>JANAVB010032019.1:602704-1006589 GCA_029216955.1 Iris pallida | reverse complement strand
AGCTGGAGCTAAAGTCCGACTTATCCTACGTTGAAGAGCCCGTTCAAATCTTAGAACGCGGAAGGATAAGCTGTTGCGGAATAGGGCGATCCCTCTCGTCGCATACTCTGGAGGAACCATGCGGCAGAAGAGTCGACATGGGAAATCGAGTCAGAGATGAAGAGAAGTTTCCTTCATTGTTTTCGTAGAGGTAGGTTCTGTTCTTAAGTTTCGAGGACGAAACTTTTTCTTAGTTGGTTTATGGTGTAGTGCCCGTCCCTACATCGTGCCCGTTGTTCGTCCACGGGGTACGCGAGAAAGGAACACTGTCGCTATCGACTCGGTCGGGACCGATAGGTCAGGATCGATCGAATCGATCGAACGGGAACGGTTGAATTAAGATCCATTCCCCGTTATGGATGGCTTCTTCGGAACCAAGTCCCATATTCAGCGGGCTGCGCCTCAAGGATTGACTCTGCGGCTGAGTCGGGAGAGACTCCGTGCTCTGCTTTTCACGCCGCTTGCATTAGTTTTGGCTTTGTTTTCTGAATGCGTTTTCGTAATGTTTTCGATGGTTTTCATGGCTTACGTTTCGAACTTCGCATTCGTATCGAATTTCTTTGAATAACACAGTGTTCTAATCGGTTGCTTGTGCGATTTCAGGTGATCGCGTAGGCAACGTCTAGCGCGGCCAACCGTTTCTCGCCTCAAGTAAATACTAAGGTGAGTGTGACCCTTCTTCCCTCGACCCCCCCTTCTCAAACCATTATCAATACTAGACATGTGCTATGCTAGATGTAATGCAACGACATAAATGATATTCCAATAAACGGTTACACGATGTCCACGAACACGAACTATACAGATGCTTGTCATATAATATTATCGTGCCTGCATTATCAAATCATATAGAACCGTGCTAAGGATGGATGAATCGATTAATTGAATGTCGCAACGATACTATAAGATGTGCCTTGAAATAACAATTAACTTAGCACGGTCATGGACAACTTGTCGACAAGGGCGATTGTTTATCGGACGGTATCCCGAGGCCACGGGACCGTTCCGACCTAGAGAGAAACACGGATAGCTATGCCGGATGCATGCCACGGTAGGCAGTGGCTTTCAACGGGGCTCGCTACCCGCGCTGAAGGACCTCTGTCTACCAAGCTATAGTCCAGGATGGCTGTCGTGCCAGGACCTTCCGAACGTACTCAATTACGTATCCTTATTATCAACATGACAGGGAAGAAACATGGTAAGTTTTCGCTACGACGGCACGCTCTGCCGGGGGGTAAGTTCTATCGTTATCATACGGTTGTGCCTTCAAATATAAGTTGAATTGAGTAGGATGGCTAGAAACTTCAGTAAATAATTGTTCGCACGCTCACTTTAATTCTTCAACAAATGAGAGCACGGGATTTAAATTGCCACGCACCAGCACGAAGTGTAAAGTGAGACCCTCGCTCTCAACAGGTACTCGGGACCAGGATAGCGTGCCAAGGAACTGAAGGCGACGCTCCTTTCTTTTGAAGCCTTGCTAGAGCGAAGGCTAGCTCTGCAACATTTTGAAGACTCCAACTCAACTACATCATGAGTCACAAACTCTCGCCGATCCCAGGTCTTAGAGTCGTTTTGAAGTTGTAAAAAGGGATGTAAATGTATGGAATGACTATCTCATCGATGTCGTTGTAAGCCCGCGAGGCCTCTTTTGTAATCGAGTCTGTATCTACTTATTTATGAAAATGCAAGTTTCCTTTTATAAATGAATGTGTTCAATTTCTCTGCGTACTCTTATATATGCTGTTGTTTCGGATAACCTTATGAACCGCCTTGTGCAAGCGCAACTTAGGCTTGCACGGCATCACGCCCGGGGGACGACTATCGATTCTATCGAATCGGGGCGTGACATAATGGTATCAGAGCACGGCTTTACGTCCTTAGCCTCCAGTGTCGAGTTTTTAGTCTCAAAATCGTGGTCTCGTGTCGATGAGATATGTCGTTCCATACGAGTGCGCCCGCAATAAGTTTGGTGACTAATATATTTTGCCTTCAAAATCCCAGAAGGCACGTCGGTGAACGTGGCGGCGAACGAAGAAAGTGCTTCGAGCGGCTCGAGGCCGGACCCTCAAACGATGCCATGGAGCGGATGTTGCGCATGCTGGAATCGCACAACGACAAGCTGAGGAGAGTCAACGCAGAAACGAGCAACATCGACGGCAGGCGGAGGCACGTCAAACTCAGTTCGGGCCCGATCGAAGCACAATTCAAGTTGCAGCAGAAGCAGCTTGATACTCTCCAGCAGATCGTTCAGACGGTGGTGGCCAACAACAACAACCAACTCCGCGACAACTCTTGCCGTAACCGAGCCTGCGGTCAGACAAAGTGAAGTCGATCCGGAGGCACCCGAGCTTACACCTGCAGCGCCGAGAAGTTCCAACTTCGACGTGTCGAAATTCACAAAGAGTTGTCGTACTTCCTTCAACGGCACGGAAGATCCTCCTTGGCGATCGATTGGTTAGAGGAATGAAGAAGTTCGAGCTTCTGGGCGTCGAAGAGTCCAAGAAAGTCGCATGCGCTCAACTTCTACTCCGGTCGAACGCGCACGACTGGTGGGCCGTACAAAAGCGAGCGATCAGACGCGACGACGAGACAGGCAATTTCTTGGGCCACCTTCTGAGGCTTCGAGATCGAGTACCTCCCCTAGCCATTCGACAAGAAAAGGAAAATGAATTCATGCAGCTAAGCAAGGGAACATGACGGTGCGGCAGGTGCGGCGGAGTTCAACAAGTTAGCCAAGTTTGCTGGAGATTCCTGCCCTCCTGGCAAGTCGTGCTCGATGGTTCGAAGTGGGTCTACGACAATCCATCTACGCCCATGTGTCCGTTCCACATACAAAACGATGGGGGAGTCTCTCAACCACGCCCTCCGCCTTGAACGCCAATATCCTCCAGGTGCTGCCGGCGCTGTGCATACCTACAATCACAAACGTCCTAAGCCACGCGGGAGGAACAACGTGACCAAGCGTCCGAACAACGGGCCCCAGGGCGGACACCAGGCGCGGAACAGGGACCTCACTGCAAAATGCAACCGGAACGGACATCTCGCCGTCGACTGTGAAGTTCAAAATGGCGGATGTTTCATTTGCGGAAAAAGGGGTCACTTTCATGGAGATTGCCCGAAGCGTAGAAGAAACAACTTAGACGCGCCTCAGCATCCACAGCACCGTATAGGGAATCAAGTTCCGGCACCTCGAGCACCTCAACCCGCACTGCAAATGGCCAAGACCGCAGCCCCAATGCCCAGGGCGCGTCTACGCCATGACCCGAGATGAAGTGCTTGCATCAGATACGGTTCGTGACAGGTATACTTAGTTTCAATAATGTGCATGCTCGTGTATTATTTGATTCAGGTGCTTCACATAGTTTTATCGGCGGACTTTGCCGCCGAGAACAAATTTTCGATGATATCGTTAGACCTCGACCTTAGCGTAAGCACACCTTCGGGCACACCAATACTCACTAATTTAGCTGCACCGACGGGATTATCTGTATCGGCGGTCAAAAGATCGGTCTTGACGTGATAGTCCTAGATATGAAGGACTTCGATATCATTCTGGAAATGGATTGGCTCGGGCCGTGCAACGCAACCATAGACTGCGCCAGAAAGACGGTCACCTTCCGTATTCCAGGAGTGCTGAATTCTGCTTTTCGTGTGGTGAGGCGTCGTCGACCTGTATGTTGATTTCGGCAATTTCTGCTCGGAGGATGCTGCATCTGGGTGCGAAGGCTATTGGCGTCCGTCCGAGACATGCGACAGGATGGTGCAAACGCGGGTCAGACCGACGTTGTGGCAGAATTCCCCGATGTGTTCGGACGAGCTACCGGCATGCCCCCCGATCGAGAAATCGAGTTCAGCATCGATACATTTCCGATACTCGACAATTTCTAAGGCCCCGTACAGAATGGCTCCCGCCGAGCTGAAGGAACTCAAGGTCCAGCTACAAGAGTACTCGATAAAGGGTTTATTCGGCCTAGTGTTTCACCGTGGGGAGCGCCCGTGTTGTTCGTGAAGAAGAAAGATGGGTCCATGCGTCTGTGCGTCGATTACCGAGAGCTGAACAAGGCCACCATCCGGAACAAGTACCCATTGCCCCGCATAGACGACTTATTCGATCAACTGCAAGGCGCCTCGGTATTTTCGAAGATGATCTCCGCTCAGGCTATCATCAACTCAAGATCAAGTCAGACGACGTGCAAAAGTCCGCCTTTCGCACTCGGTATGGCCACTACGAGTTCCTGGTGATGCCATTCGGCCTGACGAACGCTCCTGCTGCCTTCATGGATCTGATGATATCGGGTATTTCGACCCTTCCTTGATAAATTTATGGTAGTCTTTATTGATGATATTCTCGTCTACCGAAAGACAGGGCGCAGCATGCAGAACATCTACGGGCCGTGCTCCAGACACTTCGAGAACATGAGTTGTATGCGAAGCAGAGTAAGTGCGAGTTTTGGCTAAGCAGCGTATCCTTTCTTGGTCACATCATTTCGTCCGAAGGCATTGCAGTCGACCCGAAGAAAGTGGAAGCTGTTGCTGATTGGAAGCGGCCTGCGTCTGCTAGTGAGATTCGAAGCTTTCTTGGTTTGGCGGGATACTATCGACGCTTCGTGAAAGACTTCGCGAAGATTGCATCGCCACTGACTCGCCTCACTCAAAAGGGAGTCGTGTATGAGTGGTCGGATGACTGTGAAGCTTCATTCCAGGAGCTGAAACAGCGACTAATTTCGGCACCTTACTCGCACTTCCGGATGGGCTAGAGGGTTTTCAGATATTCAGCGATGCTTCAGGCCAGGGCTTGGGATGTGTGCTCATGCAGCGAAACAAGGTGATATCCTTCGCCTCCCGACAGTTAAAGCGCACGAGAAGAACTATCCTACGCACGACTTGGAGTTAGCGGCAATTGTGTTCGCGTTGAAATTGTGGCGTCACTATCTATATGGTGTGGCGTGCGCGATCTATACCGACCACAAGAGCCTCAAGTATCTCTTCACTCAGAAGGAGTTGAACTTACGACAGCGGCGCTGGCTCGAACTGATCAAAGACTATGACTTGACGATCGACTACACTCCGGACAAGGAAAATGTGGTGGCGGACGCTCTGAGCGAAAATATCTTGCCTCGCTATCCATCAACCGCAGACTACTACAAGATTTAGAAGAAATGGGCATCGATCTCCGGGTTCGATTCAGGGATATACGGTTGGCGCAGCTGCAGTTAGAGCCGAGTTTGTTGGAAAAGATCAAGACCGCTCAGAAGGATGATCCGTACCTGAAGAAAATGCGCGAGCGAATTTCAACAGGTAGTGCGACCGACTTTGCGGAAGACAAGACCGGCGTGCTGAGAATGAATGGCCGACTATGTGTTCCGGATGATTCAGAACTACGAAAGGAGATAATGTCGGAGGCCCAATACAGAAATATACATTGCATCCAGGCAGTACCAAGATGTAAAGGACCTCCGCACGACCTTCTGGTGGCACGGGATGAAGAGAGATGTGGCGCTCTTCGTGTCGCATGCATGGCCTGTCGCAGGTGAAAGCTGAGCATCAACGACGGGCAGGGAGATGCAGAACCTTGCCATTCCAGAGTGGAAATGGGATCATGTCACGATGGACTTTATTGTTGGCCTGCCGAAGACACCACGGGGAGCGACGCCATCTGGGTCATCGTCGATCGACTAACCAAGTCAGCGCACTTTATTGCCATCAAAGTTACTTGGAGGTTGATCGCCTGGCGCAGATTTATCTTGACGAGATATTAGGCTGCACGGAGTTCCAGTATCCATCGTCTCTGATCGGGATTCACGGTTCATGTCGCGATTCTGGAGTAGCCTTCAGTCGGCGCTGGGTACCAAGTTGCAGTTCAGCTCAGCTTACCATCCTAGACCGACGGCCAAACGGAGCGCATTAATCAGATTCTCGAAGACATGCTACGGCTCTGCGCAATTGACTTCAAATCAAGCTGGGACGTCCACCTACCGTTGGCGGAATTTGCATACAACAATAGCTATCAGTCCAGCATCCAAATGGCGCCGTATGAAGCTTTGTACGGCGGAAGTGCAGATCGCCCATTTGCTGGGATGAAGTCGGGGAACGGCAGATACTCGGCCCGGAGCTGGTGGAACAGACTGTGGAAAAGGTCAAGCTCATTCGGGAAAGACAGAAGATTGCACAGAGTCGGCAAAAGAGCTACGCCGATACCCATCGAAGACCGCTTGAGTTCCTGGTGGGCGATCATGTGTTCCTGAAGGTGTCGCCTATGCGAGGAGTTACTCGGTTCGGCGCGAAGGGAAAGCTGAGTCCGAGATTCGTTAGGCCGTTCGAAATACTCGAGCGGGTCGCCCAGTGGCCTATAAAATTGCCCTACCGCCGGCGCTTGAAGGTGTGCACAGTCTTCCACGTCTCCCAACTGCGGAAGTACGTGCACGACCCTAGCCACGTGGTGGATTTTGGCCAGCTGGAGCTAAAGTCCGATTATCCTACGTTGAAGAGCCCGTTCAAATCTTAGAACGCAAGGATAAGCTGTTGCGGAATAGGGCGATCCCTCTCGTCCGCTACTGGAGGAACCATGCGGCAGAAGAGTCGACATGGGAACTCGAGTCAGAGATGAGAGAAGTTCCTTCATTGTTTGTAGAGGTAGGTTCTGTTCTTAAGTTTCGAGGACGAAACTTTTTCTTAGTTGGTTATGGTGTAGTGCCCGTCCCTACATCGTGCCCCGTTGTTCGTCCACGGGTACGCGAGAAAGGAACACTGTCGCTATCGACTCGGTCGGGACCGATAGGTCAGGATCGATCGAATCGATCGAACGGGAACGGTTGAATTAAGATCCATTCCCCGTTATGGAATGGCTTCTTCGGAACCAAGTCCCATATTCAGCGGGCTGCGCCTCAAGGATTGACTCTGCGGCTGAGTCGGGAGAGACCTCCCGTTGCTCTGCTTTTCACGCCGCTTGCATTAGTTTGGCTTTGTTTTCTGAATGCGTTTCGTGAATGTTTTCGATGGTTTTCATGGCTTACGTTTCGAACTTCGCATTCGTATCGAATTTCTTTGAATAACACAGTGTTCTAATCGGTTGCTTGGCGATTTCAGGTGATCGCGTAGGCAACGTCTAGCGCGGCAACCAGTTCTCGCCTCAAGTAAATACTAAGGTGAGTGGCTGACCCTTCTTCCCTCGACCCCCCCTTCTCAAATACATTATCAATACTAGACATGTGCTATGCTAGATGTAATGCAACGACATAAATGATATTCCAATAAACGGTTACACGATGTCCCACGAACACGAACTATACAGATGCTTGTCATATAATATTATCGTGCCTGCAATTATCAAATCATATAGAACCGTGCTAAGGATGGATGAATCGATTAATTGAATGTCGCAACGATACTATAAGATGTGCCTTGAAATAACAATTAACTTAGCACGGTCATGGACAACTTGTCGACAAGGGCGATTGTTTCTTCGGACGGTATCCCGAGGCCACGGGACCGTTCCGACCTAGGAAGAAACACGGATAGCTATGCCGGATGCATGCCACGGTAGGCAGTGGCTTTCAACGGGGCTCGCTACCCGCGCTGAAGGACCTCTGTCTACCAAGCTATATGTCCAGGATGGCTTGTCGTGCCAGTGACCTTCACGAACGTACTCAATTACGTATCCTTATTATCAACATGACAGGGAAGAACATGGTAAGTTTTCGCTACGACGGCACGCTCTGCCGGGGGTAAGTTCTATCGTTATCATACGGTTGTGCCTTCAAATATAAGTTGAATTGAGTAGGATGGCTAGAACTTCAGTAAATAATTGTTCGCACGCTCACTTTAATTCTTCAACAAATGAGAGCACGGGATTTAATTGCCACGCACCAGCACGAAGTGTAAAGTGCTGACCCTCGCTCTCAACAGGTACTCGGGACCAGAATAGCGTGCCAAGGAACTGAAGGCGACGCTCCTTTCTTTGAAGCCTTGCTAGAGCGAAGGCTAGCTCTGCAACATTTTGAAGACTCCAACTCAACTACATCATGAGTCACAAACTCTCGCCGATCCCAGGTCTTAGAGAGTCGTTTTAAAGTTTGTAAAAAGGGATGTAAATGTATGGAATGACTATCTCATCGATGTCGGTTGTAAGCCCGCGAGGCCTCTTTTGTAATCGAGTCTGTAATCTACTTATTATCAATGAAAATGCAAGTTTCCTTTTATAAATGAATGTGTTCAATTTCTCTGCGTACTCTTATATATGCTGTTGTTTCGGATAACCTTATGAACCGCCTTGTGCAAGCGCAACTTAGGCTTGCACGGCATCACGCCCGGGGGACGACTATCGATTCTATCGAATCGGGGCGTGACATAATGGTATCAGAGCACGGCTTTACGTCCTTGGCCTCCAGTGTCGAGTTTTTAGTCTCAAAATCGTTGGTCTCGTGTCGATGAGATATGTCGTTCCATACGAGTGCGCCCGCAATAAGTTTGGTGACTAATATATTTTGCCTTCAAAATCCCAGAAGGCACGTCGGTGAACGTGGCGGCGAACGAAGAAAGTGCTTCGAGCGGCTCGAGGCCCGGACCCTCAAACGATGCCATGGAGCGGATGTTGCGCATGCTGGAATCGCAACAACGACAAGCTGAGGAGAGTCAACGCCAGAACGAGCAACATCGACGGCAGGCGGAGGCACGTCAAACTCAGTTCGAGGCCCGATTCGAAGCACAATTCAAGTTGCAGCAGAAGCAGCTTGATACTCTCCAGCAGATCGTTCAGACGGTGGTGGCCAACAACAACAACAACAACTCCGCGACAACTCTTGCCGTAACCGAGCCTGCGGTCAGACAAAGTGAAGTCGATCCGGAGGCACCCGAGCTTACACCTGCAGCGCCGAGAAGTTCCAACTTCGACGTGTCGAAATTCACAAAGAGTTGCCGTACTTCCTTCAACGGCACGGAAGATCCCTCCTTGGCGATCGATTGGTTAGAGGAACTTGAAGACAAGTTCGAGCTTCTGGGCGTCGAAGAGTCCAAGAAAGTCGCATGCGCTCAACTTCTACTCCGGTCGAACGCGCACGACTGGTGGGCCGTGCAAAAGCGAGCGATCAGACGCGACGACGAGACAGCGGCAATTTCTTGGGCCACCTTCCGTGAGGCGTTCGAGATCGAGTACCTCCCCATAGCCATTCGACAAGAAAAGGAAAATGAATTCATGCAGCTAAAGCAAGGGAACATGACGGTGCGGCAGTGTGCGGCGGAGTTCAACAAGTTAGCCAAGTTTGCTGGAGAATTCCTGCCCTCCCTGGCAAGTCGTGCTCGACGGTTCGAAGTGGGTCTACGACAATCCATCTACGCCCATGTGTCCGTTCCACAATACAAAACGATGGGGGAGTCTCTCAACCACGCCCTCCGCCTTGAACGCCAATATCCTCCAGGTGCTGCCGGCGCTGTGCATACCTACAATCACAAACGTCCTAGCCACGCGGGAGGAAACAACGTGACCAAGCGTCCGAACAACGGGCCCCAGGGCGGACACCAGGCGCGGAACCAGGGACCTCACTGCACAAAATGCAACCGGAACGGACATCTCGCCGTCGACTGTGAAGTTCAAAATGGCGGATGTTTCATTTGCGGAAAAAGGGGTCACTTTCATGGAGATTGCCCGAAGCGTAGAAGAAACAACTTAGACGCGCCTCAGCATCCACAGCACCGTCTAGGGAATCAAGTTCCGGCACCTCGAGCACCTCAACCCGCACTGCAAAATGGCCAAGACCGCCGCCCCAATGCCCAGGGTCGCGTCTACGCCATGACCCGAGATGAAGTGCTTGCATCAGATACGGTCGTGACAGGTATACTTAGTTTCAATAATGTGCCTGCTCGTGTATTATTTGATTCAGGTGCTTCACATAGTTTTATATCGGCGGACTTTGCCGCCGAGCACAAATTTTCGATGATATCGTTAGACCTCGACCTTAGCGTAAGCACACCTTCGGGCACACCAATACTCACTAATTTAGCTTGCACCGACGGGATTATCTGTATCGGCGGTCAAAAGATCGGTCTTGACGTGATAGTCCTAGATATGAAGGACTTCGATATCATTCTGGAAATGGATTGGCTCGGGCCGTGCAACGCAACCATAGACTGCGCCAGAAAGACGGTCACCTTCCGTATTCCAGGAGTGCCTGAATTCTGCTTTTCGTGTGGTGAGGCGTCGTCGACCTGTATGTTGATTTCGGCAATTTCTGCTCGGAGGATGCTGCATTCTGGGTGCGAAGGCTATTTGGCGTCCGTCCGAGACATGCGACAGGATGGTGCAAACGCGGGTCAGACCGACGTTGTGGCAGAATTCCCCGATGTGTTTCCGGACGAGCTACCCGGCATGCCCCCCGATCGAGAAATCGAGTTCAACATCGATACATTTTCCGATACTCGACCAATTTCTAAGGCCCCGTACAGAATGGCTCCCGCCGAGCTGAAGGAACTCAAGGTCCAGCTACAAGAGTTACTCGATAAAGGGTTTATTCGGCCTAGTGTTTCACCGTGGGGAGCGCCCGTGTTGTTCGTGAAGAAGAAAGATGGGTCCATGCGTCTGTGCGTCGATTACCGAGAGCTGAACAAGGCCACCATCCGGAACAAGTACCCATTGCCCCGCATAGACGACTTATTCGATCAACTGCAAGGCGCCTCGGTATTTTCGAAGATTGATCTCCGCTCAGGCTATCATCAACTCAAGATCAAGTCAGACGACGTGCAAAAGTCCGCCTTTCGCACTCGGTATGGCCACTACGAGTTCCTGGTGATGCCATTCGGCCTGACGAACGCTCCTGCTGCCTTCATGGATCTGATGAATCGGGTATTTCGACCCTTCCTTGATAAATTTATGGTAGTCTTTATTGATGATATTCTCGTCTACTCGAAAGACAGGGCGCAGCATGCAGAACATCTACGGGCCGTGCTCCAGACACTTCGAGAACATGAGTTGTATGCGAAGCAGAGTAAGTGCGAGTTTTGGCTAAGCAGCGTATCCTTTCTTGGTCACATCATTTCGTCCGAAGGCATTGCAGTCGACCCGAAGAAAGTGGAAGCTGTTGCTGATTGGAAGCGGCCTGCGTCTGTTAGTGAGATTCGAAGCTTTCTTGGTTTGGCGGGATACTATCGACGCTTCGTGAAAGACTTCGCGAAGATTGCATCGCCACTGACTCGCCTCACTCAAAAGGGAGTCGTGTATGAGTGGTCGGATGACTGTGAAGCTTCATTCCAAGAGCTGAAACAGCGACTAATTTCGGCACCTATACTCGCACTTCCGGATGGGCTAGAGGGTTTTCAGATATTCAGCGATGCTTCAGGCCAGGGCTTGGGATGTGTGCTCATGCAGCGAAACAAGGTGATATCCTTCGCCTCCCGACAGTTAAAGTCGCACGAGAAGAACTATCCTACGCACGACTTGGAGTTAGCGGCAATTGTGTTCGCGTTGAAATTGTGGCGTCACTATCTATATGGTGTGGCGTGCGCGATCTATACCGACCACAAGAGCCTCAAGTATCTCTTCACTCAGAAGGAGTTGAACTTACGACAGCGGCGCTGGCTCGAACTGATCAAAGACTATGACTTGACGATCGACTACACTCCGGGCAAGGAAAATGTGGTGGCGGACGCTCTGAGTCGAAAATATCTTGCCTCGCTATCCATCAACCGCAGACTACTACAAGATTTAGAAGAAATGGGCATCGATCTCCGGGTTCGATTCAGGGATATACGGTTGGCGCAGCTGCAGTTAGAGCCGAGTTTGTTGGAAAAGATCAAGACCGCTCAGAAGGATGATCCGTACCTGAAGAAAATGCGCGAGCGAATTTCAACAGGTAGTGCGACCGACTTTGCGGAAGACAAGACCGGCGTGCTGAGAATGAATGGCCGACTATGTGTTCCGGATGATTCAGAACTACGAAAGGAGATAATGTCGGAGGCCCATTATACAAAATATACATTGCATCCAGGCAGTACCAAGATGTATAAGGACCTCCGCACGACCTTCTGGTGGCACGGGATGAAGAGAGATGTGGCGCTCTTCGTGTCGCAATGCATGGCCTGTCAGCAGGTGAAAGCTGAGCATCAACGACCGGGCAGGGAGATGCAGAACCTTGCCATTCCAGAGTGGAAATGGGATCATGTCACGATGGACTTTATTGTTGGCCTGCCGAAGACACCACGGGGGAGCGACGCCATCTGGGTCATCGTCGATCGACTAACCAAGTCAGCGCACTTTATTGCCATCAAAGTTACTTGGAGCGTTGATCGCCTGGCGCAGATTTATCTTGACGAGATATTACGACTGCACGGAGTTCCAGTATCCATCGTCTCTGATCGGGATTCACGGTTCATGTCGCGATTCTGGAGTAGCCTTCAGTCGGCGCTGGGTACCAAGTTGCAGTTCAGCTCAGCTTACCATCCTTAGACCGACGGCCAAACGGAGCGCATTAATCAGATTCTCGAAGATATGCTACGGCTCTGCGCAATTGACTTCAAATCAAGCTGGGACGTCCACCTACCGTTGGCGGAATTTGCATACAACAATAGCTATCAGTCCAGCATCCAAATGGCGCCGTATGAAGCTTTGTACGGCCGGAAGTGCAGATCGCCCATTTGCTGGGATGAAGTCGGGGAACGGCAGATACTCGGCCCGGAGCTGGTGGAACAGACTGTGGAAAAGGTCAAGCTCATTCGGGAAAGACTGAAGATTGCACAGAGTCGGCAAAAGAGCTACGCCGATACCCATCGAAGACCGCTTGAGTTCCTGGTGGGCGATCATGTGTTCCTGAAGGTGTCGCCTATGCGAGGAGTTACTCGGTTCGGCGCGAAGGGAAAGCTGAGTCCGAGATTCGTTAGGCCGTTCGAAATACTCGAGCAGGTCGCCCCAGTGGCCTATAAAATTGCCCTACCGCCGGCGCTTGAAGGTGTGCACAATGTCTTCCACGTCTCCCAACTGCGGAAGTACGTGCACGACCCTAGCCACGTGGTGGATTTTGGCCAGCTGGAGCTAAAGTCCGACTTATCCTACGTTGAAGAGCCCGTTCAAATCTTAGAACGCAAGGATAAGCTGTTGCGGAATAGGGCGATCCCTCTCGTCCGCATACTCTGGAGGAACCATGCGGCAGAAGAGTCGACATGGGAACTCGAGTCAGAGATGAAGAAGTTTCCTTCATTGTTTTCGTAGAGGTAGGTTCTGTTCTTAAGTTTCGAGGACGAAACTTTTTCTTAGTTGGTTATGGTGTAGTGCCCCGTCCCTACATCGTGCCCCGTTGTTCGTCCACGGGGTACGCGAGAAAGGAACACTGTCGCTATCGACTCGGTCGGGACCGATAGGTCAGGATCGATCGAATCGATCGAACGGGAACGGTTGAATTAAGATCCATTCCCCGTTATGGAATGGCTTCTTCGGAACCAAGTCCCATATTCAGCGGGCTGCGCCTCAAGGATTGACTCTGCGGCTGAGTCGGGAGAGACCTCCCGTTACTCTGCTTTTCACGCCGCTTGCATTAGTTTTGGCTTTGTTTTCTGAATGCGTTTTCGTGAATGTTTTCGATGGTTTTCATGGCTTACGTTTCGAACTTCGCATTCGTATCGAATTTCTTTGAATAACACAGTGTTCTAATCGGTAGCTTGTGCGATTTCAGGTGATCGCGTAGGCAACGTCTAGCGCGACCAACCAGTTTCTCGCCTCAAGTAAATACTAAGGTGAGTGGCTGACCCTTCTTCCCTCGACCCCCCCTTCTCAAATACATTATCAATACTAGACATGTGCTATGCTAGATGTAATGCAACGACATAAATGATATTCCAATAAACGGTTACACGATGTCCCACGAACACGAACTATACAGATGCTTGTCATATAATATTATCGTGCCTGCAATTATCAAATCATATAGAACCGTGCTAAGGATGGATGAATCGATTAATTGAATGTCGCAACGATACTATAAGATGTGCCTTGAAATAACAATTAACTTAGCACGGTCATGGACAACTTGTCGACAAGGGCGATTGTTTCTTCGGACGGTATCCCGAGGCCACGGGACCGTTCCGACCTAGGAAGAAACACGGATAGCTATGCCGGATGCATGCCACGGTAGGCAGTGGCTTTCAACGGGGCTCGCTACCCGCGCTGAAGGACCTCTGTCTACCAAGCTATATGTCCAGGATGGCTTGTCGTGCCAGTGACCTTCACGAACGTACTCAATTACGTATCCTTATTATCAACATGACAGGGAAGAACATGGTAAGTTTTCGCTACGACGGCACGCTCTGCCGGGGGTAAGTTCTATCGTTATCATACGGTTGTGCCTTCAAATATAAGTTGAATTGAGTAGGATGGCTAGAAACTTCAGTAAATAATTGTTCGCACGCTCACTTTAATTCTTCAACTAATGAGAGCACGGGATTTAAATTGCCACGCACCAGCACGAAGTGTAAAGTGCTGACCCTCGCTCTCAACAGGTACTCGGGACCAGGATAGCGTGCCAAGGAACTGAAGGCGACGCTCCTTTCTTTGAAGCCTTGCTAGAGCGAAGGCTAGCTCTGCAACATTTTGAAGACTCCAACTCAACTACATCATGAGTCACAAACTCTCGCCGATCCCAGGTCTTAGAGAGTCGTTTTGAAGTTTGTAAAAAGGGATGTAAATGTATGGAATGACTATCTCATCGATGTCGGTTGTAAGCCCGCGAGGCCTCTTTTGTAATCGAGTCTGTAATCTACTTATTATCAATGAAAATGCAAGTTTCCTTTTATAAATGAATGTGTTCAATTTCTCTGCGTACTCTTATATATGCTGTTGTTTCGGATAACCTTATGAACCGCCTTGTGCAAGCGCAACTTAGGCTTGCACGGCATCACGCCCGGGGGACGACTATCGATTCTATCGAATCGGGGCGTGACATAATGGTATCAGAGCACGGCTTTACGTCCTTAGCCTCCAGTGTCGAGTTTTTAGTCTCAAAATCGTTGGTCTCGTGTCGATGAGATATGTCGTTCCATACGAGTGCGCCCGCAATAAGTTTGGTGACTAATATATTTTGCCTTCAAAATCCCAGAAGGCACGTCGGTGAACGTGGCGGCGAACGAAGAAAGTGCTTCGAGCGGCTCGAGGCCCGGACCCTCAAACGATGCCATGGAGCGGATGTTGCGCATGCTGGAATCGCAACAACGACAAGCTGAGGAGAGTCAACGCCAGAACGAGCAACATCGACGGCAGGCGGAGGCACGTCAAACTCAGTTCGAGGCCCGATTCGAAGCACAATTCAAGTTGCAGCAGAAGCAGCTTGATACTCTCCAGCAGATCGTTCAGACGGTGGTGGCCAACAACAACAACAACTCCGCGACAACTCTTGCCGTAACCGAGCCTGCGGTCAGACAAAGTGAAGTCGATCCGGAGGCACCCGAGCTTACACCTGCAGCGCCGAGAAGTTCCAACTTCGACGTGTCGAAATTCACAAAGAGTTGTCGTACTTCCTTCAACGGCACGGAAGATCCCTCCTTGGCGATCGATTGGTTAGAGGAACTTGAAGACAAGTTCGAGCTTCTGGGCGTCGAAGAGTCCAAGAAAGTCGCATGCGCTCAACTTCTACTCCGGTCGAACGCGCACGACTGGTGGGCCGTACAAAAGCGAGCGATCAGACGCGACGACGAGACAGCGGCAATTTCTTGGGCCACCTTCCGTGAGGCGTTCGAGATCGAGTACCTCCCCATAGCCATTCGACAAGAAAAGGAAAATGAATTCATGCAGCTAAAGCAAGGGAACATGACGGTGCGGCAGTGTGCGGCGGAGTTCAACAAGTTAGCCAAGTTTGCTGGAGAATTCCTGCCCTCCCTGGCAAGTCGTGCTCGACGGTTCGAAGTGGGTCTACGACAATCCATCTACGCCCATGTGTCCGTTCCACAATACAAAACGATGGGGGAGTCTCTCAACCACGCCCTCCGCCTTGAACGCCAATATCCTCCAGGTGCTGCCGGCGCTGTGCATACCTACAATCACAAACGTCCTAGCCACGCGGGAGGAAACAACGTGACCAAGCGTCCGAACAACGGGCCCCAGGGCGGACACCAGGCGCGGAACCAGGGACCTCACTGCACAAAATGCAACCGGAACGGACATCTCGCCGTCGACTGTGAAGTTCAAAATGGCGGATGTTTCATTTGCGGAAAAAGGGGTCACTTTCATGGAGATTGCCCGAAGCGTAGAAGAAACAACTTAGACGCGCCTCAGCATCCACAGCACCGTCTAGGGAATCAAGTTCCGGCACCTCGAGCACCTCAACCCGCACTGCAAAATGGCCAAGACCGCAGCCCCAATGCCCAGGGCCGCGTCTACGCCATGACCCGAGATGAAGTGCTTGCATCAGATACGGTCGTGACAGGTATACTTAGTTTCAATAATGTGCCTGCTCGTGTATTATTTGATTCAGGTGCTTCACATAGTTTTATATCGGCGGACTTTGCCGCCGAGCACAAATTTTCGATGATATCGTTAGACCTCGACCTTAGCGTAAGCACACCTTCGGGCACACCAATACTCACTAATTTAGCTTGCACCGACGGGATTATCTGTATCGGCGGTCAAAAGATCGGTCTTGACGTGATAGTCCTAGATATGAAGGACTTCGATATCATTCTGGAAATGGATTGGCTCGGGCCGTGCAACGCAACCATAGACTGCGCCAGAAAGACGGTCACCTTCCGTATTCCAGGAGTGCCTGAATTCTGCTTTTCGTGTGGTGAGGCGTCGTCGACCTGTATGTTGATTTCGGCAATTTCTGCTCGGAGGATGCTGCATTCTGGGTGCGAAGGCTATTTGGCGTCCGTCCGAGACATGCGACAGGATGGTGCAAACGCGGGACAGACCGACGTTGTGGCAGAATTCCCCGATGTGTTTCCGGACGAGCTACCCGGCATGCCCCCCGATCGAGAAATCGAGTTCAGCATCGATACATTTCCCGATACTCGACCAATTTCTAAGGCCCCGTACAGAATGGCTCCCGCCGAGCTGAAGGAACTCAAGGTCCAGCTACAAGAGTTACTCGATAAAGGGTTTATTCGGCCTAGTGTTTCACCGTGGGGAGCGCCCGTGTTGTTCGTGAAGAAGAAAGATGGGTCCATGCGTCTGTGCGTCGATTACCGAGAGCTGAACAAGGCCACCATCCGGAACAAGTACCCATTGCCCCGCATAGACGACTTATTCGATCAACTGCAAGGCGCCTCGGTATTTTCGAAGATTGATCTCCGCTCAGGCTATCATCAACTCAAGATCAAGTCAGACGATGTGCAAAAGTCCGCCTTTCGCACTCGGTATGGCCACTACGAGTTCCTGGTGATGCCATTCGGCCTGACGAACGCTCCTGCTGCCTTCATGGATCTGATGAATCGGGTATTTCGACCCTTCCTTGATAAATTTATGGTAGTCTTTATTGATGATATTCTCGTCTACTCGAAAGACAGGGCGCAGCATGCAGAACATCTACGGGCCGTGCTCCAGACACTTCGAGAACATGAGTTGTATGCGAAGTAGAGTAAGTGCGAGTTTTGGCTAAGCAGCGTATCCTTTCTTGGTCACATCATTTCGTCCGAAGGCATTGCAGTCGACCCGAAGAAAGTGGAAGCTGTTGCTGATTGGAAGCGGCCTGCGTCTGCTAGTGAGATTCGAAGCTTTCTTGGTTTGGCGGGATACTATCGACGCTTCGTGAAAGACTTCGCGAAGATTGCATCGCCACTGACTCGCCTCACTCAAAAGGGAGTCGTGTATGAGTGGTCGGATGACTGTGAAGCTTCATTCCAGGAGCTGAAACAGCGACTAATTTCGGCACCTATACTCGCACTTCCGGATGGGCTAGAGGGTTTTCAGATATTCAGCGATGCTTCAGGCCAGGGCTTGGGATGTGTGCTCATGCAGCGAAACAAGGTGATATCCTTCGCCTCCCGACAGTTAAAGCCGCACGAGAAGAACTATCCTACGCACGACTTGGAGTTAGCGGCAATTGTGTTCGCGTTGAAATTGTGGCGTCACTATCTATATGGTGTGGCGTGCGCGATCTATACCGACCACAAGAGCCTCAAGTATCTCTTCACTCAGAAGGAGTTGAACTTACGACAGCGGCGCTGGCTCGAACTGATCAAAGACTATGACTTGACGATCGACTACACTCCGGACAAGGAAAATGTGGTGGCGGACGCTCTGAGTCGAAAATATCTTGCCTCGCTATCCATCAACCGCAGACTACTACAAGATTTAGAAGAAATGGGCATCGATCTCCGGGTTCGATTCAGGGATATACGGTTGGCGCAGCTGCAGTTAGAGCCGAGTTTGCTGGAAAAGATCAAGACCGCTCAGAAGGATGATCCGTACCTGAAGAAAATGCGCGAGCGAATTTCAACAGGTAGTGCGACCGACTTTGCGGAAGACAAGACCGGCGTGCTGAGAATGAATGGCCGACTATGTGTTCCGGATGATTCAGAACTACGAAAGGAGATAATGTCGGAGGCCCATTATACGAAATATACATTGCATCCAGGCAGTACCAAGATGTATAAGGACCTCCGCACGACCTTCTGGTGGCACGGGATGAAGAGAGATGTGGCGCTCTTCGTGTCGCAATGCATGGCCTGTCAGCAGGTGAAAGCTGAGCATCAACGACCGGGCAGGGAGATGCAGAACCTTGCCATTCCAGAGTGGAAATGGGATCATGTCACGATGGACTTTATTGTTGGCCTGCCGAAGACACCACGGGGGAGCGACGCCATCTGGGTCATCGTCGATCGACTAACCAAGTCAGCGCACTTTATTGCCATCAAAGTTACTTGGAGCGTTGATCGCCTGGCGCAGATTTATCTTGACGAGATATTACGGCTGCACGGAGTTCCAGTATCCATCGTCTCTGATCGGGATTCACGGTTCATGTCGCGATTCTGGAGTAGCCTTCAGTCGGCGCTGGGTACCAAGTTGCAGTTCAGCTCAGCTTACCATCCTCAGACCGACGGCCAAACGGAGCGCATTAATCAGATTCTCGAAGACATGCTACGGCTCTGCGCAATTGACTTCAAATCAAGCTGGGACGTCCACCTACCGTTGGCGGAATTTGCATACAACAATAGCTATCAGTCCAGCATCCAAATGGCGCCGTATGAAGCTTTGTACGGCCGGAAGTGCAGATCGCCCATTTGCTGGGATGAAGTCGGGGAACGGCAGATACTCGGCCCGGAGCTGGTGGAACAGACTGTGGAAAAGGTCAAGCTCAATCGGAAAAGACAGAAGATTGCACAGAGTCGGCAAAAGAGCTACGCCGATACCCATCGAAGACCGCTTGAGTTCCTGGTGGGCGATCATGTGTTCCTGAAGGTGTCGCCTATGCGAGGAGTTACTCGGTTCGGCGCGAAGGGAAAGCTGAGTCCGAGATTCGTTAGGCCGTTCGAAATACTCGAGCGGGTCGCCCCAGTGGCCTATAAAATTGCCCTACCGCCGGCGCTTGAAGGTGTGCACAATGTCTTCCACGTCTCCCAACTGCGGAAGTACGTGCACGACCCTAGCCACGTGGTGGATTTTGGCCAGCTGGAGCTAAAGTCCGACTTATCCTACGTTGAAGAGCCCGTTCAAATCTTAGAACGCAAGGATAAGCTGTTGCGGAATAGGGCGATCCCTCTCGTCCGCGTACTCTGGAGGAACCATGCGGCAGAAGAGTCGACATGGGAACTCGAGTCAGAGATGAAGGAGAAGTTTCCTTCATTGTTTTCGTAGAGGTAGGTTCTGTTCTTAAGTTTCGAGGACGAAACTTTTTCTTAGTTGGTTATGGTGTAGTGCCCCGTCCCTACATCGTGCCCCGTTGTTCGTCCACGGGGTACGCGAGAAAGGAACACTGTCGCTATCGACTCGGTCGGGACCGATAGGTCAGGATCGATCGAATCGATCGAACGGGAACGGTTGAATTAAGATCCATTCCCCGTTATGGAATGGCTTCTTCGGAACCAAGTCCCATATTCAGCGGGCTGCGCCTCAAGGATTGACTCTGCGGCTGAGTCGGGAGAGACCTCCCGTTGCTCTGCTTTTCACGCCGCTTGCATTAGTTTTGGCTTTGTTTTCTGAATGCGTTTTCGTGAATGTTTTCGATGGTTTTCATGGCTTACGTTTCGAACTTCGCATTCGTATCGAATTTCTTTGAATAACACAGTGTTCTAATCGGTTGCTTGTGCGATTTCAGGTGATCGCGTAGGCAACGTCTAGCGCGGCCAACCAGTTTCTCGCCTCAAGTAAATACTAAGGTGAGTGGCTGACCCTTCTTCTCTCGACCCCCCCTTCTCAAATACATTATCAATACTAGACATGTGCTATGCTAGATGTAATGCAACGACATAAATGATATTCCAATAAACGGTTACACGATGTCCCACGAACACGAACTATACAGATGCTTGTCATATAATATTATCGTGCCCGCAATTATCAAATCATATAGAACCGTGCTAAGGATGGATGAATCGATTAATTGAATGTCGCAACGATACTATAAGATGTGCCTTGAAATAACAATTAACTTAGCACGGTCATGGACAACTTGTCGACAAGGGCGATTGTTTCTTCGGACGGTATCCCGAGGCCACGGGACCGTTCCGACCTAGGAAGAAACACGGATAGCTATGCCGGATGCATGCCACGGTAGGCAGTGGCTTTCAACGGGGCTCGCTACCCGCGCTGAAGGACCTCTGTCTACCAAGCTATATGTCCAGGATGGCTTGTCGTGCCAGTGACCTTCACGAACGTACTCAATTACGTATCCTTATTATCAACATGACAGGGAAGAACATGGTAAGTTTTCGCTACGACGGCACGCTCTGCCGGGGGTAAGTTCTATCGTTATCATACGGTTGTGCCTTCAAATATAAGTTGAATTGAGTAGGATGGCTAGAAACTTCAGTAAATAATTGTTCGCACGCTCACTTTAATTCTTCAACAAATGAGAGCACGGGATTTAAATTGCCACGCACCAGCACGAAGTGTAAAGTGCTGACCCTCGCTCTCAACAGGTACTCGGGACCAGGATAGCGTGCCAAGGAACTGAAGGCGACGCTCCTTTCTTTTGAAGCCTTGCTAGAGCGAAGGCTAGCTCTGCAACATTTTGAAGACTCCAACTCAACTACATCATGAGTCACAAACTCTCGCCGATCCCAGGTCTTAGAGAGTCGTTTTGAAGTTTGTAAAAAGGGATGTAAATGTATGGAATGACTATCTCATCGATGTCGGTTGTAAGCCCGCGAGGCCTCTTTTGTAATCGAGTCTGTAATCTACTTATTATCAATGAAAATGCAAGTTTCCTTTTATAAATGAATGTGTTCAATTTCTCTGCGTACTCTTATATATGCTGTTGTTTCGGATAACCTTATGAACCGCCTTGTGCAAGCGCAACTTAGGCTTGCACGGCATCACGCCCGGGGGACGACTATCGATTCTATCGAATCGGGGCGTGACAGTCCCTCCCTTCAAAATGGTTTCAGCTATGGAGCATGATACAGCTCTGTAAAAAAATCAACAACCTTTCTTATGAGCATCTGAGAAATGAAATCAGCATCTGAGCTGGTGCCAAATTCTTGCCAGGTAGCCAGCCATAAGAAAGAGAGGGCCTGAAGGCCAGTTGGCAGGTCTTAATCTGGCTAATGGTCTGTAAAATCTCTTAAACTGTTTCTCTAGTACCTTAATGACAATGCCAATAATGCAGAGAAGCTGCAAACATTTGAAAAGAGGAACAAATGACCAATCTTCCTCGTGTGTATACCAGGATATACCAATACTGAAAGATTAGTACAACAACAACAAACAAGCCTTTATCCCAAAAGTTTTGGTGAATGTTGAATGATTAGTTCAAATACTAAATAGGTATCCAGCTTCTACAGCCTCAAAGTCTCATCAGGAGCATTCATCTATGAATATTGTTAAATAATAGATTACTTATTATTCTATGCATTTTTCATTTCTAGTTTATCTTACTCATTTCATATGCTTTGTATTTCTTATAAATATTGGCCAAGAGTCCTAATAAAATGTAATCTCATTCTAGTCAAAATGTAGCCTCCAATTTCTACATGGAATCAGAGCCTAGGTTTTCTTCCTAGGACTTCTTCTATTTCCTATTTATGATCCGTAGCAGCCGCACAGCAGTCAAAGACGATATCGTCATAATCATCCTCCTAAAACCGCCATCATCGTCGTGCCGCAATTCTATCGTCATACCGTCGATCATCATCGTCGTCGTCACCACCGCTGACACCTAATCCTATCCCGAATCTCAGCCACCACAAACATAATCACCTTGCTGCCAAAGCTGCCCGCGCGGCCATCTAGAGTTGCACCTCCACCACCAAATGTCAGGTCCAGTATTGTGCCGCCAACACCACTTCAGACCTGCCACTTTGCGCACTGCCACACCCCTCTCCATCACATTCGTCGACCTCTGCAAAGTTGTCCCGCTATTCCCTCGTCACCAAGCAACCCCTCCTCCTAGCACAGATGTCATCGGTCCTCTTCTTGCACAGTCGGGCCACCCCGACCACGGTCCATCTACGTAGCCTCATTACAATCGACAGTCTGACCTCCACCACCAATACAACACGCAGCCGCCTCTTTCCTTCATTTCTTCAAAACCCTAAGTTCCCCTCTCATTTGATTAATCATTAGATTCATATCCAAGGGACCAAATCAAAGCCACTCCTTTCACATACTCTAATCTTCACTGTCCATTCCCTTAATACTACATTACAGAAGTAAATTGCCCAAGATCACTTAAGTTCAAACTCATTAGCCCTAATCCAAAAATTCGTTAACCCACTTTCTATTAATTTCAGCCCATTTTATTTATTCCAGATCCAATAAGCCCCATTCCAATCCCATAAAATTCTAACCCGTTAGCCCGCTAACTCTAATTTTGATCCATTTCTACCCATTTCCATCCCCGCCACCGTATTTTCCACACACCTTTTCCATGTCATTCTTCCTCGTAACGCCGTGTCTTTTATCTGATTTCTTCCAAGATTTCTTAGTCATGCCTTCTATCTGATATCTTCGGTATTCGAAGCCCCAAAGTACCATTGATATCTTTCTTCGAAGATTTTTTTCATTGTCTGACCTCAGCCTACTTTGATGTTTTCTTTACGGATTTCTTCGATTTGGAGTCTCGGCTTCTTCAGATTATTTATTCTATTTTTCAGATGGTCTCAAGTCTCTTTCTCTCGCATTCTCTCAAAGTTGGACTTGCTTTCACCAAGTTCCAACTTGCGGGGCCGTGTTAAAGAATAGAGTAGTTATATTATCTTATGCATTTATTATTCTATGTATTTTTCATTTCTAGGCTAGATTAGTCAATTCATATGCTTTGTATTTCTTATAAATATTGGCCAAGAGTCCTAATAAAATGTTATCTCATTCTAGTCAAAACGTACCCTCCAATTTCTACACATTATGTGATCGGAAGGAAGAACCATGATATGAACATGTTACTGCTAAAGCAACTGCAATTTGAAAACAAAAGACGGGAAAGGAAGCAAATGGTAGTGGTATATTAGAAAAGTCAGCATATGCTCATGTCTTTGGATGGTAGAAGGATTTAACACAAATCACAACAAGCTTTGGAAGCAGACATTCCTAGTGTGATGTGTAGACGATGAAATAAAGGAAAATGTCCAACCTTGAAAATAAGATGGTAGTTAAGTGCACATGTTAAAGATTTTTTTTTCCAGTTGAACTGGAAGAACTCTAGAGGACTCAAAAAAACAAAAAAACACTCAAATTTTAATACAATAACTTATCAATCACAGGCATACCTGCGCATCGGTACCCCCAGCACCAGCAGTTATAGTGATTGCAGCACTTTCCTTGTCATAAGGACCAGAAAGAAGCTGTGTTAGCTCAAACCTATCCAGTGCCTTGCTCAGTTCTCCAACAATCTTAGAGGCCTCTTCTAGAAGGCTAGTATCAATGGAATCCAACTCCTCAGTCAGCTTCACTATTGTTTCAGCTTCTTCAACCTGCATGCATTAGAACATTAGATAAATGTAAAATGGGAATAATAGGATGATTTATTATTGATGTGAGAGTAACATATATATAGGAGAGGCTAACCCCTCTCACTATTGTTCTATCCGATGAGGGACTAAAGCCCAACACTACTAATACTACTACTAATACTTAACATTCTCCCTCAAGCTTGAGCATAGATGTCGATCAAGCCCAGCTTGTTACACATAAATTGAATCCGAGGACCCAAAAGAGACTTTGTGAATATATCGGCTATCTGATCACCGGTCCACGTGGTAAAACTTTATCATCCCCTTTTTATACTCATCACGGACAAAGTGAATGTCGATTTCAATGTGCTTCGTTCTTTTATGAAATACAGGATTGGTAGCAATATGGATAGCATATTGGTTATCACACCACATATCTGCTGCTTTAAAACTTACTTCTTCTTCCAGCTCTTGTAGAAGATGTTTCGGATATTGTTGGCTCATTGCCTAAATGATCACACCTGGTTTTGATAATCAACGACGACTTAAGTCGATACGCAAAATATACGAACTGCTACTAATGTTACAGGTCACTGAAATCAATATCAAAGAACGTACTGCATCTACAAAGAGCTTTCGAGTCATCATCTAAAAGCAATTGTATCGGAATCCAGATCGAGTCATTTTTACATTTCTTTTGTATTTTACTTTTATTTGAGTCCAGGAAATATAAATGTAAAATCGATCGGGATATTACTGGCTTAGGTTATTTCTAGTCCACCTATCCAAAAAATCTACCCTCAAATCTACATATCCAAACAGCCACAAACCCTATGCAATTTGGACCCCAAAAATCCTATTCTGGTTTGACAGAATTCGGATAGAACTCTGACCGAGTTCGGTCCGAGATTTTTGAAAACAGTTCCCTCCAAATCTGTATCCAACGTTCGTATGCGAGATTTTAGCATCTGAACTCTGCCTGAACTCTGCCCGAGTTTGGCCAAAAAACACTATAAATAGAGAATGATTTTCCCATTTCTAATCACTCATTCACTCTTCTCTCTATCTATTCCTAAAGTGTTTTTCCAGTGATCTAAAGTTTTCATATTTCACCTATACTACTCTTAGCCAAAGCTAATAACATCTTGTTCGATTTAGAGTTTTTGGTTTACAGAGTTGTAAAGAGGTTGCAAGTCAGAAAACTTCTCAGTTTTCGGAGTCGGTCGTGCGCTCGTCACCAAGCACGGTATTGTGAAGTCGGTCGTGCACTTGTCGCCAAGTACGGTATTGTAAAGAGACGGCAAGCTCTTATTTATCTTGCAAATAGTAGATTAACAGCGGACAAGAGTACTCGCGACTGAATTAGTCCTCTCAGAGGGAAACCAGTATATATCGCGGTGTTCACTGAGTTTGACCTTCTATCTCTTACTGCAATTTAATTTATTGTCTCTTATTTTCTACAATAGATTATAACTGTTTAATTTTTAATCGGTGATTATTTTCGCTGCACTCGCACACACTCTATTCACCACCCCCCCCCCTCTAGAGGTGCTTAACGGTCCTACAATTGGTATCAGAGCAGGTTATATTTTTATAACACAATAGAAAGTATATATGGCAGCCGTGAAATCAATATTCAACGGTGAAGGGCAATCCACAAATAGACCCTCACTATTTGATGGAACAAACTACACTTATTGGAAAAAACGAATGAGTTTCTTTCTAAAGTTTCTTGACTTTAATCTTTGATCTATAGTAATTGATGATTATAAGAAACCGGCACCAATAGTGATTGAAGGTGCACTTGTAGACAAGCCACACGACAAATACACAGACGAAGAAAAGACAAAGGCTACTCTAGATGCACGTGCCATTAATGCACTATTCTGTGCAATTGACAAGACGGAGTTTAATCGTGTTTCTACCTATACTACATCTCATGATATTTGGAGACTTCTTGAGGTAACTCATGAAGGTACTTCCCAAGTTAAGGAATCCAAAATCAGCATACTAACACAGGAATATGAATCATTTAAGATGAAATCCGGCGAGTCAATTACACAGATGTTTACTCAGTTCTTAGATATTACTAATCCTTTGCAATCTCTTGGTAAGGATTACAGTAACTATGAGAAGATCAGAAATGTGCTACGGGCTCTAACCAAGAATTGGAACCCAAAGGCAACTGCAATCATTGAAGGAAACGATCTCACCACAATGACTCTGAAGACACTTATGGGCAAGCTGATGACCCATGAGTTGGACCTACAAGAATTTGAAGCAACCCCCAAGAAAAAATCTATCGCCTTCAAAGTACAAGCCAGAAGAGTTGCAAACAATTATTCTGACGAAGAATCATCAAGTGGTGATGAGCAAGCCCTACTAGTAAGGAACTTCAGGAAATTCTTAAAGTTTGAGAGATCAAACTGAAAGAAGAAAGACGTTCACGAAAGCAATGAAGAAGAAACAATATGTTTTAGATGCAAGAAGTCAGGGCATATAAAGAAGGACTGTCCATTGGCAAAGAAAAACAATCCATATGATAGATCAAGATCAAGCAGGAAAGCTACAACTGGTCAAAAGTATGCAAACACAAGCATCTGGCATGAAAGTGATGCCAGTGAATCAGAGGAAGAGGACATACCCTGCAGTACTGCTAATGTCTGTCTTATGGCATTCAATAAGGTATCATCTAACCCTCTATATGATGACTTTACTTTCGATGAGTTAGAAAATGCCTTTAGCGAACTACTTGAAGAACACAGAAATGTGTTAGACAAGTATAAGCAATCTCGCAAAGAGGTCAACGCATGCACAACCGAAGTAGCAAGATTGTCTAATCTTCTCGAAGACATTAAAGAGACATCTACTACCGGTAACACGGATGAGATAGCCAAGCTCAAAGTTGACTATCATGAGGCTATCATCACCATCGAAAAGAAGGAAAGAAACTATGTCAAAATACAAGAGCTTTATGGCATAGAGAAGAAGAGGCACTTAGTAACAGAGCAAAGACTCGTTGATATGACTGCTAAATATGAGGAGTCTTGTACGGTCTCTAAAAAGTTAGAGATCAAGTTAGGCAAGCAGGCCATTTCTGTGACACAGCCTAAGGTTAATCCTAATGCTAAGCATACTGTTATTCCCGGGGCTTGACCAAAGATGGAAAAACTGATGCAATTGAGATCTGAGATGTCACACAAAAACTTTGCAGTGATCAAACTCAAGATCTACGATGGTACAATAAATCAAATAGTCAAATTACAATCTGAAGGAGGGAAAAATAGAAGAGAAGATCTCTCGTTCTTCCTTGCAAACGTGTTGCAATTGGGACAGAACGAGTTACAATAAAACTAGAGAGAGATGAGAAGAAGAACAATGCTGGGGTGTCAAAACACCGTTGCTCAAAGCAAGATTCGCCCCACACGATCTGCTTCTAGGAACCAGCAAGTTGAAGAACTTGTGGAACACTCGAAGTCACCTCTGTTCAGACTCCTCGGATGGACTTGCAATGGCGGCAGCAACTCTCTCTCTCTTTCTACTTTTCTAACTTGTAATTTTCGTAGTAGTCACAAAGGAGGCCAGAAGAGAGTATTTATAGAGAGAGGGTGGAAACCCTAACCGCCTTTTCAGTTATGGAAAGATTGAATCAAATCCCAAAAGATAGCAACGAGATTTAATTCAAATCCCACGAAATTAATTCAAATCCCACAAAGATGGGATCTGAATTAATTCAAATCCCACAAAGATAGGATCTGATTTAATCGCATTGATTCAGCCTTTCCATAACTGATTTGTAATCTGCACAGTCAGCGGATCCCTCCATGCGGCAGCAGCAGCAGCCTGGCCGCATGAGCCTAATGGCCGCATGGACCGCATGAGCCGCATGGACCGCATGTGCCGCATGAGCCGCATGAGGCCGCATATGAGCCGCATGCCGCATAAGACCGCATGGCCGCATATGAGCCGCATAAAGACCGCATGACTGCTGACGTGCTAAGTGCAAAGTGCGCCAACAAAACGCCATATTACGCCTCATGAGCCCGTGAGCCCGAGTCCGAGTCCGAGTCCGAGACGCTAAGTCCCGTTGGGGCTTAGCTCCAAGTGGAATTAATCCAAGAGAATGACAAAAGCATTAATGCTTAATCCTTGGAGCCTTATTCTTACCTCCTAGTAAAATCACCCACATGGTTCCCTCCTTAGGGTCACCACCCCATGTGCATCTCTCAACAACACAACCAAGTATATATGTTGAGATAACTCATGGTGCATTTTCGATGTGGGACTATAATTTTACAAGGCATGTTGAGAGCAAGCTCTCTCCATGTAAAGAAAGCACCAACAATCCCCCACATATCACAACATATATGTGTCCAGGGTTGAGCGTTCCCCACAGTAACTGTCCATTTTGCATTAGGATAGATGTCGCTGACGACTTGAATCTTCCCGCATGGGTTAAATAACAATGTGAAACAAGAATGGACTACGCCTTGAATTCTGCACCACAATTGTAATTCTTCCCACTCACAAAGTGTAGTTACGTGTGCTTCTGGCTGCACATTAAAGGCCCTGTGCCAGCCTGGTTTCAGTGTATAATTTTGGGCGTCTACAAGTTTACCCTCAAGAGACGGCCTGATATCTCTTTCCATACACTATAGGTGAGTTCTTTATTAAAGAGATATGGCATGAAGCCTTGCGCTTCCTTGCGGTGCTACGCCGCTATGACATGGCCTGAAGCCGAGGCATTACCCCTACCTGGGAACCTCATCGTAATGTCATACTACTGTAGCATGAGGTCACAAGCCTCTTTGTAGTGCCAAACTACCCAGCATGAAGCCTAAGGCTTCCTTGCGGTGTTACGCCGCAACAACATGGCTTGCAATGCCGAGGCTTTACCCCTACCTGGGTACCTCATCGTGGTGTCGTGCCACTGTAACATGGGGCCATCCTCCCCTTTGTAGTGCTGTCTACAACTCTTTAATTACGTCATACAGCATTAGGCTACCTGCCTATTTGCGGTGCTACGCCGCTGTGACTTGGCTTGCAAAGCCGAGGCATTACCCCTACCTGGGAACCTCATGGTGGAGTCACCCCACTGTAGCATGGAGATTCACTCCTTGTAGTGCTGCTCTACCGTGCTTCCTGTAAAGCACACCAGGCATTCACTCTACCTGAGAACTCATTAAGGCGTTTAAACCAACCTTCCACAGGATCTGTTTTTTCCGCAGAAAAATACATAGTAGACAACAGTGGTTATGGGTCCGTATCCCTTCCATGTTCCAGAGAACAAGTACCCACTGTTACCTGATAGTTTCCCAGTCAGTGATCCTCCTTTGAACCAAAAGTTAGATGCCTAGAAGATTTCTCTTTGAACTAATAGCATAAAACTTTATGGTAGGATTACAAAGACACACTATCAGAATGCCTTCAAGCCCATTTTACAAGCTGTGTCATCGACCAACTGGCGCTTGAGGCCCTTTGTGAACAGATCTGCCAGGTTCTCCTGACTCCGAACATCAACCACTGCAATTACACCTCTTTTGATAAGATCGTGTACTGCCCTGTGCTTCAACCGCACAGTCCTCTTCTTCCCGTTGAAGAGGTCATTTGATGCCACCGCCGCAGTCGCCTGGTTGTCACAGTATATCGGTATCGCCGGTATCTGAGCCCCAACCACTGGAAGATCATACATGAGCTCCCGAAGCCATTCTGCTTCATCTGCTGCAGTTTCAAGTGCATAGAATTCAGATTCCATGGAGGAACGAGAGAGTATAGTTTGCTTCTTCGACTTCCAGGATATAGCAGCTCCACCCAAGGAAAAGACATATCCACTTGTGGATCTCTCGCTTTCCACCTCTGAACACCAGCTAGCATCACTGAAGCCTTCCACTACTGTCGGATACCCGTTGTAGTGCAGTGCATATGTCTGAGTTTTCTTGAGATATCTCATCACCCGCTTCACAGCTTTCCAGTGCTCAACCCCTGGGTTGCTTGTGAACCGACTCAGCATTCCCACGGCGAAAGCTATGTCAGGCCTTGTGGCAGTGGTTGCGTACATCAAACTTCCGATAACGCTAGAATACTCCAGCTGCCTGACGCTTTCCCTTGAATTTGGCTTCAGCTTCTGATCACACCTGTATGGCGTATCGATCCCTGGAAGATCCTTAAACCCATAGCGTGTGAGCATCTTCTCAATGTAGTGAGATTGTGACAGCGCTACTCCAGTGTCTGTCCGGATGATCTTTATGCCCAAGATGACATCTGCATCCCCCAAGTCCTTCATACTGAACTTGGTTGGGAGGAACTTCTTTGTCTCTGTGACACAGTCTATATCCGTACCTAGGATTAGCATGTCGTCCACATACAGACAAACGATGACTCCTCTTCCATCAGCGAACTTTGTGTAAACACATTTGTCCGTCTCGCTGACTCTGTAGCCGTTTGACTTAATAACTTTGTCAAACTTCTCATGCCACATCTTGGGAGCTTGCTTCAAACCATACAATGATTTCACCAACTTGCAGACTTTGTCCTCAAGACCTTTGACGACAAATCCATCTGGCTGTTGCATGTAAATCTCTTCGGTCAGCTCCCCATTCAGGAATGCGGTCTTTACATCCATCTGATGTTTCACCAACTTATGTATAGCTGCTAGAGCGATTAACATCCTGATGGTGGTCATCCGGGCTACTGGAGCGTACGTGTCAAAGTAGTCTATCCCCTGTTTCTGAGAAAATCCCTTGGCTACCAGCCTGGCCTTGAACTTATCAATAGTTCCATCTGCCTTCATCTTCTTCTTGAAGATCCATTTACATCCGATGGGCTTTTCTCCTTCAGGTAGATCTACCAACACCCATGTGTTATTGGAGGTGATAGAGTCAAACTCGTCATTCACTGCCTCCTTCCAGAAGATAGCATCTCTGGTCTTCATCGCCTCATCATAGGTAAGCGGATCTGCTTCCACATGATAGGTGACAAAGTCATCTCCGAAGTCTTTCGGTTTCCTCGCTCGCTTAGCTGACGGCTCTGCGAGTTCTTGTACAGGAGTTGTTTCCTCAACAACAGCTTCTTCTTGGACTACTGGCTCATATGAGATTTCAGTCTCTTTTGCACCTCCATCATTTTCCGGAATGTCCGAAAGAACAATGTTTTTGTCTTTTGCAAACTTGTCTTCAAAGTATTCAGCATCGCGAGATTCGATGATATGATTTGACTCAATATCAAGAAATCTCCGAGCATCACTCTTCTCGGCATACCCCAAGAAGATCGCCTTCGTAGTCCTTGTCCCTAGCTTCTGAATCTTCAGATCTGGGAGTTTTACATACGCCATACACCCCCACACTCGAATGACATTCAAGTTAGGTCTGACTTTGAACCAGAGTTCATGAGGAGTTACGTCCGAAGTTGCATGTGGCACTCTATTTAGAATAAAAGTGGCCGTCAATGCAGCTTCTCCCCAGTAGCATTTAGGAAGACCCGCGGTTAGCAGCATAGAGTTCATCATTTCTGTCAACGTTCTGTTCTTCCTCTCCGCTACTCCGTTAGATTGAGGAGAATATGGAGCAGTAGTCTCGCATATGATTCCATGTTCTCTGCAGAACGATGCGAATTCATGAGACCTGTACTCCCCACCTCGATCACTCCTTAACCTCTTGAGTTGTTGTCCAGTCTGCCGTTCAGCTTCGGCCCTGAACTCTCTGAACTTCTCGAAGGCTTCGTCTTTAGACTTGAGCAAGTAGACGAACGCGTATTTTGAGAAGTCGTCGATGAAGGTCATGAAATACTTCATCCCGGCCTTCGTGGAGAAATGTTTGAAGTCACAGATATCGGAGTGCACCAACTCCAGAAGATCTGTGCTTCGATTGACCCGATGAAAGGGTTTCCTTGTGATCTTCGTCTGAGCACACACCTCACACTTCTCCACCTTACCCCCACATTTGGAGATAAGTCCTAGACTAGACATTTTGTTAATTCTTTTACAATGAACATGTCCTAGTCTATTATGCCACAACTCAAGAGAATAATCAGAAAATGCAACTGCATTAATGTCTTCAAACTGGTTAACAAGCTGAATTTTAAACATGCCTTCGGTTTGATAAGCATACCCGAAGTATGTTCCTTTCTTGGACATCACCATCTGACCAGCATTGATGTCCATCCTCAAGCCTGCGTTGCAGAGCAGGCTCCCAGAGATCAGGTTCTTGGCAATCGCCGGAACATGCTTCACACCTTGAAACGTCAGAGTGTTCCCAGAAGTGAGTTTCAGTTCCACGGTCCCGATCCCCAGAACTTCAGCTTGGGCCTAGTTCGCCATGACAACCTTCTCAGATATCGGCTGGTACGTGACGAACCATTCCTTGCCTGAACAGACATGGCAAGTCGCTCCAGTGTCTATCCACCAGTCAGAGTCAACCCCCACAGTTGTGACCTGTCCGATCATAGCAACAACGTTAGAAACCAATGAAACCTTATTAGGCTCAACTTTCTCTGATTGTTTAGGCTTAGATCTGCATTCACTCTTGTAGTGGCCTTTCTTGCCACAATTGTAACAAGTCACGTGGGACTTAGTCTTCTGTTGCTTGAAAGAAGGACCCTTCACTTTTAGATTAGCGAAGTCCTTCTTCTTGGGATGAGAAGCCGCCTGCTTCCCCTTGGAATCTCTCGTCTGCACAAGATTGGCTTTAGCCAACTGTTTGGACAGAGTGTCCACCTTCTGTTGAGAACGCATCTCGTCCTCAACATGGATCTCTTGAAGTAGATCTCCCAAGCTAATGTCTAGCTTCTTTCTGTGCATCCTTGCATAGAAGGTACTCCATCCAGCAGGAAGTTTTGAGACGATCCCTCCGACGACAAACTTGTCAGAAAGGGGCATCTCTACGTCTTCCAGTTTCTGACGCAGCTTCAGAAATTCCTTCACCTGTGGCAGCATGGACTTTTCGTCCTCAAAGAGCAATTTGTGATATTTTTCAACCACAAACATTTTGCTCCTGTTCTTATCTTCTTCATACAGATTTTCCACAGACTCCCATATGTCTCTGGCAAGTTCCTTCTTTGAGTAGGATTCTGCCAGGGAGTCCTCCATAGCATTCAGGATGAGAAGCCTGCAGATGCTATTTTCCCTTCTCCACTTGGCCTGGAGTTTGGTAGCCGCGTTGATGGCGGCAGTAGATCCAGTGTCTGGAACAGAGGGTTCTTCCTCCAACAGAACATGATCAACGTCTTTCAGTTGAAGAGTTAGGTACACCTTTCTCTTCCAGACTTGATAGTGCTCTCCATCGAACTTTTCCAACTTGCAGAAGTCCGATTGGAGGAGCGAAGCATTAATGTTTTCCATCTATACGGATCTTGCTTTGAGATTGTTATTCCCGGGGCTTGATCAAAGATGGAAAAACTGATGCAATCGAGATCTGAGATGTCACACAAAAACTTTGCAGTGATCAAACTCAAGATCTACGATGGTACAATAAATCAAATAGTCAAATTACAATCTGAAGGAGGGAAAAATAGAAGAGAATATCTCTCGTTCTTCCTTGCAAACGTGTTGCAATTGGGACAGAACGAGTTACAATAAAACTAGAGAGAGATGAGAAGAAGAACAATGCTGGGGTGTCAAAACACCGTTGCTCAAAGCAAGATTCGTCCCACACGATCTGCTTCCAGGAACCAGCAAGTTGAAGAACTTGTGGAACGCTCGAAGTCACCTCTGTTCAGACTCCTCGGATGGACTTGCAATGGCGGCAGCAACTCTCTCTCTCTCTTTCTCCTTTTCTAACTTGTAATTTTCGTAGTAGTCACAAAGGAGGCCAGAAGAGAGTATTTATAGAGAGAGGGTGGAAACCCTAACCGCCTTTTCAGTTATGGAAAGATTGAATCAAATCCCAAAAGATAGCAACGAGATTTAATTCAAATCCCACGAAATTAATTCAAATCCCACAAAGATAGGATCTGAATTAATTCAAATCCCACAAAGATAGGATCTGATTTAATCGCATTGATTCAGCCTTTCCATAACTGATTTGTAATCTGCACAGTCAGCAGATCCCTCCATGCGGCAGCAGCAGCAGCCTGGCCGCATGAGCCTAATGGCCGCATGGACCGCATGAGCCGTATGGACCGCATGTGCCGCATGAGCCGCATGAGGCCGCATATGAGCCGCATGCCGCATAAGACCGCATGGCCGCATATGAGCCGCATAAAGACCGCATGACTGCTGACGTGCTAAGTGCAAAGTGCGCCAACAAAACGCCACATTACGCCTCATGAGCCTGTGAGCCCGAGTCCGAGTCCGAGTCCGAGTCGCTAAGCCCCGTTGGGGCTTAGCTCCAAGTGGAATTAATCCAAGAGAATGACAAAAGCATTAATGCTTAATCCTTGGAGCCTTATTCTTACCTCCTAGTAAAATCACCCACATGGTTCCCTCCTTAGGGTCACCACCCCATGTGCATCTCTCAACAACACAACTAAGTATATATGTTGAGATAACTCATGGTGCATTTCCGATGTGGGACTATAATTTTACAAGGCATGTTGAGAGCAAGCTCTCTCCATGTAAAGAAAGCACCAACACATACATCTAAGAGGACTATACCACGAAAAGTACGCAAGCAACATGTTAATCATAATTATGCTTTCACTTATAGGTTTTCAAAGAAGACACAAATGCATGTCAACACAGAAACAAAGATACTTTTTCAAAACTTACTTGCACGTACTGTGGCACTCACGGGTACATATCACAGTATTGTCTAACAAGAAAACTTGTTGACAATCAAACACTTGTTTGGAGACCTAAGACTAATCAAAATGGATCCTTCAAGAAATGGGTACCAAAATATTCATCTACTTGTTCTGTAGGTGGACCCTAAACCCTCTCATGCTAGAAACAAGTGGATCCTCGATAGCAGATGTTCACAGCACATGGCTGCTGATGCATCTTTGTTCCCCACGATATCAATGAAGAAAGAATGATACGTTTCCTTCGGAAATAACCTGAGGTGATATAATTGGAAATGACACTGTTGGTATGTCCCCTTACCCAGTAATAAAAGACGTTTGTCGAGTTACGGAGTTAAAACATAACCTACTGAGCATAAGTCATTTGGCAGATAATGGTTATGGCATCAACTTTGTAAAAGACAAATGTACTATATATGAAATATCATCTGGTAATTCCGTATATGAAGGGATTAGGGAAGACTACATTTATGTTTTCTTTTTAGAGAGTACTAACAATGCAGGAAGGTGCCTAGTAGCAAATCAAGATGAAAACTAGTTATGACACATGAGGCTAGGACATGCAAATATGGATACTATCCCACAACTATGCACCAAAAAGTTGGTAAAAGGACGCCCTGAAATCACATTCAAGAGAGACATGGTATGTGCTGACTGTGAAAAGAACAAGACAACAAGGTCAACTTTTAAATCCATCAATGTTGTAAGTACATCTAGACCCTTACAGTTAATTCATATGGAATTATTTGGTCCTAGTAGAGTCGCTAGTCTTGGCGGTAAGCTCTACGTCTTTGTGATTGTTGATGATTTCTCTCGTTTTACATGGGTTTACTTTTTATCAAATAAAAGTGATGCTATTTTTGAATTTCAGATATTTTGTAAAAATGTACAAAACGAAAAAGGCTTCATGATTACTCGTATCCGAAGTGATCATGGTAGCAAATTCGTAAATGCTGATTTCAAAAAGTTTTGTCGATGATAGTAGATATTACCACGAGTTTTCTTGTCCTAGAACTCCCAAAAAAAATGGTGTTGTGAAGCGGAAGAATAGTACTCTAAGCAAGATGGCTAGAGTCATGCTGAATCAGCATAATCTTTCTAAATATTTTTGGGCAAAAGTTGTTAGTACAGCCTGTCATGTTTTGAATAGGGTGTTAATTCGACCTATCTCGAAAAAAACACCATATGAGCTGTGGTTTGGAAGGATTCCAAACATTTCATATTTTAAAGTTTTTGGATGTCGTTGTTTTATCCTGAACACCAAGGACAACTTGAAAAAGTTCGACTCTAAAGCAGATGAACGGATATTTCTCGAATATGCTGCTAAGAGTAAGAGATATAGAGTATTTAATAAAAGATCTATGATTGTTGAAAAATCTATTAATGTTACTTTTGATGAGCTCAATAGTCACAGATCTAGCGACAGTGATGATGAAGATGCACAGGTTAAATCCAAGTCATCTAAAGATACTGCTACCAAAGAGAGCCCTGTGGAAGATCTAACAAATATATTCAAATCTTGGAAATTATTGCCAGATCATCCATAGACGCTCATCATAGGTGATGTATCAAAAGGTGTAAGTACACGTTCTTCTAGTAAAGACACTGATATAGCAGCTAATGTAGCCTTTATATCTCAAGTAGAACCTAAGACAGTAGCAGATGTTTTTAATGATGAATTTCGGATTGATGCCATACAAGAGAAACTTAATCAATTTGAGAAAAACAAGTTTGAAAACTTGTTCCTGGACCTATTGGCCAAACGATAATTAGTACCAAATAGGCGTTCCGAAATAAATTAAGTGAGGATGGACAAGTTCTACGCAACAAAGCACGTCCAGTGGCACAAGGTTATAATCAAGAAGAAGGTATTGATTATGACGAGACATATGCTCTTGTTGCTAGACTAGAAGCTATCCGCATGTTTTGTGCATTTGCACGTTTTCATGATTTCAAACTATTTCAAATGGATGTGAAAAGTGCATTTTTAAATAAATTTTTAAAAGAAGAAGTTTTTGTGAAACAACCCCCTGGTTTTGAAGATTTTCAAAAACCCGATCTCGTCATCAAAGTTAGGAAAGCACTCTATGAACTCAAACAAGCACCTCGTGCTTGGTATGAACGCCTAAGTGCATTTCTACTTGAAAATGGATTTTCAAAAGGAAGAGTTTATACTACTTTATTTATCAAGTCTTCAAATGATGATATTCTTCTTGTGCAAATTTATGTAGATGACATAATATTCGGTTCTACTAATGAAAAATTTTGTCAAGAATTTGCTAAGTGTACGCGAAGTGAGTTTGAGATGAGTATGGTGGGAGAACTGAACTACTTCCTAGGACTCCAGATCAAACAACACTCAAAGGGAACATTCATCAACCAAGCTAAGTATACGAAGGATTTACTGAGAAGTATGACTTCGACAACGTAAAGCCTATCGGAACTCCAATGGCTACATCAACCCGACTTGACATTGATGAAAGTGGCAAACCAGTCGACCAGCGTAAGTATCGAGGTATGATCGGTAGTTTATTATATTTAACTGCTAGTCGTCCTGATATCATGTTTAGCGTTTGCATCTGTCAAGCTAATCCTAAGGAATCAAACTTATGTGTCGTTAAGCGTATCTTCCGATACCTTAAGGGAACTTCTACAGTCGGCTTGTGGTATCCCAAAACTACATTTTGTGACCTAATCGGTTATTCAGATGCTGATTTTGCATGATGCAAAGTAGACCGTAAAAGTACCAGCGGTACGTGTCATTTCCTAGGAAAAGCTTTAGTCTTCTGGTTTAGCAAGAAGCAAAATTCTGTAGCGCTATCAACGACTGAGGCTGAGTATACCGCCGCAGGACGTTACTATGCTCAAGTTTTGTGGATGAAGCAAACCCTAGAAGACTACAATCTGCACTACACGATGATTTCCATATTTTGTGATATCACTAGCACGATTAATTTGACTAAGAACCCTGTTTGTCACTCACGCACAAAGCACATAGAGATACGTCATCACTTTTTACGTGATCACCAACAACACAGAGATATTTGCTTAGAATTCATTGACACATATCATCAACTAGCAGATATTTTCACAAAACCGCTGGCTGAAGATCGTTTCAACTATCTGCGACTTAAACTAGGCATACATGAATTTTCAGAATCATAATGCATTATGTTTAATAAAGATTCTTATCACTTAACATTTTGATATTTATTAATTGAAGTTATTTTGGGTACAAACCGAAAGGGTCCTTCTGTCAAAGACGTAAAAGTCTAAGCGGCACGGTGCCAAGTGTTTTCGGACTACCGCTAGCTGGGATCCGGCCCCTACAACTAACCCAAAGTAATGGATATTATTAAATTGAAGAATCAAAGGTTATTAAGTATATTTATCATTCATTATGCATAAATGAATTGGAAATACAAGTGGCCGAACTCTGGCAGAACTCGGACCGAGTTCGGTTGACGTCGGTTCAAGTTCCAGAACAACACAGCCGGCCCTAGCATTCTATTTAAACCCTCCATCTTCTTCTTTCTCCTACATCCAAACAACGAAAACCTCTCTAAAACCCTAGTTTTCAACTACTTCAAGCTCCCTTCCTCCTTCTTACTTAGATCTACGAAGCTCAAGAAGGTGACTTTCTCCATCCTTTCTCCATTCTCTTGAGGTATTTCTTTCTCTCTTTTTCATCTATGCCTCCAAACTCCATAAGAGAAAGAAAATAGCTTCCACGGCTGGTTCATCTTTGTTTCGACCTCTGAATATGAACCGGTGAACGCCTTTAGTCCCGCTCGTCCTTCCGACGAAGAGGATTATGACTTTGGATTATTTCCATCTTTGGAATTTTCGGATTCGTGGTTCAACTCTTTCTCGTCTCGAAAAATATGTCCCAGATGATCTGTTAATTTTACTGTTTTCTCGGAGTACGCCTCCACTTTCGATAGACTTAGTCTTCGGGATTTCTTAGAAACTGCTGACAACATTTATGATAACGTCGTTCGAATGTTTTATTGCAACATGCAAGTAAAACCCGACGGTAGTGTATATTCTTGTGTCGCCGGAAACGAAATTGAATTCAACTCAAATGACCTCAGTGAGTATTTTCATATGCTAGATCTCGGCGAGGTGTTAGTTGACATTCACCGTGTCCAATTTCCCGAAGATATGACCCTTGACTCTCTTAAGGTTGCAATGTGTCATCCTAACCCTGTCCCTCGCAGTGGTAGGATTTTCGCAAAGCACCTTAACCAGAACTTTTATGAGTTACATTGTTTTGTTTTCTCTGCTTTGCTTCTTAAGACGGGATCTTCTGACGAGATTACGTTGTATGAGATGTCCACCATGTACCACCTTCATTTTGGCGTTCCTTTTTCTGTCCCCAAGACCTTTATGGCTTGGATGATCGGTTGCAGGCGGGTGGGGCGTAATCTTTTGTACCCCATGCATCTCGCAGCTATCTTTAGGAGATTTCAGATCGACCTTTCCTCGTGTCCTATTTCTTCGTCATCTTCTGGGCTGACTAGATCTAGGAAATATCCTCTGCTTCCACCTTCCGGTGCTGCTCCTGCTGAGGCTCAGGCCGATCCAGATGTTCCTCCTCCTGCACCTGTTGTACATGCTCCTGGATTCGACCCACAGTTCTATCAGCGCTTTGATGATTTTGTCACCCTCTCTGGACAACGTCATCAAAGTCATGTTGCTGCTGAGTTCCATCATACCTTACAGGCTCAGGTATTGAGGAACAGCATTGTTGATCTACATTGGAGTCTGGCACATCACCCTACTGCTTCTGTTCTGATGATCCATCATCCTGGCTTCGATGGACCGAGGTTTGATGATCCGACTACCTACAGATACTTTGATCCGACCACTGCCTACTTCGATCCTCAGCCACCTGCTCCAGCCGATGATAATACTCGGATGTGATACGAGCATTCAGTTTAGAGTTTTTGAAATTTTATTTTGCTAGTGATGGTCTATGTAATTGCACTTTGTAGCAGTCTAAACTTTCACAGTTGGACTCTTTATTTAGTAGTTTTTAGCAGTCAAACTCTTTCAGTTATGACTTTTATGCTGTACTTTCTTTCAGTTTTAGTTCATGCTATGTGAGTTTATCAGTTTATTGTACTGCTGCTAGTTCTACTATGTTATGACTTGTGTATTGTGGATATTACTCTTTTTCTTTCCTTGTCTGTGTTAAAATTGTTGGCTTCACACATTGTAGGGAACTACTCATTTTGCGTACATGACGCGGGGGGGGGGGGGGGGGGGGGGGGGGGGGGGGAAGAGCAATACCAAAATCGAATTTCAAACGACAACAACTACAATCACTGAACAAGTTAGGTATATTATTTCAAAGTTACATTTTAGTTATATTTTGGTATAGACTCAAGTTTGTCAATTATCAAATGGAAGAGATTGTTGGCCCATTGCCTAAATGGTCAGACCTGATTTTGATAATCAACGACGACTTAAGTCAATACGCAAAATATACGAACTGCTACTAATGTTACAAGTCACTGAAATCAATATCAAAGAACGTACTGCATCTACAAAGAGCTTTCGAGTCATTATCCAAAATCAATTGTATCGAAATCCAGATCGAGTCATTTTTACATTTCTTCTGTATTTTACTTTTATTTGAGTTTAGGAAATATAAATGTAAAATCGATCGGGATATTATAGTCCACATATCCAAAAAGCCTACCTACATCTCAAATCTACATATCCAAACAGCCCACAAACCCTATGCAATTTGGACCCCAAAAATCCTATTCTGGTTTGACAGAATTCGGATAGAACTCTGACCGAGTTCGATTCGAGATTTTTGAAAATCAGTTCCCTCCATATCTGTATCCAACGTTCGTATACGAGATTTTAGCATCCGAACTCTGCCTGAACTCTGTCCGAGTTCGATCAGGAAAAACACTATAAATAGAGAAGTATTTTCACATTTTTAATCACTCATTCACTCTTCTCTCTATCTATTCGTAAAGTGTTTTTCCAGTGATCTAATGTTTTCACATTTCACCTTAGCCAAAGCCAGTAACATCTTGTTCGATTTAGAGTCTTTGGTTTACAGAGTTGTAAAGAGGTTGCAAGTCAGAAAACTTCTCAGTTTTCGGAGTCGGTCGTACGCTCGTCACCAAGCACGGTGTTGTGAAGTCGGTCGTGCACTTGTCGCCAAGCACGTTGTTGTAAAGAGACGACAAGCTCTCATTTAGCTTGCAAATAGTGGATTAACAGCGTGCAAGAGTACTCGCGATTGGATTAGTCCTCTTAGAGGAAAAACAGTATATATCGCGGTGTTCACTGAGTTTGATATTCTATCTCTTACTACAATTTAATTTACTATCTCTTATTTTCTGCCATAGATTGTAACTGTTTAATTTTTAATTGGTGATTATTTCCGCTGCACTCGCACACAATCTATTCACCCCCTCTAGAGGTGCTCAACGGTCCTGCAGATATAACACATCTATTGTGCCATGATCAATGGCTCGATATTCTGCTTCCGAATTTGACCATGCTATCACACTATGCTTCTTGCTCTTCCACGATACCAAGTTTCTGTCAATAAATACCAAGTAGTCAGATATAGACCGTCTATCCGTCAAGCTTGCACCACAGTCATTATAGGTAAAGCACTCAACACGAGTATGTCCATGATTCTCCATCCGAATTCATTTTCCTGGATTCTGGAATAGATAGCGTAGAATTCTGAGAACTGTCTGCCAATATGGAACTCGTGGAGAAGCCATAAATCTACTTGCGACACTTACGGCGAAGGAAATGTCCGGACGAGTCATGATCGCCAAGTATTTGAGTTTTCCAACCACTCGACGATACTGATCCAGATTGGTCATCAAGACTCCCTCGTCCCCTGGATCCATGAACAAAGTTGCTCCTTTAGCTTGCATCAGTCCTACACTATTTAGTATGTACACCACATACTTTCTCTGAGACATTACAATGTCCCGCTTATCCCGTGTGACTTCAATGCAAAAGAAGTAGTTAAACGATCTCATATCCTTAGTCTGAAATTGTTCTCCCAGAAACTTCTTTAGTCTTGTAATACCCTGGCTGTTGTCTCTCGTGATTACAATATCGTCAATATAGATACCAAGTAGTATCCTTCCAGCTGATATATGTCGGTAGAATACCGAATGATCCTTCTTTGGTTGCCACATGCCAAACCGAGTAACAACATGTGTAAATCGACCAAACCATGCATAAGGTGATTGTTTGAGACCATAGAGAACCTTCCGCAGATAACACACTTTACCCTCCCTTGCAACGAACCCGGAAGGTTGCACCACATACACTTCTTCAATATCTCCGTGGAGAAATGCATTCTTGATATCAAACTAAAGCAATGGCCAGTCATAGCGAACAGCTAAAGCTAAGAGTACGCGCACTGATGTCATCCTAGCAACCGAAGAGGTCTTAAAATAATCCTCACCATAGGTCTGAGTATATCCCTTAGCTACCAGACGAGCCTTTAAGCGTCCAAGAGTGCCATCTGGTTTCACCTTGATCATGAATACCCATTTGCAACCTACTGCTTGCTTACAGTAGGTAAATCAACCAAGTCCCAAGTATAGTTTTTTCGAAGTGCTTTCATCTCCTTTTCCATAGCAGCACGTCAACCGAGATGTTTGAGACCCTTCTCGGCAGTATTGGAAATCTGAATCCCAACAATAGTGGCTACCAAGGGCTGAGTGTGGCTCGCGAGCCCTTTGTAGTTGTCTACATACAAGGGATGATCACGACATGCACAACGAGGTCAAGCTGGTAGAATAGGCAGAGGCGAATCAATTGAGCTAGTGGAGGAGGATGGCTCTGTAACTGTAGGCACTATCTGCGATGATCGTTCGAACAACGTTGGCACTGACTAACCCGGGGTTTACGGACTGTCGGGCTGGGATACTGGCTCGGTAGAGGAGGGCACCCTTACGGGGGTTGTTGTGTTTGAACATGAAACAACAAGAAATCCTCAACTGAGTAAACTTGGGGAACCAGATACGTAGTTTGTGGAAGGGGAGGAAATTAGGTTTCAACGAAGGTAACACCCCGAGAGAAAAAAACCTCTTCAAAGTAAGGAAAAATATCGATACCTTTCGGATCTTTAGGATACCCAAAAAAACATGTAGGACCGTTGAGCACCTCTAGAGGGGGGTGAATAGAGTGTGCGTGTGCGGCAAAAATAATCACCGATTAAAAATTAGCAGCAATATATTATGGCAGATAAAAGACGGTAAATAAAATATGGTAAAGTAAGACATCAGAGAATCAAACTCAGTGACACAGCGATATATAATGGTCTCCCCTCTGAGAGGACTACTCCAGTCTCGAGTACTCTTGTTCGATGTTAATCCACTATGGCACAAGCTAAATAAGAACTTGTAGTCTCTTACAACACCATGCTTGGTGACAAGCGCACGATCGACTCCAAAACTTGATTTCGAAAACTGTAACGTTTCCTGAATGACGCATCTGATACAACTCTTCAGTACCAAAACTCTAGATTGAACAGAACTTGTACTGGCTTTGGCTAAGAGCGGTATAGGCTTGATTTGAAAGTTTTACCTCGTAGAAAACACTTTGGAATAGACAGAGAAGAGAATGAATGAGTGAGTGATTTAAAATTGTGAGAATTCTCCTCTATTTATAGTGTTTTTGCTGACCAAGTTCGGACAGAGTTCGGATGCATGAAAATATATACCTGACTTGTTCTGAATCGCAAGAAAATTTTGGTACTCTTTCTCCCCCTTTGTTGTCATGTACTTAAAATATGGCTCCCCTGCAATATGTGAAGCCAACAATAACAAAAAAAATAGAGAGTAATATCCAAAAAAAATGATAAGAACTAACAAGTCAGCATCTCAAGTATGATAAAATCGGCAGTAGCAGTTAACAAAATGAGTAATAGAAGCAACTAACTAAGATAGCTTTAGATAGCATATAAAGCCAACTACAACTGAAGCTCAAAAAGAGTGCAAAAGCAACTACAACTGAGATAGAATAAGTACAAAGTGCATAAACAGCTAGAACTGAAATAGTGCAACATACTACAGATAGTCCAAACTGAGAATGAAAAGTGTCACTGCAAAAGATCATCAACTAGAGCATGTCCACAAAATACTAAGCCAAAAACTGAATCACATATCAGCATCATTAGCAGGGGGATCAGCAGGAGGCTGGGGATCAACAAAAGCTGTCATCGGATCGAAGAATCCGAAAGTGGAATGATCCTTAAGTCTCGGTCCGTCGAAGCCTGGATGACGGAGGATAGGAGCTCGAGCCGTGGGATAATGTGCCAAAGTCCACTGAATGTCCGCCATGCCATTTCTCAAAACCTGGGCCTGAGCGTACTCAGCATCGGTAAAACGAGTCATATAGGTATCATGCCTCTGTCCCTGGAGGGTGACAAACGCATCGAACCTCTGGAAGAACACGTCGAAGTGGCCTGGAGCAGCAGGGGCTGGAGCATCTGCTGCGGCTGGATCAGCTACAGGGGCTGGAACAACACCAGGTGAAAGTGGAGGCTGAGGGCACTTCCTAGATCTAGACAGCTCAGAAGGCGACCCAGAAACAGGACAAATGTCTAATTTGATTACAAACTTTTGGAAGATCACCACTAGATGCATAGGATAAAGGAGGTTGCGGCATGACCTCCGACAACTGACCATACCAGCAATCATGGTCTTGAAAACAGAAAAAGTGACTCCAAAGTGTATGTGGTAAATGGTAGATAACTCAAAGAAGGTGATCTCGTCAACAGATCCCGTCTTTGGTAGCAAGGCAAAATAAATAATGCGATGGAGTTCATAGAAATGCCGGTTCAGGTGCTTTGTGAACAACCTTGTCCGGGGAACCGGGTTCGGATGACACAGTGTTGCCTTGGATGACTCAAGAGCTATGTCAGGAAAGAATTGAACTTTATTGATATCGACTAGAGCATCGCCGTTGTCAGGCATATGAAAATACTCGCTCAAGTCTGTTGAGTTGAACTCAAGTTCTTTTCCACTGACACATGAATAAATGTTGTCGTCTGCCTCTTGCAAATTGCAATAAAACATCCGTATAGCATTTTCAAAAATTTGGCTCGAGGTCTCTAAAAAGTCTCGAAGCCCTAGATTTTCAAAGGTGGCAGTGTATTCAGAGAGTACAGTAAAATTGATCGATTTGCCGAGGCAAATTTCCCAGTATCGAAATTGGGTAAACCAAGATATTGAAATCTCAGAAGATGGAAATAGGTTTGTGTCAAAATCCTTGTCGTCGTCGGGACTGAACACGTTAACGGGTTCATACTCCGAAGTGGATGATAAGGTAGTGTCTCTTTTCTTTCTCTTAAAATGCTTAGGAGCCATAGAATTGAAATAGGAGAAAGGAGAGATATACCGCAAATAGATAATGAAAAAGGAGTTGAGAATGCCGCCCTAGAGCCGGTAGATCCGAGAAGATGGAAGTTTTGAAGCTTTGGAAGGGGGTTCCCAAAAACTAGGGCTAGGGTTTTGAGTTTTCGGTTGGCTGATCGTTTGAGGAATAAGAAGAAATAGGAGATGAAGGGTCGGCTGAAACGCTATTGTTTAAATGAAAATGTCCCCACAGAGTTCTACCCGAACTCTGTCAAAACTCGGTCCAAGTTCGGCCACTCTATTTTCAGTTCATTTATTTGTAATGAATTATAAAAATAACATAGTAACTTTTAACTCTTTGATTTAATTAATATTAATTACTTTGGGCTAGGTGTAGGAGCTGGATCCCAGATAGCGGTAGTCCGAAGACTAATGCACCGTGTCGCTTCAAGCTATTTACGCCTGTATGACAGAAGGACCCTTTCGGCTTGTACCCAAAATAATTTCAATTAATAAATCTCGAAATATCGAGTTTTAAGTATTTTATTAATCATAACACATTATGACTCTGAAAATTCAAGTATGCCTAACTCTCGACGCAGGTAATTGAATCGATCTTCAGCTAGTGGTTTTGTGAAAATATCTGCTAATTGATGATATGTCAATAAAGTCTAAGCAAATATCCTCGTGTTGTTGATGATCACGCAAGAAATGATGACGTATTTCTACATGCTTTGTGCGTGAGTGACAAACTGGGTTCTTAGTCAAGTTGATAGTGCTAGTGTTGTCACAATAAATGAGAATTTTTGTGTAGTGCAGATTGTAGTCTTCTAGGGTTTGCTTCATCCACAAAATCTGAGCACAACGTCCTACGACAATATACTCGGTCTCAGTTGTTGATAGTGCTACAGAATTTTGTTTCTTGCTAAATCAGGAGACTAAATTTTTTCCTAAGAAATGACACGTACCACTGGTACTTTTACGGTCTACTTTGCATCCAGCAAAATCAGCATCTGAGTAACCGATTAAGTCAGAAGATGTGGTTTTGGGATATCATAAGCCGATTGTAGAAGTTCCTTTAAGGTATCGAAAGATACGCTTAACGGCGCATAGATATAATTCCTTAGGATTAGCTTGATATCTTGCACAAATGCAAACACTAAACATGATTTCATGGCAACTAGCAATTAAGTAAAGCAAACAACCAATCATACCTCGATACTTACGTTGATCAACTGGTTTGCCACTTTCATCAATGTCAAGTCATGTTAATGTAGCCATTGGTGTGCCGATAGGCTTTACATTGTCGAAGTCATACTTCTTCAGTAAATCCTTAGTGTACTTGGCTTGATTTATGAACGTTCCCTGTGAGTGTTGTTTGATCTGAAGTCCTAGGACGTAGTTGAGCTATCACATCATACTCATTTCAAACTCACTCTGCATGCACTTAGCAAAATCTTGACAGAGTTTTTCGTTAGTAGAACCGAAAATAATATCATTTACGTAAATTTGCACAAGTAAAATACTATTAACTGAAAATTTGATAAATAAAGTCATATCAACTCTTCCTTTTGAAAAACCATTTTCAAGTAGAAAATCACTTAGGCATTCATACCAAGTACGCGGTGCTTGTTTGAGACCATAAAGAACTTTTCTAAGCTTGAAAATATGATCAGGTTTTTGAAAATTTTCAAAACCAAGGGAGTATTTCACAAAAAACTTCCTTTAAAAATTCGTTTAAAAATGCAATTTTTACGTCCATTTGAAAAAGTTTAAAATTATGAAAACATGCAAATACACAAAACATGTGAATGGCTTCTAGTCTAGCAACAGGAGCATATGTTGCGTCATAATCAATCCCTTCTTGATTATAACCTTGTGCCACTAGACGTGCTTTGTTGCGTAGAACTTGTCCATCCTTACTAAGTTTATTTCGGAACACCCATTTGGTACTAATTATCGATTGACCAATAGGTTTAGGAACAAGTTTCCAAACTTAGTTTCTCTCAAATTGATTAAGTTCCCCTTGCATGGCATCAATCCAAAACTCATCATTAAAAGCATATGCTACTGTCTTAGGTTCTACTTGAGAAATAAATGCTACATTTACTACTATATCTCTAGTAGAAGAACGTGTACTTCTATGGATACATCACCTATTATGAGCGTCTTTGGATGGTCTGGCATGAATTTCATCCTTTTCGGTAGACTTTCCAGATAGCTCTCGTTGGTAGCAGTATCTTCGGATGTCTTGAATTTGTTTTGCACATCCTCATCGTCAGTTTCGCTAAATCTCTAACTATTGAGCTCATCAAAAGTAACGTTAACAGATTCTTCAACAATCATAGACCTTTCATTAAAAATTCTATATCCCTTACTCTTGGCAGCATACCTGAAAAATATCCCTTCGTCTGCCTTCGAGTCGAACTTACCCAAGTTATCCTTGGTGTTCAGGATAAAACAGGGACAACCAAAAACGGAATCCTTCCAAACCACAATTCATAAGGGGTTTTCTTCGAGATATGTCGAATTAACACCTTATTTAAAACATTACAGGCTGTACTAACAGCTTCTGTCCAAAAATATTTAGGAAGATTATGCTGGTTTAGCATGACTCTAGCCATATCGCTTAGAGTACGATTCTTCCGCTCCACAACAACATTCTATTGAGGAGTTCTAGGACAGGAAAACTCGTGATAATATCCACTATCATCACAAAACATTTTGAAATCAGCATTTACAAATTTGCCACCATGATCACTTCGGATTCAAGTAACCATGAAGCTTTTTTTGCTTTGTACCATTTTGCAAAATATTTGAAATTCAAAAATGGCATCACTTTTGTTTGATAAAAAGAAAACCCAAGTATAGCAAGAGAAATCATCGACCATAACAAAAGCGTAGAGTTTACCGCCAAGACTAGTGACTCTACTATGACCAAATAAATCCATATGAATCAATTACAAGGGTCTAGTAGTACTTAGAGCGTTAATGGATTTAAAGGATGACCTAGTTGCTTTGTTCTTTTCACAGTCAGCACAAACCATATCTCTCTTGTATATAATTTCTGGGAGTCCTTTTACCAGCTTTTTGGTGCATAGCCTGGAGATAGTGTCCATATTTGCATCCTAGCCTCATGTGCCATAGCCAGCTTTCATCTTGATTGGCTACTAGACACTTTCCTACATTGTTAGTACGTTCTAGAAAGAAAACATAAATATTGTCTTCCCCGATCCCTTCATATACGAAATTCTAAGTAGACATTTCATAGATAGAACATTTGTCTTTCAAGAAGTTGATGCCATAACCATTATCTGCCAAATGACATATGCTCAATAGATTATGTTTCAATTCCGTGACTAAACAGACGTCTTTTATTTCCGGATAGGAAGACATACCAACAGTGTCGTTACCAATTATATCACCTCTCAGATTGTTTCCAAAGGAAACGTATCATTCTTTCCTCATCGATAGTGTAGCGAATAAAGATGCATCACCAGTCATGTGCCGCGAACATCCGCTATCGAGTATCCACTTGCTTTTGGTATGAGAGGGTTGAGGGTCCACTTACAAAATGAGTAGATGAATCCTTTGATACCCATTTCTTCAAGGGTCCTTTATGATTAGTCTTAGGAATCCAAGCAAATAAATTAGTGTCAACAAGCTTTCTATCTCTACAATATTGTGATATGTGTCTGTGTGTACCACAGTATGTGCATGTGAGTTTTGAAAATGTGATTTTTGTTTCTGTGTTGACATTCTTATGTGTCTTTTCTGGAAACCTGTAAGTGAAAGCATGATTGTGAGAAGTGTGTTGCTTAGGTGCTTTCTTTGGTTTAGTCCTTTGTGACGTATGTTTGATATTAGGACTAACCTTAAGTCGTGTAACAGGGATGACATGTTTGCCTAACTTGATCTCTAACTTCTTAGAGATCGCACAAGACTTCTCATATTTGGCAGTCATATCTATGAGTCTTTGCTCAGTGACTAAGTGTCTCTTCTTCTCTATGTCATATAACTCTTGTACCTTAACATAGTCTTTTTCTTTCTTCTCTATGGTGAGGATAGCCTCATGATAGTCTACTTTAAGCTTGGCTATCTCTTCCGTGTTACCGGTAGTAGATGTCTCTTTAATATCTTCAATAAGATTAGACTATTTGATGGAACGAATTATACCTACTAGAAAACACGGATGAGTTTCTTTTTTAAATCACTGAACTTCGATCTTTAGTCGATGGTTATAAACGGTTACAAGAAACCGCCTAGAACAGTGATTGATAGTGTATTAGTAGACAAGCCACACGACAAATATACGGAGCATGAAAAGACATAGGCTAGTCTAGATGCACGAGCCATCAATGCACTAATCTGTGCAATTGACAAAACCGAGTTCAATCGCGTATCTACCTGTACGACGTCTAATAAAATTTGGAGACTTCTTGAGGTAACTCATGAAGGAACTTCCAAGTGAAGGAATCCAAAATCAGTAGACTAACATAGGAATACGAGTCTTTCAAGATGAAACACGGTGAGTCAATTACACAGATGTTTACTCGTTTCCTCGATATTACTAATCCTTTACAGTCTCTTGGTGAGGATTACAGCAATCACGAGAAGATCAGGAAGGTTCTGCGGGCTCTAACAAGAACTGGAACCCGAAGGCCACTGCGATCATAGAACGAAACGACCTCACCACGATGACTTTGGAGACACTGATAGGCAAGCTCATGACCCATGAGCTGGACTTGCAAGAGTTGGAAGAAGCAACTCCCAAAGAGAAATATATTGCCTTCAAAGCACAAGTCCGAAAAGTCTCATGCAATGATCCTGACGAAGAATCATCTGATGGTGATGAACAGGCCCTGCTGGTCAAAAACTTTAGAAAGTTCTTGAAGTTTGAGATATCAAACCGAAAGAAGAAAGACATCCACAAAAACAATGAAGAAGAAACAATCTGCTTCGGATGTAAGAAATCAGGGCATATAAAGGACTGTCCACCGTCAAAGAAGAGCAGTCCATATGACCGATCAAGATCGAGTAGAAAAGCTACAACCGGTCGAAAGTACGCTAACACTAGCATCTGGCACGAAAGTGAGGCCAGGGAATCAGAGGAAGAAGACAAATCTAGCAGCACTGCAAATGTCTGTTTGATGGCTTTTGATAAGGTATCTGAAAACCCTCTGTATGATGATTTTACTTTCGATGAACTAGAAAATGCCTTTAGCGAACTACTTGAAGAACACAGAAATGTGTTGGACAAGTACAAGCAATCTCGCAAAGAGATTAAACAACCAAAGTAGGGGGTCTTTTTGTGGATTGTCCTTCACCGTTGAATATAAATTTAACGGCTGCCATAGATGTCACGCCCCGATCCCGCAGAGTCCTTTCGTCCTCGCTTCGGACTCTGTGAGACCGTTCGTCCTCGCTAAGGCGTGATGCCGTGCAAGCCTAAGTTGCGCTTGCACAAGGCCAAGACCTGGAACAAGACAAGATAGACAAGGTTGACAATACGCAGCGGAACGTATCGCAGATAATTGAAGCAGTAGCGGACATATTTCAGAATACAAGTATTGAACACAATGGTAACAAGAAACAATTCTCTTTATTGATTTCATTTGAACATATTACAAGCTCTCGATTCTCTCTGATACAAATTACATTCTCTCAGAACTTTACAGATTACAATGATCCCGTTCCCATACATTACATCCCTTTATATACAAAACCAAACTCTTGCAACAGATGACATCTCTTGGTATCTCTTCTGATTTCTGGCTCCTGAGGATGAGGCTCGGGCTATCGCTTCGGACTATCCTTCTCGATGCATAGTGCACCTGCATGCAGACTGATGGTGGGTCAGTATATCAGCATACTGGTGATTGTGAACAAAGAGCTACATTTGTCTGAAACGATCACTGTTCAATTAGTGAGAAAACTTGTGATGTGATCTTGCTAATTTTTACCTATGTTCATTCCATGCATACAGAGTCCATTTACATTCTTTTGAAAACATCTTTGAAAAGCCAACATTTTAATTCCATCTTAGCCGCTGTGCCTCCCACGGGTTCAGCTCGTCGCTAACCGCTGTGACTCGCATGGGTTCAGCTCGTCGCTAGCCGCTGTGACTCTTGGGTTCAGCTCGTCGCTAACCGCTGTGACTCGCATTGGTTCAGCTCGTCGCTAGCCGCTGTGACTCTTTAGGGTTCAGCTCGTCACTAAGTGGATACCCCAATGCATATGCAATATCAAATGAAACCATCATGCATCAATCGAGCAAGTCATAAACAATTCCATCTTCTTTTCAAGCAGGAAACATTTCTCTTTCTTAGCAGACAGTGCAGATTCTCTTATAAGCATACTCAAGATTACTGTCTTGTTATTAGCAATACATTCATTCAAAAACTCAGATTCTTATTAGGCGCAAGCGAATCATAAAATGAGACTTCGTCCACTCACCCAGATTAATCGTCTTCTGTTGCAGAGCCAGCAATCCGATCTTTCTGTCTATCTAGTGCCTTCGCGGAACGGGGCACTACATAATTACCCACCGAAAAGAAGTTTCGTCCTCGAAACTTAAGGAGAAACTTACGATATCCTTGGCAGCGATAGTCCTCATCCTTCGCCATCATCAATCCATGAAATCACAATTCAGATCATATCAAAACTCTTGTTCAATCAAGCATTTCAATCTCAATCAATCAAATCGATAAAACATTTACCGGCATCATAAAAATATTTACGGACTTATTGTATGGAACGTTCATCTCATTATTGATATCGAGTAGGCAAGGAATTCTCAATCGGAGGAACATGTACGAATTCAATTGAATCAAAATTGGCCAGAGGATCGTGTTGCTCTGATACCATTCTGTCACGTCCCGATCCCGCAGAGTCCTTTCGTCCTCGCTTCGGACTCTGTGAGACTGTTCGTCCTCGCTAAGGCGTGATGCCGTGCAAGCCTAAGTTGCGCTTGCACAAGGCCAAGACCTGGAACAAGACAAGATAGACAAGGTTGACAATACGCAGCGGAACGTATCGCAGATAATTGAAGCAGCAGCGGACATATTTCAGAATACAAGTATTGAACACAATGGTAACAAGAAATAATTCTCTTTATTGATTTCATTTGAACAGATTACAAGCTCTCGATTCTCTTTGATACAATATTACATTCTCTCAGAACTTTACAGATTACAATGATTCCGTTCCCATACATTACATCCCTTTATATACAAAACCAAACTCTTGCAACAGATGGCATCTCTTCAGATTTCTGGCTCCTGAGGATGAGACTCGGGCTATCGCTTCGGACTATCCTTCTCGATGCATAGTGCACCTGCATGCAGACTGATGGTGGGTCAGTATATCAGCATACTGGTGATTGTGAACAAAGAGCTACATTTGTCTGAAACGATCACTGTTCAATTAGTGAGAAAACATTTCTTGTGATGTGATCTTGCTAGTTTTTACCTATGTTCATTCCATGCATACAAAGTCCGTTTACATTCTTTTGAAAACATCTTTGAAAAGCCAACATTTTAATTCCATCTTAGCCGCTGTGCCTCCCACGGGTTCAGCTCGTCGCTAACCGCTGTGACTCGCATGGGTTCAGCTCGTCGCTAGCCGCTGTGACTGTTGGGTTCAGCTCGTCGCTAACCGCTATGACTCGCATGAGTTCAGCTCGTCGCTAGCCGCTGTGACTCTCTAGGGTTCAGCTCGTCACTAAGTGGATACCCCAATGCATATGCAATATCAAATGAAACCATCATGCATCAATCGAGCAAGTCATAAACAATTCCATCTTCTTTTCAAGCAGGAAATATTTCTCTTTCTTAGCAGACAGTGCAGATTCTCTTATAAGCATACTCAAGATTACTGTCTTGTTATTAGCAATACATTCATTCAAAAACTCAGATTCTTATTAGGCGCAAGCGAATCATAAAATGAGACTTCGTCCACTCACCCAGATTAATCGTCTTCTGTTGCAGAGCCAGCAATCCGATCTTTCTGTCTATCTAGTGCCTTCGCGGAGCGGGGCACTACAATAGATATATATACTCTAGATGGTTATGTATATATATAACCTGCTCTGATACCAATTATAAGACCGTTGAGCACCTCTAGAGCGGGGATAAATAGAGTGTGTGCGTATGCAGCGGAAATAATCACCGATTAAAAATTAGCAGCAATATATTATGGCAGATGAAAGACGGTAAATAAATTGTGGTAAAGTAAGAGATCAGAGAATCAAACTCAGTGACTCAGCAATGTATAATGGTCTTCCTCTGAGAGGACTACTCCAGTCTCGAGTACTCTTGCTCGATGTTAATCAATTATGGCACAAGCTAATTGAGAGCTTGTAGTCTCTTACAACACCGTGCTTGGTGACGAGCGCACGACCGACTCCAAAACTTGATTTCGAAAACTGGAACGTTTTCTGAATGACGCATCTGATACAACTCTTCAGTACCAAAACTCTAGATTGAATAGAACTTGTATTGGCTTTGGCTAAGAGTGGTATAGACTTGATTTGAAAGTTTTATCTTGTAGAAAATACTTTGGAATAGATAGAGAAGAGAATGAATGAGTGATTTGAAATAGTGAGAATTCTCTTTTATTTATAGTGTTTTTGCTGACCGAATTCGGGCAGAGTTCGGATGCATGAATCTCGCATTCGAACGTTGTTGGCAGATTTGGTGGAAGACCAAACTGATTTTTGAAAATACCTTGACCGAACTCGGGCCGAGTTCGCCCTGAGTTACGTCAGGGTCAGAACTGTTTGTTTGGGCCAGATTTGTGTTGGTTTTTTTGGGCTTTTTGGATAGTGGACTTGGAAGTATGGATAGGTAGGCTTTTGGATAGTGGACTGATAAAAACATAAGCCAGTACCAATCCTGATCAACCTCACATATATTTCCTAGACTCAATAAAATTGAAAATACAGAAGAAAATATAAAAGTCTTGATCTTGCTTCCAGTACGATTGGTTCTTGATGACGATGCGATGTCTGTACTTTGAAGTAGTAGGACGTAGACGATCTTCTTATTTGAAACCTGTAAACCAGTAGCAGCCTGTATATTTTGCGTATCGACCAAAGTTGTCCTTGATTATCAAAATCAGGTGTGATCATTAACCAATGGGCAAACAAAACATATTTGATTGCCTTAGCATCTAATTTAGAAAGTCGGTCGGATATCCCGAACATAGCACAAGCAAGCAAAAATCTTGAAAGGTAGAGGAAACAGCTCTCGATCGGGATATAACCTAAAAAAGATAGTACTATTGAAAACTGACGATGGCATGCGATTAATCATATAGCAAACTGTAAGAATCGCATCGGACCAAAACCTCTTGGGAGTACGTGCTTGAACATAGGAGCACGTATTGTTTCCAAGAGATGGCGATTCTTGCGTTCTGCTACACCATTCTGTTGTAGTGTGTAAGGACAGAAAGTTAGGTGGATGATGCCATTGTCGGTCAGATGAGTATTGAACTCACGAGATAGATACCGACGACCATTGTCACTTCGAAAGCATTTAATCGAAATACCAAATTGTGTTTTGATTTCAGCATAAAACTATACCAAATTTTCAATAATTTGAAGCGATGTTTCATCAGATAAACAAAAGTGATACGTGAGTAATTATCAACAAATGTAATAAAGTACTTGAAACCCATTATTGACTCACTCAGACAAGGTCCCCATATATCAAAATGCACCAACTCGAAATGAGCAGATGCAAATTTATTATGACTCACCGGATAGGGAATCTGATGATGCTTAACCAAATGATACGACTCACAATGAAAAGAAGTAGGAACATCTAAAGATGGGTATATTTTCTGGAGAGCTTCGATTGATGGATGGCCTAACTGACAATGTAACTCGAAAGGATCTAGTTTCACGTCGGCACAGACAACAGAAGAATGTACGTCAAATAGGTACAAGCCTCCAGCCACATGCCCCTTACCAATAGACTTTCTAGTCTTTAGGTCCTGAAAAACACAACTATCAGGAAAAAAATATTACCGAGCAATGTAAGTCACGAGTAAGTTGACTAATTGAAAGCAAACTGAACAAGTTTTCCGGGGTATGTAATACTAAATTGAGTAACAGTACAGAAGAAAGACGAGCACTTCCTCGTCTACGGAATGTTAGTGAACCACCCTTGACAACGAAAATATTGGAAATACGACCCACCGATACATAATTATGTATCATACCTGCGTCGCCAGTCATGCATGTGAGCAGACGCACCAGAGTCGATCACCGACTGCTTCGACCTCAACACACATGTCGCTGAGTACCCGACGTGGATCCAGACGTGGATGCTTCACCACGACGGTGAGCTTGGAAGTCAAGAAAATCTGTATATAACTCTGCAGTCATCTGGACAGAGCAAATACCATCATCAGTTGCATATGATGTAACAATTGCAGCAGGAGCTTTAGAACACTGCCACTGGAAATGGCCACGTTGACCACAGTTGAAATATGTGTGCGATCTTCCTCCATCACGACCGCCATTGCCTCGTCCCTCATCACGACGAGAATTTCGACCAATACATCGTCCACCACGAAATCCAGCACTAGTAGCACCAAGAGCAGATCGATCAGCGGGAGCATCACCCGGACGACTTTCGCTGTCCTATGGACACGATAGTGAGCTTCGACCAGAGATGGAACATCAGATCCAGCAATAATCTGAGAGCGAGCAGAGTCCGTATCAGGACGAAGAGAGGCAAGATATGCCATGACATGAAGTTGCTCACGTTGAGCCATTGCTTTCTTGATATCCGTCGTTAGAGGTAATACGCGGTCGATCTCATTTGTCATAGCCTTAAAGGTCCGAAAGTGGTCCTTGTGAGATTTGTCTTCCTGATTTGCTCGATATATGCCAAAGACCGAGTCGTAGATACAAGACAAACCGCATTTGCCATCAAACGCCGCCACAAGGACCTCCTATAATTTCTTCACTGAATCCGTATTATGAACCATTTCTTCCACTTCAAAAGTAAACAGTCGACTGTCATTTGTCTCCTACTGTTCAAATAGGTAATCAGTCTCTGCTAGAGAGTTGTCAGTCAGATATTTGGACAACCGCATTCCTTGATACGTCTTCTCGACCTTTCGCCATGTCGAGTAGCCCTCTGGTCTGTCCAACGGTCAATTAACAAGTCGAATCGATAAAATCGTCATACCAGTGCCTATTGGTCCCGCTATTGCGTTTTCGACACTAGTATCTGTAGCAGTATTATTCGCCTCCTTTCATGTCATCCTTCAATATTCCTGATTCGACCATCGGTTTGATCTTTCCAACTTGATACATCAATTCTGCCAACATGCTAGAAACGTGGCCAGACCGGCACGCGCATAGTAAACAGAGATTTGAATATAGATCACACGAGTCAGGACAAAGAGGCAACCTAGGTTACTCTCTGTTAGATCCCGATATGAAGATCAAGTAAGAAAAGAAACAAAGATGCAAAACAAGGCACTTGTCTGCTCTGTGTTAAATTTCTGAAGTCGATGTTGAGAGTCAGACGTTCCAGCAAACAAACCATTGTTTACCCTCTGAGGATCGCAACATTTTCTTTTCGAAAGTCAATGTAGAGAGTCAAAAGGTTCCAGCAAACGAACCATTGTTTACCCTCTGAAGATCCCAACATCTTTTTATTTTCTTTTTCTTTTTGGAAGTTAGGATTTTTGAAAAAAAGGTGGCGGCTAGTGTTTGGATAGTGCTAGGGTTCATAATTAGATTTAGGGTTTGTGAAGGAAAGGGACGGTGGCTGCAAGGGAAGGGGGGTCGGTACTATAGCAGCGGTAACGTAGAAGTACTCTAACAGTGGTATTGTAGCAGCGGTACTGTAGCAACTGTACTATAGCGGGGGAGCGGTACTGTAGCAGAGACTAGGATTTTTAGTGGAGAGAGGGGGGTGGATGACGGCTAGGGTTTTAGCTCTCATACCATGTAGAATGGGAATAATGGGATGATTTATTATTGATGTGAGAGTACATATATATAGGATCCTCTCACTATTGTTCTATCCGATGTGGGACTAAAGCCCAATACTACTAATACTACTACTACTAGTTAACAATAAGCATTAGCAGCAATTGCTGATTTTAATTGTTCATACCATACACATTTATTTTTGTATACACTTTTTTTAATCCATCTCAGATTCCCTACAGAAATAATAACAACAAGAAACAAGAATAAGAAAGACAAATTAGTAACAGGAAGAATACATACAACGGAAAACCTAAATAAATCAAGTAGAAGTGGTAGAAATAGCCTACAATGATCAAGAATTAAGAGAGAGGCAGTATAACAGAAATTTACGAACAAATTCTCCAACGAAATCAAAATTTTAGTTTTTCTGGTCTAGGGAAATTTCAATTTTGCTCCTTGCTACCATGAGCATATAGCTGCATAAGTTTAAATTCTCCATACGGAAAGGTGTAGTTTAAGAAGTTTATGATAGAAAGTGTAAAAAAAAAAATTTATGACATTCCTAAGCACTTTTCTCAACCCTCCTACTAACATCAACCTCTATATTCTTGACATTATCGTGGTTCTTAATTTAAAATACCAGAGGACTAACAACTTTCAAGATATATTAGGCAAAAATACTTCAAGCATTTTGAAATATCTGAAGTACCACATTTTACCATGTGTATCCTTTAACAAAAGTCAATATTTGGTTTTAACGCAATCATGTTCAGTATGCATTCAAAAGTAGTATAATTTCCATGAAACCCTCTACCATTTCCATCTTTAGTTCACCCCTACAGCCCCTCGTTCAGTGACTCATAATGTTACCCTTTCGAAATAAGTAGTCCATATTGTCTCTTAAGGTGAAGAATTGTCAAGGAACACTTATATCATCATTTGACCACCAAATAGCCATATTACCCTCATGTTAGAACAAATGTTTAAAATCAACCTCATTCTCTCTTCCTTCTTTTACCCGTTGGCGTTTAATGGTTGTCTTCAACTTCTCCATTAGGCTGTCATCAACTGATTATCCTTCTCACCCCACACACACATGAGCGCACATACACACAAAATTCCAAAGCCAGATAGGCTCTTCTTCCCTTCATCCTCCCCTTCTAATCTCATCCCCCTCCCCCACCCCCAACCCGACCCCACCCCTTCCACCACCTAGTTACCAATCCTACCCTCTGTCCAACCTCTTTGATCATCCTACTAGCCTGGGAACCTAGTTGAGGCACCACTCTAGGCTACCTTGAAAGGCTGGGTTGTGATGAATAATTATCTCTCATATATCCAATCAAAATATGATCTCAGACCATGGATGGTTACAGAAGGGAGAAAGAAGGGTCAGGATGGCAGATGGTAATGGATACAGGGGAGATGGCGGAGGTAGGGAGACTATGAGAAACAAGATCCAGGGGAGGGGAGGGGATTAAGGAGAAGTAAGAGGAAAGGGGAGTCCTTACCGGCTCCAGAACAGCTCCATCGTCCTCAATTGTTGGTTGTGATTTTGGCATTATAATCGGTAGAGATAGTGAGAAGTGAGTAGGAAGAGATAGGGGAAAAGGGAAGAGTCTGACGACTGCTGCACACTGTAGTTGGGAAAACCAAGTTTAATTACAACAAAGAAGAAAGAGGTTATAAAGAAAGAGGTGGTCAGCACGTAAAACGCATGTGATGAAGAAAATGAGCTCCTAACATTTTCTGCTTAAAAAGGGATGACAAGGACTAATAATCTCATAAGACAAAAATGGGCAAAGGGGGGAGGGGGAGAGAGAGAGAAGTTAAGGGTACTATCTAAATTACCCTTTTGAAAGGAAAAAAAAAAAAACTAGGTGGTAGATCTACATATCAACAAAATATGCTACTCTGAGAAGAATACATGTGACAATGGCTTCATATAGAGAACCATAGATTAAATTCACCCATAATTCACAAAAGGAAATGGTTGTCAATTTATAATGTAATAAGACAATGTAAATGCTTTAGACACAACTCATAATCAGAACCTGTGATTTGAATTCACTCAGCAGTTTGAGTTTATCTTTGACATCGGTCAAGGCAAGAAGTATTTCTTGCGCCTTAGGAGGATCATCCCATAAAGTACTATCAGCAGCCTTCTTCTCCAAGCCAGCAAGATCTTCTTCTAACCTTTCCAGACCAGCAGAGATCCTGATCTCTTCAACACGTTCTGCAGCAGTCTCAACATCCTTCCTCAAGGCGTAAAAATCTGCTCCACAAGCAACAATATAGTTGCAATTTGTAAGTTAAATACATCATAGGTAGTTGTTTAATATAATATAATACAAATGCCTCGACATGGAAAAGGATGCTAACATAGTAGGATGAGGACAGATAGGAAAGTTATAGTCATGTAGATTCCAACCATTATACTAGAGAGAATCGAAGGCCCATGTTTAAATTGAGCAGTAAGAAAGATGAGATCACGTAACTACCAAAATAAGGATAGAGGAGAATCAAATGAAATTATGTTCATTTATATTAAATCCATTAGAGGCCCAGTGATTTTAGAGTAGAAATAGGGTAGCTTTAACCATATATGTTAAGATACTGTGTGTAGAAAATAATAGTTGGGATGATTTTATTGATGGACTACTTCACTACTTATAGGGAGTCTAGCTCCTCTACATACTACAAATTCCGATGTGGGACTAAAAGTCCCTTATTGATTCTCAACACTCCCCCTCAAGATGGGCGATAGATATTAATCATCCCCATCTTGTTACATAGCTTTGACAGACTCAATGAACTAAGACCCTTAGTCAGACAGTCTGCCACTTGTTCTTCTGAGCGAACATAGTCAATCTTCAGTATCCCTTGTTCCAGCTTTTCCTTGATGAAGAATCGATCGATCTCGATGTGCTTCGTTCTGTCGTGCTGAACCGGATTGTTCGCTATACTTATCGCAACTTGACTATCGCTCCGAAGGTGCAATGGTGTCCCCTTGTCTAGCTTCAACTCTGTCAGCAGCGCCTTTACCCATAGCAATTCTGATACTCCTAGAGCCATTGCTCTGTATTCTGCTTCAGCTGTCGACCGTGCTACCACTGACTGTTTCTTGCTTCTCCATGAAACCAGGTTTCCTCCTCCAAAAACACAGTACCCTGTGGTAGACCTTCTGTCGTCTATGCAGCTTGCCCAGTCTGCATCGCAGTATCCCTCAACATCTGTGCATCCATTCTTCTTGAACCACAGTCCTTTTCCCGGCGTCCCTTTCAGATATCTTAGGATCTGAAATACTGCATCCATATGACCCGTTCTTGGATCATGCATATAGCGGCTTACAACACTTACTGCAAATGAGATATCAGGGCGAGTATGCCCTAGATAAATCAGTCTACCTACTAGCCTTTGATACCTTTCGCGATCAACAGGCTCTCCTGCTTCTGCTCCCATCTTGCACTTCTGGTCAATTGGAGTGACTGCTGCTCGGCATCCCAGCATTCCTGTCTCCTTCAGCAGATCTAGTGCATATTTTCTTTGTGAGAGAACAATTCCTTGTTCACCATTACACACCTCGATACCCAAAAAGTATCTCATCTCTCCCAGGTCCTTCACCTCAAACTCTTTGGCGAGTTTCGTCTTCAGCTTAGTGATCTCATCAACATCATCACCTGTGATTACTATATCATCCACATATACAGCAAGTATAGTTATGTGGCCTCTTGCATGCTGGAGGAAGACTGTGTGATCTGCATTTGTCTGATGGTACCCCATGCCAGTGACAGCCTTTCTGAATCTGTCAAACCAGGCTCGAGGAGATTGCTTCAGCCCGTACAGCGACTTCTTCAGTTTGCACACTTTTCCATGTGACGTTCCTTTACCTGAATCTGACACAGAGTAGCACCCCGGAGGAGTCTCCATGTAAACTTCTTCTTGTAGGTCTCCATGAAGAAATGCGTTCTTTACGTCTAACTGGTGTAGCTTCCACCCATAGTTTGCTGCAATGGAGACCAGCGTTCTTACGGTACTCATCTTCGCTACTGGGGCAAAAATCTCATCATAGTCGATGCTATATGTCTGGGTATAGCCTTTTGCAACCAGTCTCGCCTTGTACCGCTCAACTTTTCCTTCTGGTGTTTCCTTCACTGTGTACACCCATTTGCATCCCATAGCTTTCTTCCCTTCAGGTAATGGCACCAGCTCTCATGTCTTATTTTTCTCTAGTGCCCCAAGTTCTTCCATCATTGCAGCTTTCCATCTTGGGTCCTTCTTTGCTTCCTGCCAATTCTTAGGTAAAGAAGTGGAGTCTAACGAAGTGAGGAAGGCTTGATAAGTCGGAGAGATATTAGAATAAGACAAGTAGTTGGCGATATCATGTTCATAATCTTGAAAACGAATAGGAGCCTTTCCCGCATTAATGCGAGAAGACCTCCTTAAGGGAGCAATGGGTGGTGGAGAAAGCATACCATCTGAGTCGGAGAGACCCGCTTCCGAATCCGAGTGATCCGGTACGGGAGTAACATCTTCAGGAGTTGGGGCAGGAGTAGACGAGGGACTTGGCACATTTGGCACAGGGCACGGCACAGTACTGGATGTCTGCTGTCTTCTTCTGTAAACTTGGAGCTCCTTTTTCCTTGTCTGCTTCTCCCCCTGCGTAATGTACGTATTGTCTTCTTCATCCTCCGTATCAGTATCAGTGATGCTGTCTCCCCCTTTCTGCCAGTTTGTCACGACAGGACAAGGTACCGACCCGACAACGACGTTTGGGCGTACTACCTCCCCCTCACGTCTAACACCCGCTGTGTGAGGCGTGTTCCCAAACGCAGAACCTTCGTCCGAACCATAATAAGGTTCCAGCTCTCTGAATGTAACGTCCATGCTTACAAACAGCTTCCGTTCAACCGGGCTCCAGCATACGTAACCCTTCTGTGTCCCGGTGTACCCAACAAAGACACACTTAAGTGCTCGAGGATCCAGCTTATCAACACCAGGCCTATTATCGTGAACGAAGCATACGCAACCAAATACTTTCGGAGGAACGGTGTACGCAGTTGTCCCCGTGAGCATTTCCAAAGGGGTCTTCCAGTCCAGTAATTGAGAGGGCATCCTGTTGATGAGATAAGAGGCTGTCAAGACAGCCTGCCCCCACAAAAATTTAGGGACGTTCATAGCCAGCATCATTGTCCGAGCCACCTCCAGCAGGTGCCTATTCTTTCGCTCGGCAACACCATTTTGAGCCGGTGTATAAGCACAAGAGGTTTGATGCAGTATACCATGAGAGGATAAATACGCAGCAAACCTCTTATGGGTATATTCCGTCCCATTATCCGACCGGAAACACTTAACACGAGCATTATACTGTGTCCGCACCCGTTGATGGAAGCTTTGAAATGCCTCGAAAACATCACTTTTATTCTTCAGCAGGTAGACCCACGTTACGCGGGTAGAGCAGTCAATAAAAGTAACAAACCATCTATAACCGTTAACACCGTTTGTAGGACAAGGGCCCCACACATCGGAATGAATCATATCAAAAGCAGCAGAACATCGATGCCCAGAATGCACATAAGAGCTTCTGGTATGTTTCCCCAACTCACAAGAATCACAAACTAACAACTCTTTATTTGCTTTTTGATATAATGACGGATACAATCGACCAATAACGGGAAAAGAAGAATGCCCTACACGCCGATGTTGGAGGAGCAGCTCGGCTTCGACACTTCGACTTCGGACTTCCGGTTGGGCGTCTGCAACCAAAGATGCCAGTGCTCTATCCAGACCGGTCCTGTCCAAGTACCATAGACCCTTATGCCATGTGTCAGTGCCTAGTCGTCTCCCCGTTCCCTTCTCCTGAAAAGTTACCTTAGGAATATCAAAGGAAACAATACAGTTTAGATCAAGGATAATGGCGCTAATGGAAATAAGATTGACAGGAAAGGAAGGAGCATGTAAGACATTAGATAGAGTGATGGAAGGAGTGCAATCAACAGTGCCTTTACCCGTAACCGGCCTGTAGGTACCATCAGCAGTCTGAATGCTTTCTGGCGGCGTTAGAGTAGAGTATTCCCGGAACTCTCCTCGGGACCCTGTGACATGGCAAGATGCCCCAGAGTCCATAATCCAAGCTGGCTGAGAGACAGATGCAAGAGCACGCGGAGGTATACCGGCACTGGTTTAGGAGAAGTAAGTGCAGTAATCTCCTGTAGCGGACGGCGCCCCAGGAATGACTTGTCTTTCACCAGAACCAAGCTTTGAGCCGCGCATCTTCTCGAGAACTTCCCTCTCAAAAGGAGTGATGTCCGCCAGCTGATTGTCCCCACCTTCATCCGCCAGATGCGCCTTATTGCCTCCAGAGTAACTGCCCCTTCCACCACCGTAGCTGTCTCGACCACCTCGTCGTCCACCGCGACCACGACCCCGTCCATTCGAGGGAGTCCATGTCGGTTTTGGGCAAAAGCGGATGTAATGCCCCGTGTCACCACAGTTGTGGCAAACGCCTCCCGTAGAAGGAGGCTGTGTGAAAGTGACAAGAGCAGATGTGTCAACTCCGGCCTGCTCCCCCTGGGAGAGACCCTTGGTAGACATCAGCTTCAACCGTGCTTCTTCTTGTGCCATGGCAGCTATGGCGTCTTCTAATGTCGGCAGCGTCGGTTGTGCGAGAAGTACATTCCGCCGTTGCTCAAACGCTGGGTTGAGCCCCTTCAAAAACTTCATCATCCGTTGCCGCGAGATATAATCCAGAAATTTCTGGAAATATTTTGCAAAAGTCGGTTCAACCTGAGCATCCTCCATGCCAAGAGGATCATAATGGTCAAGATCAGACCAGTACTTCTTCAACAAGACAGCGTACTCAGAGATAGTACGATCGTCTTGGAAGACCCTATCGAGCTCATCCTGCAGTTGGAAGACTCGCATGGGGTTTCCCGAACCGGAGTACATGTCTTTCAACGTTCTCCAGATATCAGCAGCTCCCTCCATTGCTTCAACGTTACACGACACTTGGTCGGTCAAAGAGGCTGTCAACCAACCAGCCACGACATTGTTGACAATGTCCCATACAGCAAACTCCTTCGAGGAGTGATCGACAGGGGCCTTGGTGGTGCCATCGACATAACCAACCAAGCCACGTCCCTTCAGCGTCCGCATCGCCTGCCGCGACCATTTCAAGTAGTTGGTCGTGCCTTCCAACTTCGTCTCCAGCTTTTCCAACTTCCCTATTTTGTACGGTGACGGATCCACATCAGTATGGGTCACGCGTGGGGTCGCCTCCGGTAATCTCTTGGTCAGGAGATCCTCGACCAGGGCCTTCATTTCTGCTGCTGTCAACTTCTCATAGATGGAATCCATGACTTCTGCAACTGCAATCAGTGAGGTGTTGTTGTTTCCGGAGTCGTCTTCTGTGGAGTCGTCTTCGTCTTAGTCAGCTACCGGGGGAAAACAACAAAACGAGATCCCTCACTGATATGTCGTAGGTTATACGACCAACTAGAACCACGTCATGATAACGCGTTCGGACGGCTCAAGGATAACCAACATAGTTGTGCCTCCATGCATGAGACAAACCAGAGGCATACCAGCCGTGCAGAAACGATTGTAAAGACAACGTTTCTGAGATACGAAGATCTAAAGAGATTTCGTATTCGTAGTAGAGCTTCTAAAAAGAAGGTACTAATTCTTGAAGGCAACTACAGAGATCTTCTAAAGAGAAGGAACTCTGATTCTCGAGGCAACTACAAAGATCTTCTAAAGAGAAGAAATCTGTTTTTTTTTTTTTTTTTGGAAACAGCAAAAGAAAACCCTAAAAAGGGTGCTGTAGCAGCAGTAAAGGGGCGGGTTGGGGGGGGGGGCCGGGGGGGGCGGCGCTGGAGGGGGGGAAGGGGGGGCCGGCGGGTCAGCGGGGGGGGGGGGGCGCGGGTCAGCGGGGTGGGGGAAGGGGGGTGGGGGGGGGGGGGCGCAGGTCGGGGGGGCTGGGGGGAAGGGGGGTCGGGGGGGCTGCTCAGGGGGGGGGGGAAGGGGGGTCGGGGGGGGGGGGGGGGGGGGCTGCTCCGGGAGGGGGGCTAAAAAAAATTTTTTTTTTTTTTTGTGTGGAGAGAGAGTTGTGGCTCTGATACCATGTAGAAAATAATAGTTGGGATGATTTTATTGATGGACTACTTCACTACTTATAGGGAGTCTAGCTCCTCTACATACTACAAATTCCGATGTGGGACTAAAAGTCCCTTATTGATTCTCAACACTGTGTAACTCTATAAGAAGGCTTTCACTGTTCACTATTTGACTGGATGTCAAGGTTTGTGAGTAGAATTCTTTATTAATAAAATGCCATTATGTGCATGTGTAGTGCCCATCTCTTATTTCCCTTCATATCTTGATTTTCTCATTCTACTAATATTCTCCATATGAGAATATCAGACCCAAATCTCGACTTGTGTCACTAAGCATGCAAGTAAAAAAGACAACCTTGGGCGAAAGGATATAAAAGAGAATATGTCATGTAACGAGAATGAAGTTTTAGTCCCATGTTTCTGGATGTAGTACATGTAAAAGCTGTCTTTATTTACTGCAATTAAAGGCCAGAATGCTCTAAGATTGTAATATGTAAGGATTCACTTAATAGAGACTTGACAAGTTACACACTGGCTGTCAGTGGGCTCGTTCAGCCTTCTTCTTTCAAGCAGCAGATAGCTTTTAACTACTCGTATAAGGAGCAACAAGGAACACACAAAATAAAACAAATATCAAGAAAATATTACACCGAACAAGGGTGGAAGTTGCTACAGAACAAATTTCTGCAAACTCTCCTATGGTTCTTATTCACAAATTATTTTACAAAGTTAAGTTCTCCCTAATGATCCTACCATGTCATGATTCTTTTTTCTTCTTTGCAGGGTCTATTGACATGATAGTCAATTTAGTACAACAGAAACTTTCTAACCCAGATAATCATGATCATCCAAAGTATACAAACGAGAGATTGACAATTGACATACATAGTACTCCTTTGAACTAATTAAGCTTTTTCTTTTTCTTTTTTAAATTTTTTTTTAAACCAAAGCCGGTGGACGACTCCACCCGACCTTGGCCCGGAGGCCGTGGCCACCGCCACCCAACCACCTCCGTGGGAGGGAGGGCTCGAACCCGGCCCTCACCCCCGGTGCACGGTGGTGTTACCAGTACACCATGACTCGATGTATGAGAAACATGCCCCTTCACTTTGAATGTTTAATCAGTAGAAGTTCATGAGTTCTAGTTGCATTAGGCTTGAACTTGTAAAGGAACTACCAGAAACGTTCTTACTATTGACCTAGATGAACAGCAAAGCCACTAAAACTGAGTTCAGTATTATTAAAAACATGTCAATCCATAAAATCAATTAATTGTAAGAAAAGATGTCAATCCTAATGACACTATAATCCCAGTTACATGTAAATCACATCAGAGACGTCTCATTAAAAACGTGTCAATCCATAAAAACAATTAATTGTAAGAAAAGATCCATTTTACTTCTGCAGCTCTCCTTCAAATCTATACCCTATTCTAAAAGTGAGAACAGCCAACTATTTTATTGCCATCTTTAACTAATTGCATTCGCAAGCATCCACATTTCCGTACAAGCAAATTCTGAGGACATACTTTTCTCTTTACGGCAGGACCGACCTGTATATGAGTCTTTCTCTTAGTAGAAAATCATCTCTAACAATAAGATTTGGTTACTTTATCCCCTAATTAGGTTAAATTGTGTATAGGTACATCTTTTCGAGATATCGCAAAATATTGGCTGATATATCGTTTTAATATCAAAACAATATATGTCGGTCATGTATCGGCCTCATATAGTTTTGACAAATATCGGCTAATATATCGGACGCTAACCGATATACCGGCCGATATGGTATATCAGTTATCCAAGAATTAAAGTAAGAAATATTCAAAGCACGAGTACCTGACTGAGAGGCAATGTGTGTAGGACTGTGGAAGTGCTACATCAGCAGCTCAAACTGAGGATCTAGACTGCCGAGAGATAAGGGTCTTGGTGGCTTTTGATTTACCAAAATTTTGCCAACGACGTTCAGAAGGTTGGTTCGTACCATGACAATAAACACATGGACGGAAACTACCCCTCCCAGGTGGTCGTTGGCCATGTCCTCATCATCGTTGCCTTGGCCACATCCTATCGTCATCGTGCCCTTGGGAAATCACGGCCATCGAACTACATGTACAGAGGAGTCGAGAGATGGAAGTAGAGGTTTTGAAGATGACGTTTGCGGAAAATAATGAACCCCTTCAACCCTCATGAGAGGGTTTGGTCACACATATAGAGAGAAGGAAAAATTATATATAGGTTCACACTTATTGAGATATTACGTAATAATACTAATAGTTAACCCTCTCTCAAGTTGGAACATAGATGTCAATCATGTCCTAAAAGAAACTGAACACGATGGCCTAAAAGAGACTTTGTAAAGATATTTGATATCTGATCTTTGGTTCTCACGTAGTGAAATGTTATCAGCCCACTTGATATTTCATCACGGACGAAGTGGACGTCAATCTCAATGTGTTTCGTCCGTTAATGAAATACGGAATTGGTAGCAATGTGGATGGTTGATTGGTTATCACACCATATATCTGCAGCTTTTGATCTTGCTTCTTCTCTTGGCTCCTTTAGGAGGTGTTGCAAATATAACACCCATGTTATACCATGAGCAATAATTCGGTATTCTGCTTCTGAACTCGATCGTGAGAAACGCTTTGTTTCTTGCTCTTCCATAATACTAAGTTCCCTCCAATAAATATTGAATAGTCGGATGTAGATCGTCGATCCGCAAGACTCGCACCCCAGTCAGCATCAGAAAACACTCAATACGAGTATGCCCCTAATTTTCCATACGAATTCATCTTTCCGGATTTTAAGCTAGATAGCGCAAGATTCTGAGAATAGCATGCCAATGCGGAACTCATGGAGAAGCCATAAATCTACTCACCACACTTACAGCAGAAAGAAGTCTGAACGAGTCACAACTACCAAGTAATTCAATTTCCCAACCAACCGACGACACTGATTAGGATTGGTCACCAGTATCGTCTCATCAGGAAGTAACATTACCCCTAGATCCATGGATGAGGTTGCTCCCTTGGTCAGCATCATCCCCCTGCTTCAGCTAGTATGTCAAGAACATACTTCGTCTGAGACATTACAATGTCTTGCTCGTCCCGTGTGACTTCGATGTCCAAGAAGTACTTCAATGCTCTTATATCTTTGGTCTGAAACTGCTCGCCAAGAAACTTTTTCAGCTCAGCAATACCCTGACTGTCATCCTCCGTAATCACAATGCTGTCAACATAGATACCAAGTAGTATTTGTTCGGCTGATATCCGTTAGTAAAATACTGAAAAATCCTTCTTCGATTGGTACATACCAAACTGGTGACTACATGTATAAATCAACCAAACCAAGCACAAGATGACTATTTGAGGCCATAGAGTGTTTTTTGCATATAACACACTTTACTCTCTCTTACAACAAATCCAGGAGGATGCACCACATACACTTCATCTTCAAGATCCCCATCGAGAAAGACATTCTTTACATCCAGCCGAAGTAAGGGCCAATCATATCAGACAATTAATGACAGTTAGCAATTGCATAGAGGTCATCATGACAACCGGAGAGAAGGTATCAAAACAATCCATGTCATAAGTCTGAGAATATCCTTTTGCGACAAGATGAGCCTTCAGGCGATGAAGAGTGTCATCCGATTCTACCTTAAAAGTGTACACCCATTTGCAACCTACAGCATTCTTACCAGAAGGCAAATCCACCAAGTCTCATGTACGGTTCTCCTGTAACGCCCACATCTTCTCTTCCATAGCAGCTCGTCAACCAGGATGTTGGAGTCCCTCCTTGACAGATTGTGGGATCTGAATCCCATCAATAGTTGTCACTGCCACATTTCTAGATAGGGATATTTTCGTTATTTTTATATTATTTAAATTTTTTGAATGACTTATATATATATATATATATATATATATATATATATATATATGGCGCACGGAAACCTTAGCTCTGGTAGGGCATCAGCTTCTTTGACGATGACGCCTCCCCCATAGGCGACGGCAGCGGCCCTCCAGGCGGGAGGGGGCTGGGCGAGAAGAATGGGGGGTTGGGCGGACCCCCCCAGGTGACGGCGGCGCCCCCCCCCCCCCAGGCGGGAGGGGGCTGGGGACGATGAAGGGGGGTTGGCCGAAACCCCCCCCCCCCATGCGGAGGCGAAGGGCCGCGCAGCCACGGCGGCGGCGGCCGCTGCTATTGCAACGGCGGGAGACCAGGCAGCGGGGTCGGTTGCGAAACAGGGAGGGTCGGACGGACCCTCCCAAGGCGGTGGTCCGGCGGCCATTCTTTCGGACGTTCCCAATGGTCCGATGTACGAATTCGGATCTGGATCTGGGACTCGGGATAGCCGTTGTGATGATGAAGGCTGGACGACGGTGGTGAGACGTCGCCCAGGAGGGAGAAGGGGTCCAGACACAAGTAATGGGTCGGACTGGCCCTGGTAGGAACGGAATAGGCCGCCTACTGGCCAAGGAGGACCCCGACGAACGGGGGGTAGATCGAGACGCACAGAGTCCAGATGGCGACCCAAGGTGACGGCAGCAGATAAAGGTAAAGGTATTGCTGGGGTAGTCGGGAATCAGGGCCCGGTGCCTCCTGGTGCCAATTCCCGCACGATCACAGATGGGCCGAGCCCGAAATCTTGGAAGGACGTTTGCATGCCGGTGGGGACCAAGAGCCCGACGTCGATGGAGTATGTGCCACAGATGAAGGTGGGAGGAGGTCTCCGGACGTATTTCCCAGCAGAGGAGATTGCTGAGGTAACGGACTTCTGGAAGAAAACGTTGGTGATGTATGTGTTGGGGAGTAAACCATTCTATGGTCAGATACGGGAGTATGCAGAGCCGGTATGGCGCCCCAAGGGGAGCATGGAGATCTTCTCCAGAGAAAATAGGTTCTACTTTGTGAAGTTCGGCTTGGCGGAGGACGTGACCAAGATTATACAAGGAGGGCCCTGGTCCTTTGACGGGAGGCTCATTATTCTGAAGGAGTGGACACCTGAGTTGAGATGTGAGAAAGAGGTTCTAAATGCGATACCTATCTGGATTCGCTTTCCTGAGTTCCCAGTGAAATACTGGAGCATCCCACTGCTCAAGAGATTGGCTAGTTTGGTTGGCAAGCCGATTAAGGCGGATAAGACTACGGCTTTCCGTACTAGACTGACGTACGCTAGGATATTTGTGGAGACAACGGCGAGGATGGAGCTCTCGAGTATCCTTGAGTACCAAGTGGCGTCCGGAGAGATTCTGACACAGGTAGTGGAGTATGATTGGGTTCCGCCAATGTGTTCCCATTGTGAGTGCTTTGGCCACTTACTCGGTGCATGCTCGTATGGAGGGAGGGAGACAGCCAGATCCCAGGAGGCACGGTGGGAGACTAGTCCCGACACCGCAGCGGCGACTGTAGATAGACCAGCAGAAGAGGATACTCTGATGGACATAGCAGGTAGACCGGAGTCGGACCCCCAGCCGCTACAGGAGGCTTCGCAGGTGGCGATGGTGGAGTTCACGGGCCAGAGGAGCATGGTGACCAGGAGTATGCTGACCTTAGCTAGTAGTCAGAATGGGGGTTCTGCCCCTGGTGTGGCATAGGTGTATTGCAGGAAGAGGCACGCCCCGTCTCCTCCGGAGGACGTGCTTTCTGCGAGGGGGACTGAAGATCAAAATGTGGCCAACCTGATCTTTGGCTCGATCCTTGGATGGGCAAGAGATCCCTGCTGGAGTCCTTAAGTGAGCATATGGGCAGAGAGGCGGGAAGAGGGCTGAAATGCACTCGTATCCTCAGAGATGGGACTTGGAGGCCAGAGGACTACCAGTACACAGCACATCTAGGAGAGGAGATCCGCCAGGTGCCTATTGATCCTCACCAGCCAAGAGATTTTTGGATATAGGACCCGCCAGATGCTGATGGGGGTACAGGAGGTTTCCGCTTCAAAAGCTGTTACAATCTGGTACGAACTCCCCACGACAGGATTGCGGACTTCGACTTCATCTGGGGAAAGGGGATCGTCCGATAGATGCAGCTGTGTTTCTACAAACTATTATTAGGCCGGTTGCTGACAAAGGACGGACTTCTTAGATTTGGGGTGCAGGTCTCTGACCCAAAGTGCGTCCTATGTGGCGTAGAGGACGAATCCATGGGACACCTCTTCTTTGAGTGTCCTGTGGCTTGGCATATTTAGGCTGAGCAGTGTGGGAGGTCGCTGGACGGAGGAGGAAATGATAGAGATATCCGGGAGATCATCACCTGGATCAGGGATCGTCGAGGTGTGGAACAGGGTTGGGCCAAGACGGCCAGAGTCCGCCTTGCAGCATCGGTCTGGCATGTTTGGCGAGAACATAACAGGCGAATTTTTGAGGGCCTTAAAACCCCCTGTAGAAATTCTACATAATTTAGAATTCGATGTATCTGTAATGGCCCCTTAACTGGGGGTGGGAGAGTTGTGAGAATAGTGTATTGTAATACCTTTATTAAGATTTACGTGGAATAAAATTTACCCTTATTCCCAATATATATATATATATATATATATATATATATATATATATATATATATTGGAATAAGGGTGAATTTATTCCTCGCATATAGCGAAAAAGGTATTACAGTACATAATATCACAACTTTCCAAGCCCCAAATTATAGTATTATGGGGCCATTAATGATACATCGAATTCTATGTTATGTAGAATTCCAATAGGGGGTAGTCAAGCCCTCGAAAATCCGTCTGTTCCGCTCCTTCCAGATGTGCCAAACGGACGCGGCAAGACGAACTCTGGCTCTTCTGGCCCACCCCGGATCCCGGCCTCTGTGATCTCGGATCCAGCTGAGGATGCACCAGATGTCTCTATCCACCCCAACTCCTCCTCTCAGCTGCGCGCACTGCTCAGTCCAAATGTGCCAGGTCACCGGACATACAAAGTAGAAATGCCCCATAGATTCATCATCTTCATTACATAGCACACATTTGGCATCCGGGATCTGCATCCCAAACCTGAGAAGTCTGTCTCTCGTCATCAGTCTACCCCGCAGAAGTCGGTATGCACATAGTTGTATTTTTCGGGCAACCCCCTTGCCCCAAATGAAGTCCACCTCCTCAGCCCGATCGTGGTGGGTCCGAACTAAGTCGTAGCAGCTACGAAAGCAGAATAGGCCAAACCCGCCGGCCCAGCTCCAGGAATCCTCATGCTGGCTAGCGTCAATAGTAATAAGGCGAATCTCCTCGGCAAGCTGAGCAGTATATGGATATCCTTCTGGCCTCCAAACTCCATCTCTGATAATCCGACTGCATGTGAGCCCCCTGCCCGCTTCTCTGTCTAGTTGTCCTCCCAATAGCTCGAGCAGGGATCTGGAACCCAACCAAGGGTCTAGCCAGAGGTCGGTAGTCGTCCCATCCTTCATGGTCCTGCAGATAGCGGTCAGAAGCACCGGTCGACACCTCAGAATGGCCTTAAACGTGACCGAGAAATTGTTGTTTATCCTGCAGGCCCAGAAGTTAGTCCTCCTTAGGTATCTGTTCACCATCCATTCCGCCCAGAGCGACCCCCCTTGATGAATCTCCAGGCCATCTTCACACAAGCTGCCTTCCTGACCGCATGAAGAGGCCTCAATCCCACTCCTCCTTCCTCCTGAGGTCGACAAAGTTGGTCCCAGGAGATCGCATGCATCCCTTCCCCTCCAAAGGAAGTCAGCACAGATGGCCTCCACTTTCCGAATAGTAGCCGTAGGGATCTGGATAGACTGCAGCCAGAACATCGTGATGCCCGCAATAACCGAACGCACAGCTCAATCCGTCCGCCAAATGATAGTCCCGCAGCTTGCCAGCCTTCCACTCTCCTCTGAGCAAAATCTACCAAGCTGTGACAATCCTGCTCTCTAGCATAGTTGACCGTCAGCGGGACCCCCAGATATTTCACTGGAAGCTCGCCTCTGTCCACTCCCAAGGCGAAGGCTCTCTCCTCCTGTTGAGTACACCGGGAGCTGAAGTAGACTCTGCTTTTTTCCCTGTTTAACTATAGTCCAGAAAGCCGTCCAAACTCCTCCATAATGTCAGAGAGCGCTCTCATTCCCCGCATGGAAGGCTGGAGTAGCACCAATAGGTCGTCAGCATAGATCAAATGTGATACAACCGGTCTCACCAACCGGAAAAGGGGAACGATCCTCTTGCTATGCACTGCCATATCCATCATGCATGTAAAGTACTCCATCACCAAGGTAAATAGATACGGGGAGAGGGGGTCCCCCGCCTCAGCCCCCTGTTGCTCCTGAAGTAGCCATGCGGCGTGCCCTGGATGAGGACTGAGAAGGTAGGGGAGCAGATGCACTCCCTCACCCTCTCAACCCACCTCTCGTCAAACCCCATGGCAAGCATCAAGTGACACAGGAAGTCCATGTTGACCGTATCATAAGCTTTTCGGAGGTCAAGCTTCACACAAGCCTTCATCCCCCCAGGTTTGCTGAGCTCCCTCACCATCTCATGAGCTAGCAGGCTGTGCTCCGCTATCGACTGGACCTTGATAAACGCTGCTTGATTCTGGGACACCAATCCCTGCATAATCTCCTCCATACGCCTGCACATAAGATAGTGATAATCTTGTAAAAAAATTACAGCAAGCAATGGACCGAAAATCTGCAAGTGAAGTCGCTCCCTCCTTCTTAGAAACCAGCGTCAAGAATGTGTGGTTCATCTCCTTCAGAAGCATGCCCTCTACAAAGAACTCCTGAACCGCCGCCAGAACCGGAGCCTTAAGCACACCCCAATGTCGCTTAAAGAACCCTGAAGAGAAGCCATCAGGCCTGGGAGCTTTGTTGGGATTAGCCTTCATCACTATGTCTTCCACCTCCTCCATCCTCACACGTGCCAAAAGCAGACTGTTCCCATGGCGGGACACCAGTCTCTTCGGGACAAGGGCTGGGAACGTGCTAGTATAGTCCGTCTGCTGATATAAGTCAGTGTAAAATCTGACGGCCTCCTCCTGGATCTCCACTGGGTCCCCTACAAGACGTCCCTCAGCATTCAGAAGTCTGGGGATGCTGTTCCGGTGCTGACGGGTACGGATCACATCGTAGAAGAATTTGGTGCAGCGGTCTCCATCTTTGAGCCAGGTACATTTGGCCCTCTGTGCTGCACTAATCTCCTCCTGCAGTCTCATGATACTGACCTCCTCAATCAGGATCTTCTCCTTAGCCGCCAGCTCTCCGTTCAGAATGTCAGCTTGGAGGGCCACCTGGGTGACCCGAAGCTCGACTTCCTTATCCGCCAGGAAAGTTCGCGGTCTCGTCTTCACCCACCCCCTGATGGCCCGCTTGAGCTGCTTGAGTTTGTGAACCATGCGGAACTGAGTCGTGCCTTCACGGAAGTACTGCATCTCTCCCGTAACCACCTCCTCATATCCAGCCGACAAATACCAGCTGTTGTTATACCGAAACGGCCTCACCCTCAAAGTGGGTCTCTCACAGAGGCCAACCCGGATAGGAGAATGGTCGCTAGTACCTGCCGCAAGGCCTTCCACCACCGAGTTCGGAAAGCACCTGAACCACTCACTATTGCCCAAGGTCCGATCCAACTGACAAACAATCCGATTATGAGTAGCCTTGTTGTGCCAGGTCCAAATATGTCCAGCTCGCTCCAGCCCTCGCATCCCTGACATAAGCAGACACCTCTAGAAGTCATATAAGATCGAGTCCGGAACAGGTCGACCTCCCACCTTCTCTTGACGAAGCAGCATAGCATTGAAGTCCCCCATGATGAGCAGAGGGAGATGCATGTTGTCCGCCATAAGACCCAGATGCACAATGTCCTCCCACAAAGCCTCCCGGAGTCTCACCCAGGATGAATCGGAACCCACCTTTGTTCTCGAAGGTAACGCCGATGAGTTGTTCTGATTTATGGATCTGCACCCCCTCCCAGCTACCTTTGTTCCACCTAACCCAGATCCTCGCCACACCGCAAAGATCTAAGTTGTGAATGTGATCCCAGTTTGCCGGAGTCCTACGTGAGAGCATAGCGGCCCCTCTAATCTTTGTCTCCAGCAGGATAGCAATGTCACACGACTCTCTCCTCAGAACCCCTCCAATCTCCCTCCATCGTCCAATGGAACACCCCCCCTAATGTTCCATGCTAGAACCGACATCTAATTAATAGATGAGGGGTCCCCCTGGACCTCGTCTAGATCGACACTCGAGGGAAGTGTCTCATCCGCCTGACCAATGACCGCATCTACCATGGAGGAAGGAGCAAGATGGGACTGAATCCTGCTAAGAGTAAGTGCCCAGTCAGGATTGTCTTCAGTCTGGTCCTCCATATCCCTCGCCTGAGGGATATCCTCCCGTGTGGCCGGAGCGTGTCTTTTCCTGCTGCTGTATACCATGATCGCCGGGGAGGCCTCCATCACCATCTGACCACTACCAGCCGCGCTCATACCCCTGGTCACGATGGTCCTCTGTGGCCTAAACGGGACCAGTGCACCCTGCGTGCGCTCCTGTCTCTGCGGTGATCCTGACTCCAGCCTCCTATCGACCTCCATCACTGTGTCATCCTCCATATGTCTGCCTGGCTCCGTCTCCCCAGGCAAGTGACTGGGGGCCGTCTCCTTCCCAGGTGCCTCCGTCTGAACCGCCTGTGGCCTGGCAGTCTCCTTCCCTTGTATTTGTACGCACTAGTAGTGTGCCCAAAGCACTCGCAGGAAGAACACATGGGAGGGACCCAGTCATACTCCACCGCTTGTGTCAGAACCTCCCCTGACGGTACCTGATATTCAAGCATACTCGGTAACTCCGAGCCCGTCTTGATCTCCACGAAGACCCTGGCATACATCAGTCTGGTGTGAAAAGTAGTGGCCTCGTCTGCTTTGATCGGCTTCCCCACAAGGCTGGCAAGTCTCATGAGAAGCGGGATGCTCCACTACTTAACTGGAAACTCAGGAAATCTGACCCAGATGGGAATAGCGTTCAGCACCTCCTTCTCACACCTCAGCTCCGGCGTCCACTCCTTCAATATAATGAGTCGCCCATCAATTGACCAAGGCCCTCCCTGCAGGATCCTGGACACATCTTCCGCTAATCCAAATTTGACATAATAGAACCCGTTCTCCCGGGAGAAGAATTCCATGCTACCTTTGGGTCTCCAGACACGCTCCGCATAACCCTGAATTTGGCCATAGAACGGCTTGTTCCCTAACACATACAGCACCAGGGTGTTCTTCCAGAATTCTGAGACCACTGCTATTTCTTCGGCGGAAAAATATATCTGAAGCCCTCCTCCAACCGACATCGGTGGGACAAACTCCATCGACATCGGGCTCTTCGTAACCACAGGCGTGCAGACCTCCTTCCATGACCGAGGCCTCTGCTCCTCAACGAGCGGCCTGGTCGGGGGGTTCACAGGACCCGGGCCTATCCTGCCGGTATCAGTAGCAATACCCATAGCCTTCTCGGCCGCCTTCGCCTTTGGCCTCCAACCCGAAACAGATCGCACCGTACCTCCCCCACGACGACGGGTATCCACTGTGCCGATCGAAGATCGATTCCCATGATTTCCTGGCCATGCCCGTCCCGAAACTTGGGTATGGGCCCCACGACGCCCTCCAGCCCGTCGTCTCGTCACCGTCTGCCAGTCTGCAACACCAGTGTTGTCCCCCCCTGACCCGAACTTGAACACTGAAGTCGCTCCGCCAGAAGAGGAACTCCCGTGCCGCCCGACCCCCCCCCCCCCGTCCGTGGGGGTCCCACCGCATCCGCCCGCCCCCCGACCCCTCCCCGCCCTGGGGGTCCCGCCGCCGCCTCCGCCCGACCCCTCCCCGCCTGGAGGGGTCCCGCCGTCGCCCGATCCCCCCCCCCCACCGGGGGGTCCCTTTGCCGCCGCTGCCGCCCGACCCCCCCCCCCCGATCAGGGGGGTCCCCTTGCCGCCGCTGCCGCCCGACCCCCCCCCCCCCCGATCGGGGGGGTCCCCTTGCCGCCGCTGCCGCCCGACCCCCCCCCCCCCCCGATCGGGGGGGTCCCCTTATTGCCGCCGCCGCCGCCCGACCCCCCCCCCCCGATCGGGGGGGTCCCGTTGCCGCCGCCCTTTCCTCCAACCCGCCGAACCCTCCCCCCCCCCCCCCCCCCGCAAGCGGATCAGGGGGCCGGGGTGGAGGCGTGGTGGCCGCCAAAGGGGAAACCCTAGCAGAGCTCTCCATCTTATATATATATATATATATATATATATATATATATATATATATATATATATATATAGTAACGTTTTGAAGAGGGAGAAGTGCGACATTTCTATTCTGCTTGAGACGAAGATTAGAGGGACGACTATGCTATCTCGCAGGACTCCGAGAACTGGGGGCAAATCCACAATCTGGATCTATGTGATATGGCTAGGATCTGGGTTCGGTGGAACCGAGATAGTTGAGAGGGGGAACAGGTGATGATGACAGAGCAGCTTATCGGCATACCCTTTATAAACAAAGGAGGATTCCACCTCATTCTTGGCGCAGTTTATGGGCACAATGATAGGCGCTTCGTGATACCTTGTGGGAGGACATTGTTCGCATAGGACGGATGGCGGAGCACCTGCATCTCCCCTTGCTGCTTATGGGTGACTTCAATGCCATGCTTCATCGGTATGAGAAGGTGGGAGGCCGTCCGGTGCCGGATCCGATCCTATACGACTTCCAGAGGTGTCTCCTCTTGTCTGGGCTGAGGGGACTGGAGAGAGATGGACACATCTGGACCTGGCACAATAAGGCGGTCCATAACAGGATCGCCTGTCAGCTTGATCGGGCTTTGGGAAATAGCGAATGCTTTCGCTACTTCCCGAATTCCAGGGCGGAGGGACTAGCGGCGGGGACTAGCGGCGGGGACCAGCGATCACTCTCCTATCCGGGTAGGTCTCTCTGAGAGGCCCACTTGGAAAACTCGGCCATTCCGGTACAACAATGGATGGTACTTATCTACGGGATACGATGAGGTTGTTATGGGCGGGCTGCAGCATACTCGGGAGGGCACGGTCCAGTTCCGCATGGTTCACAAACTCAAACAGGTCAAGAGAGCTATTCGGGATTGGGTGAAGAAGATGCCACGGTCTTCCCTGGAGGAAAAGGAGGCCGAGCTTCGAGAGGTCCAGAAAGCTTTGCAGTCTGACATGCTGAGCGGAGAGTTGGCGGCTAGGAAGAGGGACCTGATTGCAGAGGTCAACATCATGAGCCTTCAGCAGGAGATTAGTGCGGCCCAGAGGGCCAAGTGTTATGGTGATCGTTGTACCAAGTTCTTCTATGATGTGATCCGTGCCAGACAGCATCGGAACAGCATCCCCAGGCTGCTTAATGGCGAGGGCAGATTTGTTGGAGACCCAGTGGAGATTCAGGAGGAGGCAGTCAGGTTCTACTCGGACTTATATCAGCAGACTGATTATCCCATCACGTTCCCAGGGCTTGTCACGGAGTGGCTGGTGACGCACCATGGGAATAGGTTGCTGCTGGCCCCTGTGAGTCTAGAGGAGGTGGAGGCTATTGTGATGAAGGCAGATCCTAATAAGGCGGATGGATTCTCTTGTGGTTTCTATAGGCGTCACTGGGGTGAGCTAAAGTTTTCAGTCCTGGAGACGGTGCAGGAGTTTTTCTTGGAAGGGAAGTTGTTGAAGGAGCTGAATCACACATTCTTAACCTTGGTTCCGATGAAGGAGGGTGCGACCTCCCTCGCCGACTTCAGGCCTATTGTGTGTTGTAATTATCTATACAAGATAATTACTCACCTTATGTGTCGTCGTATGGAGGGGATTATGCAGGGCTTGGTGTCTCGGAATCAAGCGACTTTCATCAAGGGGCGCTCGATTGCTGAGCACAGTCTTCTAGCTCATGAGATGGTGAGAGACTTCAACAAGCCGGGGGGGATGAAGGCATGTGTGAAGCTGGATTTGCAGAAAACCTATGACACGGTCAACATGGACTTCCTTTGCCACCTTATGCTTGGTATGGGGTTTGATGAGATATGGGTGGCAAGGGTGAGAGAGTGCATATGCTCCCCCACATTTTCGGTCCTCATTCGGGTACTCCTTATGGATACTTCTCGAGCAACAGGGGATTGCGGCAGGGGATCCTCTGTCTCCGTACCTGTTCACTCTGGTGATGGAGTACTTCACTTGTATGATGGATCTGGCTGTGCATAGTAGGAAGATTGCCCCTCTTTTCAGGCAGGTCAAGCCGGTGGTGTCTCACTTGATATATGCTGACGACCTCTTGGTCTTCCTGCTTCCATCTATGAGGGGGATGAGGGCAATTTCAGATATTATGGAGGAGTTTGGGAGGTGGTCCGGTCTGCAGCTGAATAGAGAGAAGAGCGGGGTCTATTCCAGCTCTCAGTGCACCCTCAAGGAGGAACGGGCCCTTGCTCTGGGAGTGGAGAAAGGGGAGTTACCGGTGAAGTATCTGGAAGTTCCGTTGACGGTCAATTATGCCAGGGATCAGGATTGTCTCAGCCTGGTAGATTTTGCCCAAAGGAGAGTGGAAGGCTGGCAGGCAGCTGGACTGTTCTTTGGTGGCCGTATTGAGCTGGTGAGGTCTGTTATCTCTGGCATCGCTATATTCTGGTTGCAGTCGATTCAGATTCCGGCAGCTACCATAAGAAAGGTGGAGTCCATTTGTGCTAATTTCATATGGAGAGGAGGTTGCATGCGATCGCTTGGGAACAACTTTGCCGAACCCGAGAGGAAGGAGTGGGGTTACGACCTCTTCGGGCGGTTAGGGAGGCTTCTGGGTTGCGGATGGCGTGGCGGTTCATCAATGGAGATTCCCTTTGGATAGAGTGGCTGGCTAGCAGATATGTGCGGCGGATGAATTTCTGGACTTGCAGGATTGATAACAATTTTTCGGTCTCATTTAAGGCTATCCTTAGGTGCATACCGGTTCTACAGTCCGCTATATGCAGGATTATGAAAGATGGGGCGAATATTGATCTCTGGCTGGACCCGTGGATGGGTAATGGCTCCCTTCTGGAGATCTTGGGTGCACAGATGGACAGAGAGGCGAGCAGGGGGGTGAAATGTAGTCGTATCATCAAGGATGGGAGCTGGAGGCCTGAGGAGTATCCATTCACGGCTCAGTTTGGAGAGACGATTCGTCGGACCACTATCGATACTAGCCAGCCTGCGGACTCCTGGAGTTGGGTTGATCCTGGTTCGGCTGGAGGGTCAGGGATATTTAGTTTTAAAAGTTGCTATAATCTGGTACGGACTCCTTATGACAGGATTGTGGAGTATGACTTTATCTGGGCGAAGGGGATTGCCTGCAAAATGCAGCTCTGTTCCTACAGACTCCTTGGCAGGTTGATGACGCGAGACAGACTTATTAGGTTTGGGATGCAGATTCCAGACCCGAAGTGTGTACTCTGTACGGGTGACGAGGAATCTATGGGCCACCTATTATTTGAGTGTCCGTTGACTTGGCACATCTGGTCTGAGCAGTGCATGCGATCAGTGCTAGAGATATTCGAGGGATCCTCAGCTGGATCAAAGACTGCCGAGGCATGGACTATGGTTGGGCCAAGATGGCTAGAGTTAGACTTGCAGCATCAGTTTGGCATGTCTGGAGGGAGCGCAACAGGCGTATCTTCGAGGGACTGACTACTCTGCCAGTAAGAATTCTGCATAATATAGAATTCGATGTATCTGTAATGGCCCCTTAATTGGGGAGGGAGATGTGAGAATAGTGTATTGTAATACCTTTACTGCGATTTGCGTGGAATAAAATTTACCCTTATTCCAAATATATATATATATATATATATATATATATATATATATATATATATTATTGATTTGTGAACTAACCTATTTATTAGACTTGGTGGACCCAATTAGATTTGACTTGGCCCATAGGCTCAATTAATTAGAGTAGTCATGATTGGATTAGTTAATTAGTCATTTCCTTGGTTGAATGAATAGAATATTCCCTATAGGTTGTAGAGATTCCATTCATGACATGGAGAGGGGCCTTTAGGCCTTGTTAGCTCTTCCTAAGGCAAACCCTAACCCTAATAGGATTCTATATAAACCCCTTCATCCATTACTAGCCCTTTAGTTTTCCAAATCATTTCATTCCAAACTAGAAGAAAATCCTAACCCACCATTCCAAAATCTCACCCCTCTCATTTTCTTTCCAGTGGAGAGCTAGGAGCTTGGAGAACAAGAGGAAGCTTGGAGAGGAGTCCAAGCAAGGAGAGGTGTCCGATTCAAGTCTTCTTGTGTCCGATTCGGAGTTCTCCAAAGGAGGGACACACAAGTTGGATAATTTTCTATTTTCCACCAATTTTATGGTTAGGAACACCATTTGGATCCATAGGAACCTACCCATAGGAATGCCCAACCACATTGGAGAAGAACTAAGTGCTAGGGGTATCATTTCTATTAGATACATAGGATTTTCTAGGTCTCTTGGTAGAGTTATGAATTTTGACCACCGAGTGTTTGACACTTGTTCCCAAAGAAAATTTTGGTGTCCATTTTGCTTGTGCTTATGTCCTTGTGTCCACAATAGTGATCATGTCATGGTACGCCATGATACGCATGGCTAGATTGGTGATTCGGGAGTACATATCATATTTGGGACAAGTTTTCATAGGGTGTGTCATGGGGATTAAGCTCTAGCTATGCTATGATATATGTATATGTATATGTATGTATATTAGTGGATGTGGTATATATATGTATATATATTTTTATATGTATATAGTATGGGTATATGTATGGATATACATATAAGATATGGTGTATATATATGGGCTTGTGACTGTCATGCATGGATTTGTGTAGTAGAGTGTATAGGCAGTGGAGGAAATTTGTGGTGCAGTGTAGTATTACCTGCAATGAAGTGCAGCCTGTGCAGGTAAATCTGTATGGGTGTAGTGAGAGGGGATTTGTGTTGCAGGATGCAGTAGCAGGAAGGATCCATTAGGTAGCCTGTAGTCAGTGCAAGAGCAGAGGGTTTAATCTGCAGGGTGGTACAGAAATCAGTTTAGGCATGCACATGTATCAGTGATAGGGAAATGGCTATGGTGATGAGCAGTGGCGGATCCAGGATTACATTCTACTGGGGGCACAATCATAAGGGGGTTCGAAGACGACGCCTCCGAAAATTGAACATATAGGAACAAAGTGCAGAACTAAAAATTAAACATACAGACCACCCCAAACAACCCCAAACAAAAGACTGATTCTTAATACGTGATCAAGTCCAGTCGTACGCACAAGAATACGAGAATCTAAACAAATATAATGTAGCATGGATCAATTACGTGACAAAAAAAAAGACAACTAGCATATATTAAAACAATAAAGAAGCATCATGAAGCATGTACAAGAAACATATAATAGAACCCAAAAAAATATACATGAACAGCAACGAGCAAAAATAAACATGCATAAATACTGTACAAGTTGACAATGTATACTTGCATGATCCTCTAGACAGATTATGTGGTTGAAGGTACAAGAATCGTAGGCGAAGAGTCTTCCAAGAGTCAAAATATTATCCAGGTTTCCAAATCATAATCCAATCCTTAAATTACAAATTAAAATAAATAATATCTGTTATAATAGTTTAAAGTAGTGTTTCTCAATTTATGTTAATTCCATGGGCCTAAGCATAATGTCATATGCATTAATTTCTCGCAAAAGGGAGGTTGAGGGATAGTTGCAATTATAGAACTGCTAAGGCAAAATGCAATTTTTCTAATCTTTACTTCACGTGGACCTAAGCCACTTTTTACATGATATTGCTACATCATGCTACTATTCCTCCACAACTATTACTTCTGCTTAATTCCCTTAACACCATTCCTCAGCAGCATGCTCCTCTCTCATAGACATAACTTCTTCTTTTTTCACTGGAGGCCTGGCCCCCAGTGGACTATATGTGCGTCCGCCATTGGTGATGAGTCAGTTGGGTGTATATTGGTGTATATGTGAATGTAAGATATGGATAAGGGAAGTAGTGTATAGGGTGTACCTAAACCTGTGTATAGGTGTATCAGGGATTTGGTGTGTGGTCTGTGAGCATATGGTAGTACCTGTACAGTGGGGAAGGGGGGAAATGCAGGTGTCGTAGGCAGTATTTAGGTGGGGGCAGGAGAGTTTGTGTGTGTGTCTGTTAGGAAAATGTAGCAGTAGTGTATCTGTAGTACAGGTTTGGAAGCAGCCTGTTAGACAAGGGGGAGAAAGGTATATGTGTTAAGGCTATGTGCAGCCATTGGACACTGCTCTGTAGCTTGCGATTTATGTGCTACAGGGGGGGAAATAGTGCAACTGCAAGTGCAGAGCAAGGATGGGGTTTGCAGAGTTGCCACAGGGAGGATTACTGCTGGGCAGCAGTCCCCGCACCTGTGTGTGTGGACATGTGCAGAGGTTGCATACATGTGCTGCAGTAATCGGGAAGCAGGGCAGTAGAGGCGTGAGCTAGTAGCGTACGTCTGGATGTCCAGTGTGCTAGAGAGGAGTTCGACCTGAGTGTAGACCTTGTGTGCAATTGTGTAGTGCATGTGTGTCACAGATATCAGTGTGTGATATGTTGTATACATATGCGCAGGCTGTGTCAATGGGCAGGTTAGGAAGTTATGTAGAGTACCTTAATAGGGGGTGTGTGTGTCAGTACATGTATGGATATACATATATGATATAGGCCTATATGTGTACATGTGACTGTCACACATGGTTTGTGGAGTAGAGAGTATAGGTAGCAAGGGGGACAACAGTAGGTACATGGTGTAGAAGCAACTGGGGGTCAGTGTCCTGTGTATGTGCACAGGGCTAACCAGTGTGTAGGTGCTAGTTTGTGTGTGTGAGTACAGTAGGATAGATGAACTTATATCATGGTTGTGTGTGTGTAAGAGATAAGTAGAAGCTATAGCAGCAGTAACAGAGTGCAGTAGCAGTAGAAGTAGGTCTTTTGTACTGGACCTCGTCTCCAGCTACTTTTGAGACTGTTATTATTATGGATTGTATTAAAGACTTGGACTTGTATATTATTTGTGTTTTGGACTTGACAGGTTATTATTTTATCGTCTTGTTGTCTTTATCTTTCAGTCTTTACTTTATCATCTTAGAGTTGTGATTGAGCACTCATATATATATATTCATTGCTTGTCCTCCGTTCGGAGTTGACCATATTCTCGACAGGTTTTGATATATATATAAACTGTTGTTAGAGTAGAAGACCTACAGCGTTCCACGCCGTTTTTACGGTGAGGGTTGGGCGTTGTCACGTGCACGTGCCCTTACAGCGGGTGCGGGTCGTGACAGTAGAGAAGAGGAAGGGGGTTTGCACAGGGTTAGGCAGCAAATGATGAGGGACATTAGCCACAGCAGGATTGGTGTGGTGCAGGCTTGCAAAGCAAAGCGTCAGCAGCAATTGTATTGCTGCTTGCAAAGACAGCAAGCAGTAGCAACAGTAATGCATAGGATGCAAGCATCAGTAAACAAGAAGAACAACTGCAGTAGATGGCTCAGGTGCAGGCAGGGGTGTTTGGCCCCCTGCACAGCAGTGCAGGGGCTTGGTAAGGCCTACATAGGCAAGGGTTTCCCTGCAGCACAGGGGTATGGGTTAGGCAGGGACCTTGTTCCCTGCATAGGCAAGGAGAGTTGTGCAGGCAGTGGTCTGCAAGGCCTAGGCAGGCTTTGGGCAGACCTGTTTTGAGCTCTGCAGGTAGGTGTGTGCTGCCTGCACACACAGGCCTGTGTTGGCTTTGTGCAAGAGCAGTGAGCCAGTGCACACACACACCTATGTGAGAGTAGTGTGTGTGTGTGTGATTGTGTGTAACACACACATGTGAATGCTAGTGTAGTGAGTGAGAGTAGTGTGTGCTAGTGTTGTGTTGAGATGTTAGTGTGCGGATGTGTAATAGGTACATAGGCAATGTAGGTAGGTGAAGGGGTAATGGGATTGAATGTGTAGGTAATAGGATATTACCTATAGGAAGGTAATGTAGAATATAGTATTACCTATGTAGAATGAGGGTAATGGATATAGGGTATTACCTGTATGATAGAGGGTAGGTAACCCAAGTATAGGTTTTACCTATGGGTATTAACATAGGTAAAGGAAATAGGGAAAAGGGTAAATAGGTAGGGTATCTCAAGATACCCTATATTAGGTGAATTACCTAGGTAAAGTCTAGGATAGCCTAGTATAGGTTGGTTTACCTTGGAATGACAAGTTAATGACCTAGAAACCTAGGTTTGACCTAATTTGACCAAGGTTGACTAGTTTGAGCCTAAAAGTCAACATTTAAGTCATATTGATCTAGTTTGATCACGGAGATCTAGTATTGACTTAGAATGCATATTTCATCTTAGATATCCATGTTTAACACACCAAAACACTAATTAACATTGATATCTCATATTTAGGTCTTTGTGATTCCACTTTTTGCCTTGATTCACATTTCTTGCACAGGATCACAGGCGAATACATTCTCTGATAGTTTTCATTACCTTGATAATTTCTATAATATCAGTTTGTAGTGTTTTACTTGATTTTTGACACGAGGATATACGGACTAGTATACTTTGGATTCCGTCATGAGATGTTATTTTCCTGGAGAACCCTGTACATATCTTGTGCTTTCTTGTTCATGTATAGACACCGATTCGGGAGTTGGCTGGCCCCCTGCTTCATGAATCCCGTGTCGTAACGTGACATGGTTGGATCCATTATACTATTCGGGAGATTGGAGAGTTATTAGTGCTTATGTGATCATACCCAAAACTACTTGTGCATAGCTCACCCTCACCACACGCAAGGTGTAGCTTAATATTATATTACTTGTGCATAGCTTTCCATGTATGGCCGGCCTGATCCATTACATATACTTGTGCATAGTCGGTCATGTGGAACAGCCTGATCCTGACCCAAGCCGATTACATAATAATCTCAAGGCACTGTTAGTATTACATGATATGTTCTGATTACCTGCTGATACACAATTTCCTGATTACTTACATGTTTTCATTTACCATGATATATTTCTTGCTTATCCTGTATTTCTTACTGTTCAATTTTGCTACCTATCATGTATCGCATTTATATAGTGTTATTTATAGCACTTGTCAATTTAATGAAACAGCTTTAGTGTTTGTACTTCACTCAAATCCTGACTGGATAACATTTTTTAGAGGACTTTTGTCCGACATACTATGGATCGGGGATAGATAATGACGTTGCTCAGGAGTTTTCTGTGGAGCTGGTGCTCGTAGAGGATGCACCTCCAATAGTGACTTATTTAGTAGCTAGGTTTTGCTGGATTTGTCTCCAGTTTGATATACTTGGGCATGTTATATTATTTCAGGATATGTATTATTTGACATAGACTACTATGTTTGTACTTAACACCATCTATGTACCGCCGTTGGCTCTGTCTATTATTTGACATAGACAGCGTAGGCTCACACCATCTCTGCACCTCCAATGACCTTCGTTCCAGTCAAGGCACCACCTGCTCCAGCTGCAATACCTAGACACGTATTGGCTGCCGCTGCTGCTCCGGGACCTTCTATCGTGGCATCTCCGCTGACCCCAATGGGTTTGGCTGACAATGCGTATTATGTCGACCTCATTCTGGGCACCATTCGTCACGCCTTGAAGCGTGGCATAGAGGGCGTCCTACGGGACAACCAATCGCTTAGACGGGCTCGGTCTGCCGTAATGGCCCAACTGGTGGCATTGTGCGACTATCCAGGGTATGAGGCGAAGGCAGACGCGATAGAGGCTCTCCTGGCAGAATTGGAAGCTACCGTCTCAGAGCTTCAAAATCTTGAACGCGGTCTTTCATCCTTGGCTGCTGCAGAATTAGAGAAGATGGCCTCCGAACGTTCCCAGCACGAGCGGAGGCGTCAGGCTCTGACTGACAGGCTTGCCGAGGTTGAAGCCGAGATCGAAGAAGTGGTCGATGCCGAAGAGGTTCATGTCTGCCGTCGCACAGCCTTAGAGGAACAGTGCACGACCCTCCGGGAGCAGATTCGGCAGCTAGAAGAGACGTTGGCCCTCGTCGAGAGTGAGTTGGATAAGTCAAGGGACCAGCAGGAGTTCCTTCGCCAACTATCCGAGACCCTGGCTCGGAAGAGGGAAAGTATTGGCATTCGTCAAGCAGAGTTGGACCTTGTACGCCAGAACTTGTCCCAGCTCGAGGATGAGGCCGCTCGACGTCAGGAGGCAGAGCGTCGAGCCAAAGAATTGGTTGGACCCCTAGTTGCTCTTTTGAGGAGTCGACTGAAAGAACTCCTGCATCGGTCATCACAATGTTGATGACCTTTTTTGTCTCTCTTTTGGAGATACCCTTTTGTGGCAAAGAAAGAAAAATCTTCCCATTTCATGAATGAAAATTTTTTAGTTTCGCTTCTTTGCTTGTCCATTTGTTGTGATCATTCTTATACAATAATGAGAATTCTCTCAGAGGTAGTATGACATGAGGGGATGGAGGTAACTCCGCTGGGAATATGGTGTTTACTCAGAGGTAATATGGATATGGTAAACACAAAATTTTTTGTGGTAGAATTTTCCTTACTCAGAGGTTATATGGACATGGCAAGAATAACTCTACGGATGTATAGAACAACTCAGAGATAATATGGACATGAAAGATTCTATAGATAATTATGACAATCACGGAGATTTGTCATGGAAGAAATGTCTACTCAGAGGTAATATGGACATGGTAGGCACGATCTTCACTGGGGTGTAGAATAACTCAGAGGTAATATGGACGTGAAATATTTTTCTACTGGGAAATTATGAAAGAGATGAACTCGTTAAAAGAATTCATGAACATCCATGGGGGATGTGGAAATATCTACCGGTTTAGACCTCAGACATAGTATTTCTTTAGGAATTTGCTATTGATCGACATCATTAGCAAATCACCGTTAGGCTTGGCCAGTAGGTAAGCACCATTGGAGTAGACCATCTCTATGACGAACGGTCCTTCCCACTTGGGTTCGAACTTCTCAAACGTCTTGTAAGTCATCACCATCGGTCTTCGAACTGATAAGACGAGGTCGCCCACCTGGATTGTTATTTCCCGGACCTTTTTGTTGAAGGCCCCGGAAATCAGAGCTTGATAAAGTTCGATCCGTTGTTGAGCTAGCAGACGCTTCTCGTCCAATGCTTCCAACTCCTGTAGCCGCCGATGTTGATTGTCTTCGTCAGTCAGCTGATTGGTGATAGCTACCCGTAAAGACGGGATCTGGATCTCCAGAGGAAGCACCGCCTCTCTTCCATAAAAAAGAGAGAATGGTGTGTTGCCCGTGGGTGTTCGAACGGTTGTACGGTAAGCCCACAGACATTCGCCAAGCTTCTCATTCCAGTCGCGCTTATTAGAAGAAATGACTTTCTTGAGCAGCTTGACAATAGTCTTGTTGAATGCTTCGGCTAGTCAATTTGCTGCAGGATTGTAAGCCATTGACACTACATTCTGTATTCGATTCTTATCACAGAATCGATGGAATACGTGGCTCATGAACTGAGGGCCATTGTCATGGATAATCCTTCTGGAAACTCCGAAGCGGTATATGACGTGATGCTTAACAAAGTTAATCACGTTCGAGGTTTTCACCTCCGCCAGCGGTACTGCTTCCGCCCACTTGGAAAAGTAGTCGGTGATGGTGAGGATGAAGCGGTGTCCTTTGGAGGATGGTGGGCTGATCAGCCCAATGATGTCTATTTCCCATGCTTCAAATGGCCAGGCGGCCGCCGTGGGATGTAGGAACTCCGAAGGTTGGTGGATGAAGTCAGCATCCAACTGACATACCCTACACTTCTTTGCGTAATCAACGGCATCTGCCATAATAGTAGGCCAGTAGTAGCCCATGCGACGCAGTCGATCCTGTAACTTAGGACCAGGCTGGTGAGCCCCGCAGGTACCATCGTGTGCCTCTCGCAGTGCTTCTTGCGCTTCGGTTTTGGATAGACACCGCAGGAGGAGTCCGTCGTATGAACGACGATACAGCATTTTGGTAGCTGTGTCATAGAAGAATCGGAGCGAGCGTCTTCTGATAGAAGTCGCTTCCTTCGGCTCTTCGGGCAGGACTCTGTAGATTGCGTAGTCTATGAACGGAAATTGCCAGTCCCGAATATCAATATTAGTGTCTATTTGTACTGAGTAACTCAGACACGTATGTAGATTGTTCTTCGGGCAAACCAGCTCTCGTCCTATCACCGGCAGGAGCTGTCAAAGAAGCGGCGAGGCTAGCGAGTGTGTCGGCCTCTAAGTTTTGCAATCTAGGTACATGTTCTATAAAGAACCCTGTTAAGGTGGAAATGACATCGATTGCTGCCTGGTGGTAAGGAACCAGATCTTCGTGCCGAACCTTATATTGCCCTCGAACCTGGTTGATAATCAGCTTCGAGTCGCCGTAGGCCTCGATGTAGTCGACCCCCAACTGTTTAGCGAGCTGGAGCCCGATGATGAGAGCGTTGTACTCAGCAACGTTATTGGTGCATGACTCCATGAGAGAGTATGCACGGTGGATAACCAGACTGTCAGGAGTGATAAGAACCACTCCGACTCCTGCAATGATCTCGCCCTTGGGTCATGTTCTTGAAGCACCATCAAAGAACATACGCCAAACAGGATTGTCTGAGACTGTATTGGACTCCAGGACTTCATCCGGGATATCTTCATAGAATTTCGAAGTCTCCGGTACAGGATGTGCCGCCAAAAAATCGGCCAATGCTTGTCCTTTAATTGCCTTTTGTGGGACAAAGACCATGTCATAAGGAGTCAAAAGTATTGCCCATGTGGCTAACCGCGAGTTTAGGGCCTCTGGCTTGGTCATAAGGACTCTGAGGGGATTGACTCGGGAGATGACGTGGATTGTCTGTCCAGCCACATAAAGGTGCATCTTTTGAATAGCGAAGAGTAGAGCGAGACACTCCTTCTCCACAGGATTATACCGATGTTCAGCACCAATCATGGTCCTGCTAAGATAGTAGATTGCCTGTTCGTGGCCTTCGTTGTTTCTCTGGGCTAGCAAAGCACCAAGAGAATGGTCCATAGCTCGGACGTATAGCAGAAAGGGCCTCCCCACGACCAGTGTCACCAGTACTAGAGGACTAGTGAGGTACTTCTTGATGTCATCGAACGCGCGCTGGCATTCTTCGGTCCAGACATACGAAACCCCTTTCTTCATCAGTTTGGTGAAGGGTTGGCAGCGACCAGAGAGATTTGCTATGAATCTTCTGATGTATGCCAAGCGTCCTTGTAGGCCTCGAAGTTCACAGAGATTCTTCGGGGGAGCCATGTCCAAGATCGCCTTAGTCTTCTCAGAACCCCCAGGAAAGACTTGGTTGGGTTCATCTTTAGTCGGTGTGCCTGCATCAAGTCGAACACCGTCCTCAAGTCATCCAAATGGCTGGATTTCCTCCTGCTTTTAACGACAATATCATCAACATAATATTCTACCATTTTCGGAGGTGTTTGCGAAATATGGTATTCATAGCCCGCTGGTATGTTGCTTCCGTATTCTTTAACCCGAAGGGCATCACTGTGTAACAGTAGATCCCTTTTGGAGTGCGGAATGAAGTATGCTTTTCATCCTCAGGGCACATCTTGATCTGGTTGTAGCCTGAGAACCCGTCCATGAAGGACGTACGCTCGAAGCCACAAGTGTTGTCAATCATCACGTCGGTGATCGGGAGGGGAACTCGTCTTTTAGAAAGGCCGAGTTGAGATCCCTAAAGTCTATGCAGATCCGAATCTTTCCGTTCTTCTTAGTGACTGGGACAACGTTGGCCACCCAATCCAGATGTTGCTCCTCACGAATGAAGCCTCTATGAGTTTGTCAACTTCTTTCTCGATAGCATCCATGATATTGGGACGGAAACGACGTTGTTGCTGTTTGACAGGCTTAGCATTGGGCAAGATGTTTCGACGGTGCATGGTGACTTGCGGGTCTAAATCCAACATGTCCTCGTAGCTCCAAGCAAAGACATCGATGTACTCTCGGATAAGCTGTATCAGGGACTCTCTGTCTTCTCCGGTCAAGCTTTTGCTGATGAAGATGAGTTTAGGTGAAGCCTTATCTCCTTGTTCGACTTGGACGACCTCATCTTCCGTCGGAGGTCCTCGTTGTTCGAAGCGCTATTCCTATTGGGATTCTAGGCGTTGAGCCCACGGTTCATCTTCGAAGAATTCGAGCACCTGGTCTTCATCTTCGAGTGGGGGATCTGCAGAGACCATATTGACGGACAGTATCTGTTTGAAGGCTTGGCCGATACTGGTATCAGAGTCCCAGGCTGAGGAACCGAAGGAGTGTGAATGCATCATGGCCTCCGGCTCTGAGCTCTTCGAAGTTGTTGTGGGTGTAACATAACCCAATTCTCGGCGGGTGTGCTGATAGTAATTTTGAGACTTTCCCTTTAGAGCACGAAGTCATAAGGGAAGGCCTCGACCTTTGCCATAGTTCAGTCCTCTGTCGTTATTCAAGTCGTAACCCATCTTCTCAATAAGGTGTTTGGCTTGAGCAATGTAACGGTAGAGTTGAATCATGCCGTTATCAGGTTCTGGTTCTGCTGGAGTCAGCCGCTGAGGGTGCTCCAATCGACCGAAGATGGTGGGTTCCTCTTCCTCCCTTCTTGTTGGAACCATGAAGTAGGCGCCTCGGGAAGAGACAACTTGGCTAGCAAGATTAGCAGTTGTCACTTGCGTTTGTAACATATACAGAGCGTTGTCTAAGAAATACTTAGTGTTCCAGTATGCACGAGAGTAATCCAAAGACAACTTTCTATTAATGAAATGCGAAATTTTATCCCGAGGGATTACATCATCTAAAGAATGTGCCTCGGTATTGGCGCATATGTAGTCTCCCAATTCCTCATCCGTGAGAACTAGGGCTGCCGCGGGAGAAGGTAGAGGCTTCCGCTTCAACTTGACTACCAAGGGGGATGGAGTCGGAGGTTCCTACGATCTCGAGGCTGCCTTTGAAGCCCTTCGGGAGAGCCTTATTTGCATAGGCTCGTGGCTAGCGGCTGATACCGTCGGGGGCGAACGGGCAAGAGCCTTTCCTCGAAGTTTGATGACAAGAGGAGCTGATGTTTGGGGAGGCTTCCCCCTCAATCTAACCCTTAGTGGTTTTTCGGTCATAGCCGCACTTTCTGATGCAGTATCTGCCTCGTCGTCGGCATCATTGGCATCATCATCCCATGGGACTGACTTGTACAGATCAGCATCCGTACAGTATGCTTTGAGTCCTCGGAATGGGTCGATGTGAGCGAACTTGGTCATGATAGTCCCGTCGCTAGCTACATACTTCATGCATTGATGGAGAATGGAAGGTACGATCATGTATTCATGAATCCATGGTCGACCCAATAGCATGTTGTAGTTTATATCCGCGTCGATAACGTAGCAAGTCACGTCTGTCTGGAGATCGCCTATCTGGCATTTCAGGCGAATCTTGCCCAGGGGCTCACTCTTCCCAGCGTTGAAGCCGCTGATTGTAGTGTTCGACGCGGTCAGCCGATGCATCGGGATCCCAAAGTTTAGAATAAACTCCGAGGAATGATGCTGAGAGAAGAGCCATAGTCGATGTAGATGCGATCGACCTTAATGGCACCAACATACCCCGTGTAGTACAGAGGCCTATTGTGCCGGTTGTTCTTTAGTAGCATGTCCTGCTAAGTGAAAGTGAAGTTAGGAATCACCTCGACCACACTATGACAATGTGGGCACGCAGCAGGATCCTCCTTGGGCGGTTGCACCTGGGTGAGGAAGGAGTCATCGTTCTGTAAAGCTTCGCTGAGGGCGTCTCGAGGCTCTTTGGAGAGACGGAGGAACTCGAAGAGTGACAGTCGAGCCGGAGTACTGGCAAGTTGTGCCAATATATCGAAGTTGTAGGGCTTGATCGGTTCTACTGCCGAGTCTTTTCTCAATGGTTTGTCAAAGCAGACCTTCTGCTTCTGCTTATCTAGTGCAGGAGGTTGGGATGGTCCTGCTTCTGACGCATCAGGTGTTGTAGCAACGGGTGGAGGTACTTCGTCTTCTACAGCCTGGTGCTCCTCCCGCTGGTGAGCCGAGCGAGTGGTAACCAGGGTGTCATCAGTCGATGTAGAAACCATGCGACATGACTTGACTTTCTTCCCCTTGACAGAGCACGCTGCAGGCATCATCATGTCTGGGGCGAGATCAGGGTGGATCCACATAACTTCGCGTCACGACGTTGTAAATGGGATGAGACCTTGAGCATTATTACGGGCTGGTGGAAGATTGACTACTTCCATTGTCGCCCTCGGGATGGGGACAACACCGTCTTGAGCCTCTGTCCTTGGAAAACTTCCGAACTGGAGGGTGACCATGTTGGCAGTGACAGTCTTTTCCTCTTAGTCGAGTGAGATGACCTTGGCGTCGATGAGGTGCTGGATCTGCCTCTTCAACACATAGCAATCGCGTGTTGAATGGTGAACATACTGGTGGTAGTGGCAGTATTTCGGATTGTCCACCTTTCCCACTTCATCAGGGTGCTTTGGAGGCAGGAGTTGAAGCTTTCCACTCTTTGTCAACATATCGAAGAGTTCTAGTGTGTCTTCGTCGTTGAAGGAGTAGGTCTCTTTCGACCTCGATGCTTCAGCCGGCTTCTGGTTCATTGTAATCGAACCTTTAGAGGTGTTGACGGTCATGGCTTGCTTCCCTTTACCGTCCTTGGGGACGGAGTTATTGCTAGATGAGCGCTTCCTTTTATCTTCGAGTGAGGGAAAACTCAACCCCAACAGTTGCGCGTCCCGGGCCTTTCTCGGCTACATCTGCCTCGGTAATGAAGGGTGTCCACTCTACGCAAGGAGCACTGTGCCACAATTTAATTGCAGGGAGCATGTTCTTACGGCATGAATCCATGAGCATGGGTTCGGATACACCATGTGGTAGTCTTAAAGTTGTCTGGCGGAAGCGCTCAATATAAGCACGTACAGGCTCTTTCTCTTTCTGGACAATGTCCATGAGAGTAGACATCGTCATGCCCATTCCTCCTTAATAGAAACGAGCGAGGAAGAGACCTTTCAAATCGTCGAACGACGAAATGTAATTGTCGGGGATATTACAAAACCATTCGTAGGCCACCCCCTGCAATGCCCCTACGAATATGTTTGTGAGCAGAGCGTTTTCTTTTGGCAGATACCCTGTCACCGAGGCTAAGTACCTCAGGTATCGACGGGGAGACTCATTCGTGTCAAATGGCGCAAGCGTCTGTGGCTTGTACTTGGGAGGATATATCACATTATCCCACTCGGCAGGACATGGTTGCCGAATTCCCATCTTTTGGAGTGATTCTCGCTTTTCTCTGACATCATAGCGAGCGTACAATTCTTTGAGGGCATGTTGCATGTCATTTAACATAGCAAGTCCTGTTGTTGATGGAGTAGATGACAGCGGCACCGCTTGACTCAAGATGGGAGGCGCATTAGACCCGTCGTTCGTCCCCGGGTCTTGGTTTGCAGGAGCAAGGACATTGGATGTCAATTTCTCCTTGATCTTCAAGACCACTGAAGTCAAGGCCTGCATAGTTTCGTTCAACGTATTCAGGCCTGTTTCCAGGGCCTCTATACGTTTCTGATGACTGGATCCTTCGCTGCCTTCCGTGTTGTCACCTTCGGCCATGAAAACGGACATCATGTGTGGATAGATAGAAGTGACGGTGGATCTTTCACTCTCGGGTTCAGACGCCTGAGTCCCGTCGTCTCGAGGGTAAACAAGTAGATTGTGATCGTCGTCGGACTCGTTACAGTTGCTACCCCCAGCTTTTTGGCTGCTTGCACCCATGGAGGCATCTGTGACATACAATCCTTCATTGAGTTGGAACGAGAGATTGTCATGAATGGTAGCGAGTTGGCTACCCCCAGCTAATATTGCAGCCGAAGCAACATCTCCTTGCGACAGGGATCCAGATTTAGCGCGCGTGTGTTGGAACACACTCGTACTAGGCACCGTCGTCTTGCTACCCCCAGGTCGGCACTTGGATTTGTTGGCCGAAGCGGGAGGATTCTTGGACAGCTTCTTGAGAGAGGGAGAACCCCGCATCGCGTTGCATGAAGCAACGCGGAGTTCATCTTCTTCTTCACTCGACGATCTTTCGCCGAGTCTCTGATACACAGACGGCATCGGTTGCAGTCTTTGGAAGACGAACCGTCTCTTCGGTGGCGATGCAGCTGTTTGGCAACAGCAACAGTTGATGGTGATCTTAGTGCAGGTGTGCCTTGGTTTAAATACGCCCTGCGCCGCGGACTCCTCCCTCGTTTTACGCTTGTGGGAAATCGTCTTGCGTAGATCCGAGGTCTTCGCTTCCACACTCTTTTCGTGCGTGCAGGAAAGCTGTGCGCAAGAATGAGGATGTGAAGGTAGCTTCCCTCTTCTCAGTACCTGCGCGTGAGATACGCTTAGGGCCTGATCAGAGAGTTGATGATGAGGCAGACTCACCCCATGCTTACAGCTACGCTGCTAGCACGAGTTTATCTACACAGTGTGTACCTCCTGGCTTGACTCGTGCGCATGAGCACTTAAGTGACAGCAGGGTTTTACCAGTCGAGGCATCAAAGCACTCGAATCAGTTTTGTATAGCTTTCCATCGGCTGCGCGTGTGACTGTCAACGCGGGCCTTTGGTCAGCTGTCGGCATAGCACATTGATCGCGCGAGGTACGTGCTGCCTTGGATTTCTTCCTACTACCCCTAGAAGGTGCGTAGTATTCAGAGTCCAACTGAGTGGTCGGCATAGAACTTTGGTCGCGCAGGGCGTCTGCTGCCTTGGATTTCTTTGTGCCATCCCTGGAAGGTGCATGGCATTCATAATCCAACATGATTATCGGCGTAGCACGTTGTTCGCACAAGGCGCGTGCTCCCTTGGGCCTCTTCACGTTACCCCTAGAAGGTGCGTAATGGTTAGAGTCCAACATAGCCTTACCCGATGGGTAGGCAATTCTGTCAAAGACAGAAGTTCTCGCCTGCACAACTATCTTCGGGCGCGGGTATGCCACTGCGCGCTTCCTCCGGCGCTGTGCCTTCGTCAGGCCTGCAACAGGAGAGTTGCACTCCTCGCTGCGCTTTTCAGGAGCGGGGACTGAACGAGGCGGCACGGCAGCAGTCGAAATCTCCTTCGAGGTCGAAATCTCCTTCGGGGCTTCGCCGTTCAGGGGGTTCTGGAACGCAGTCTCCTCCGTCGTGCTACTCGTCGCAGCAGCCTTCGGCACCCAGGTACGCCGAGTCTTCTTCGGTTTTACGAACCGCTTCAAAGGACTTGACTTCACTTCAAAGAGGAGATCTTCAAAAGCTTGTTGGTCGAAACGTACGACCAACATCTTTTGAGAAGATCCCAGAAAGTTGTCGTGAGATTGCGTCACCTTCTCGTTTGAGGAGAAGGAAGTCCCCAGCAGAGTCATCTTGTTTTCCATGACAAAGAGTCGAACGAACTTTTGTATTCAAACGTATAAAAGGTACAAAAAAAACTCCTAAACAGGAGATTTAAGTACAAGAATTTCTGGAAAAGTGTGACGGTGGAGATCGAGCACTGCAGCGACTCCTTTACTCCGTTGACGATCGGACGACGAGTTGAACTTGCTCTGACTTTCTGGTGCTTGTGAATGGAGCTCTGGGTTGCCAATCAGGAAACTGCCGACCTTTTTAATGAAGGAGAACTCCTTCTATTTATAGGCCTTGCACATATACGATGTGCTTGAGATTTGTTGGACGCGCAGGAGCGCTGCGCGTCGAGATGTGAGAGAATCTGTTGTCTTTGCACGGTGAGGGCTGCTGCTGAGCTGACATGTGGCGGACATTGAGATTCTTTTCTATCAAGATCTCGGGTAGTTATCAGCATAACCGAATAGACGACACGTGGCGTGCATCTATTGCTCGAGACTTTTTGTTCAGATCAAGCCGACCGGCTTTGGCTCCTATCCAAAGAGTCGGGTTTTGTCTCTATCTTTGGGGCAGAAGTTTAAACAACCCGATTGGATATTGCCCTTATCAATAGAACCAAATTCCGTTCTTATCTTTGGAGCGGTAGTTTAAACAAAACCAATTGGATATTGCTCCTATCAACAGAACTAAACTCCGTTCTTATCTTTGGAGCGGTGGTTTAAACAAACCGGTTGGATAATATCTGAAAAGATATACGTGGAACAATGCCACCTCATAGGACTGCGCATCTATGTGAGCTGTGCTTCGGGTGAGGCTTCGATATCACTGTGCTTTTTAGGCGACGAAGAGACTTGTGTTTCGAAGACGACGGTGTCACTGCGCTTTTGGGCAACGAGGAGACTGTGTTTCGAAGGCAACTGAGTCATTGCGCTTTTGGGCGACGAGGAGACTGTGTTTCGAAGACGACGGAGTCACTGCGCTTTTGGGCGACGAGGAGACTGTGTTTCGAAGGCAACTGAGTCACTACACTTTTAGACGACGAGGAGACTGTGTTTCGAAGACAACTGAGTCACTGCACTTTTAGGCGACGATGAAACTGTATTCCGAAGACAACGGAGTCATTGCGCGAGGAGACTGTGTTTCGAAGACAACTGAGTCACTGCAGTTTTAGGCGACGAGGAGACTGTGTTTCGAAGACAACAGTCACTTCGCTTTTGGGTGACGAGGAAACTGTTTCGAAGACGACGGAGTCACTGCGCTTTTGGGCGACAAGGAGACTGTGTTTCGAAGGCAACTGAGTCACTGCGCTTTTAGGCGACGATGAGACTGTGTTTCGAAGACGACCGAGTCACTACGCTTTTGGGCGACGAGGAGACTGTTGGTGGGGTTCTGTGAAGCCACTGCGCTTTTACGAAGCAATGAGGGACTTCTGAGAGCTTTGTGAAGCCACTGCGCTTTTACGAAACGTCTAAGGACTTTCTGAGAGCTCTTTGTGATTAATGACGCCCATTTGTGTCTGCGGAGTCAACGTATCGTTAATTACCGCCGTCTTTTGGAGAATTCAAGGAGTTCGTGGCCTAGGATTCAGTCAAATTAACCTATTGAATGATATTCATTGTGCTGAGTCCTAGGTTCATCCCATTAATTTGGGAGCCTTTGACCGAGAGTACATGGCGTTTGGGGTTGGATCACACTCAGCCTATATAAAGGGAAGCTTTTCTGAGGAGCTACGTCCATTGTTTCTTAGTATTCCTGCAGTCATGCTCGATCCCGACTTAGTTTCAAACGGCCGTTGGCCTTGCACAAGTCGACTGTTGGTTGTGGATCTCTTCGTTCAAAGAAGCTGTGTCCTTGTAGAAGAATGACTATTGGGTTTTGAGATGCACTTGAGCGTTTGGCATGAGGAGTTCGAACATGAACATCTTGGAGGTCTTCGAGGTCCAAGCTACCGGGTTTGGATTTATTGCCAACCCGAAGAGCCACAGGTTGTGCTCTGCCCTGCTCAAGAGCCGCAGTAGCGTCGCGAGCAGGAGCTGCGTTCTTGCTCGGGCCAATAGTTGCTTCATTTGCCATATTGGAGTTCCTCCGCGCCTGGCTAGGAAGTGGCTTGCTCTGACGAGGAAGTGATTCGCTCTGAAGACTGCCCATTTGTAGACTTTAGGCATTTTAGTCTTTATATGTAATCATGAAGAATCTATAATAGATCTTTGTAGACATGAGTTTAATAAAGAACTTTTTCTTTATGCACTGTTTTCGTTCGTCTGTTGTGACTTGTTCTTGTCTGCGTTTTTAGACAATCGTTATCTTCTGCGCTTTTGTGAACTATAGGCAGCGTCTGTTGCTATCTGTGCTTCTGTGATTGTTGCGCTTATTTTCATGCTTCTACATCCTTCAGGTTCTTGATTCGACTATTGTTGCTCGGAACAGCTCGATATTCACATCAACTCTGTCAATGCTAGCTCACGCATACTTGACATAGATCGAAGATAGATCACACAAATCAGGAACAAAGATTCACACAAAATTAGTTTACACTCTGTTAAATCCTGATGTAGATACCGAACCAGGAACAGAGATTTACACAAACTATCACAGTTTGCCTTCTATTAAATCATGATATTGTTGCCGAGGTTCAGAAATTCACACAAACTATAATAGTTTGCTCCCTGAAAAACTCGACTACAACGATTTTTTTTGGCGGAACAACAGCAAGCGAGGGTGGGGGTGGGGGCGGCAGCAGGCGAGGGGTCAGCAGGCAGAGGCGACAAGCGGAGGAGGCGACAGCAGGTAGGGGTGAACATTCGGTTTATTCGGTTTCAACCGAACCGAAATAGTCAAAACCAAATAAACCGAAATTCTAAAAATCCAAAAACAAAACCAAACCGAATTAACCAAAACCGAATAAGCAATTCGGTCTATTCGGTTGGAATATTTCTATTGTTTAATAGGTCGAGCCCGAAGTTGGGATCATGGTTAAATTGTATTAAAAATTATACTTTTATACACACATTTGTTGTATTTCAAACTTACACCCAAAGTTGGACTAGTTGTTAAATTATCAATTATCAACGTTGAGCTTTGAAACATATACATAAAATTGTTGTTTTCAAAATATACAAATTTTAATCACAAAATATGCATAAAATTGAGAGTATTTACATAATTGCATAAGTCTCATTCAGTTTTCGATTTTGGACCAAAACCAAAACCGAATAAGAAATTTTAGTATTTTCAAAACTGAAACCGAACCGATTTTTTTTCAAACCGAACCAAATATCTTATTCGATTAGGCTAGGTTCGATTTTCGGGTCTAAAAACCGGATAATGCTCACCCCTAGCAGCAGGCGGTGCGAGGGGGCAGAACAACAACAGCAGCAGCAGCGACGGCTGCAGGAGAGAGCGAAAGAGCAGCGACGGCTAAGGTTAAGGTTTAGAAAGAGGGGGCGGCGTACAACTCAGGTTTTCAAATTGGTTCGCAAGTTCGTTCCAAACCTAGATAGGATTTGTTTAGGAGTTTCACTTTCGAGGGTATTATTTCTTAGCATGAACTTATCAAATTTTGCTACATACTCTTTAGCCGACATGTTGCCTTAGCGTAGGAGATTCCACTAATCTAATAAACGGGGATAATATGAGGGTAGGAGGTACTTCTCTTTCAATCGGTGTTTCATTTCGGCCTATGTTCTTACGGACAACTCACCTCGTATTTCTGTAAGTTTTCGACATTAGACTAATATTGACTAGCTTGGCCAGTTAATCTCCTAGCAACAAATTTTACTTTTCTCTCCTCGATCAAGGTATGCAATTTGAAGTAGCAGTCCATATCTTTGAGCCAATCCAAGAAATATTGTAGGTTGAGTTTGTCGTCAAAGGTTGGCACCTCAAATTTGATACTCCTCAAATACTACTCGTCAAGGTTGTATCGTATCGTTGTGGTCGATGGTTCTGGTTTCGTCGTAGGGAATGAGACCTCCCATGGTCGTAATCAGCTCGATGGTCACACTCATTCCTTTGAGGTGTCCGACTACAAACTCTCACTCTACCATTCCCCTATGGGGTACGACTAGGTACCCTCTCAATTCTGGTAAACCTATCATTTATTCATTTTAGAAATTCAGTTAAAACTTCACGGATAGTCCTACACTCTTTAGCATAGCAATGGTACTCATTTGTCCCATTAGCGCCTCTAACTTCCTAACAAACTCGGGATTCATACTATCCTTAGTAGATTTGCATGACAAATGCAAAGGTTACTTGACTCTCAGGATGATTAACTAGATTTACCTAACAAATATGAATGACTAGATCGTGTAGGCATACACTACTTAAACATAAATGATTGTTGTTAATGCAAATGAATTTTTTTATATTATATGAAATAAAATGCAAAACCTTAGAATATATTTTTTAAAATTTGATAAAATGCTAAACCCTATAATACAATTTTTTTAATTAAATTAAATGCACTAGATCAGCTCCTGAACTTTTTCGGATTAAGTGAATAGATTTCTCCAGTACCACAGATGACACCACAACTGCTTCCTTCAAAGTCCTAATGAGCTTCATCTGGTCGACAACCCCGAGACACTAATACCAAAAATTCTTAAGGCCAATATCTAAATAAACTTTAAATTTAGTTAATGTGATATTTGGGTTATAGATAGGTGATGAAATTCCAACCATATCCGGTAGGGGTTTTACCTTTAAAATAATTTATGCAGAATGATCCAAATGCACAAACCATGCTCCCAGACCAAAGTTGATGTAATATATGCTTTGATTAGTTCTAACATGTCTTTATGTTGTGCAGGTTGTCGAAATCAGCAGGATCAACAAAAATTAATACTACGTTATAAACAACGATTGGCTAAACAGAAAAAGTCCTAAAGTTCCAAGGCGGAGATCTCAATAATTTTCTAAGTGGAGGCACAATATCATCATGCAAATCTTGTAATAATTGTTCGTCAAAAAATTAATGTAATGAAGTTGTACTCTAATTTAGTTCTTGATTTAATATTCGATTCAGCAAATATAAATCCTATTATCAAGCAGATTCGCTCACTCACAATCAAGCAATAATAGCAGTCATGAATGTTGAAAAGATGGTAATTTCAAAAATAAGAAAAAAGTTAGAATGGTAAAACCTGGATCTTTTATAACTTTATGTAGGAATTAGGGCGTTGGTTGACGTATCTGCGATCAAAGGTGGATCGCTGGAGGGCACGCGGTGGGCGGCCCGATGGTAGGCGGTACCGACGGAGGAAGATCGGCGGCCGGGACGGAAGGCAGGATGGCGGGGAGCTGCTGGTACCGCCTGGATTGGGTGGCAGGAGGCTTGGCGACAATATTGGGGAGAGAGGAGTCGAGGACGTTCGACGGACGACCACCATAGGTTATACACACCCAAGGAGGGAAGAGATTAGGTTTCACATTCTAACCTCAAATACAAATTGCAAGAGTTTTTTCTCACAATATTTCATTCATTATTTGATCTTCCAATATGAATAGAACAAGCCTATATATAGATATACAAAAAACAGCAATGTGGGACTAAAAATGCAAATAAAAGAAATCAACTTCCCCACAAGTAACGTGGGACTAAAATAAACCTAATGCTAAAATACCAACTCAAAACCATATAAGCAATGTAGGTCCTGTCCGAGATGCTTCATGCGCCTGTACACGCGTCTAAAATCTCGTGTGCGGTACGATGTTCTCATCAAATAGGGAATGAGTAGCCTCATTAGCACGATCTATGAAAAAAAATTACAAAACTCCAAAGAAGAGAGAAGATAAAATAGAGAACAAGATTAACATATCGCAGGTAGAATTTTTTTCTTTTTTTCCTTTTTCAACAGTAGAAATTAGATAGGATCATATCACAAATAAGAAGGCAAGATCATATTGTAACTTACAAGAAAGTTACTAAGTAAACCTAATCGTACCGACGATGAAAGACAAGGATGGCGAGTGATCAGAGGTCTGCAAGACTTGTCAGGAGGCATATGATGGTCATAGAAGGGATAGTTTGGACAGTAGAGAGTGGGCATGTCCATGTAGGAGCGCACGATAGCTGGTGAGGCCGTGGAAGGGCCCGACAAAGACCAGAGAGGGCCAGCTCGAGCAGGTGAAGGTTGTTGCCCCCCTCGACAGGTGTCTTGAGAAAGCACAGAGAGATTAGTGAGGGGGATTAGAATTAGTATTGGCAAGTAGAAAAGAGGAGGAATGGAAAATAGGCTATGATACCATGTTCTATTATTAAGAAAGAGAACTGGATCTTGTACTTTATTGAATAGTCATGTCCCCTTGATATATTAAGGGGTTTAACATAACATAAGCTCTTACAAGATAAGATTGAATAAAAACAACTCAACTCTAAGAATATAACAAAAGTCTTAACAACATAACAAGCTCTAACAACTTCTAAGACAGCTAATATTCATTTTCCCCAAGACCTTATATAACTATTAGTTTAGAACTTGCACTCAATGTGTTTACCTAGTTTGACAACTTTTAACGTGGTCTCTTTATTCCATGAACTCAATTCCAGGTGGGTCTAACATTTATCAAACTTGGTTAGTCCATTTGAACTCCATTACTTTCTTTTGACCATATCCTCCCGGATTCAACCAAGCAGGTGCATATTTAAGTGGATTTCAATAGGATTTAAGGGTTAGTGTTAAACACAAATAACGTCTGTTGATTTTGACTCCTTTAAATGGACTACATTTAACTAAAATTAATCTGTTTAATTATTAGGACCCACAGAGTATGTAGACCTTCAAGTTTCAACCTTATTTTAAAATCTCATCAATTTATCAAATTAACCCCATTTTGGATCTTCGTCATTTGGTTCAGTATGCTTGTTATATAAATGGCAAAAGTAAGATAGAGAACATCTGGAACAAACCCATCTTGAATCAGCACATCTGCACAAGTGGTGACTTTCGGGCTTGAAACTTTTACTAACTTATAAGTTTAGCCTTCATCTTATTATCCTAGATTGAAGAATGACTCCTATCAGATGAGGTTAACTATGGAGCATAAAAAACCTCCATAAAAGAACTGAAAAAAGTTCTTATGACCGCTTGTCGACCTAAGGTCAAGCCCCCACGTAACCATGATGTCGCCAAATTCTGAGCCTCTCTATGAGCATGAAGTGTCATTGAACCCACTGTTCTAAAAATTGGCTTAGGCGGCACCTAGGCGCTAGGCGGCCATGCCCCGCCTAAAATTTCGTCGGAATCAGACCTAGGCGGTGTGGAGCGGTCCTAGGCGGGCCCGGGCCTATGCGGCATTTTGCAGAGAAATTCAGATCCATGATTTTGTTTCCAGAATTTCTTTTGGGGGTTGGGGGGACCACCTAGATCTAGGCGGCCGTCTAGACGTGCTAGGCAGCGAGTCTCCGTCCAACTAGCGCCTAGCACTTTTCACAATCTTGATTGAAACTAGATAGCTAGTTGGCGGATAGGTAGACCTACCTTTCCGCTATGCAGTTTAAGCTCATGCAACCAGGAATTGACGAATACAATTATACAACTCCTTATCAATGTTCTAAAAATCGGTTCTAGGAAGCGTCTAGGAATTAGGCGGTCATGGGGCACCTAAACCCTAGTTGGCCCCTAGGTAGAATTAGTCGGCGTCAGTAGCCGCCAAGGCGGAATTAGGCGGCACCTAGGGAGATTAGGCGCTAGGCGTCCAGTGCCTGCACGACTACCCCGCTATCGACTTTTACAACCTTGCTCCCTATAGCAAACTCTACAAAACCTCCTTTTCTTGACTAATCTACTGGAATTTTGGGGGCTGCTCCTAGGATGCATAAACATAAACTAGATAAATAACAAATGCCAGTCAACCACCCATAAATAGCAGCTTGAGGATGATGAGGTCTTCTCTCACCCATAGCCACAGTTCTAGAAATTTGGCACCAACTCATAGAGTTGGCTAACATTAGACAGAGCTGGCTGTAAAGATATTGTCAGCTTCAGCGCTGGTTTAATCAAGTTGAACCTAACTCGGAAGTCAGCTCCTACAATGCACAAGCATAAACTACTTTGGCACTGGTTTAATAAAGTGGAGCCAAACTCGATTGACCACCAGTACACTTCTGCATCAAAATAGTATCCTGGTCCACACTATGATACATTTAACAGTTGGTGAAGGTCTTTTGAATGAATCTCATATCCAGTTGAATTAGATGATAGGAATCAACATTTTCCACAAAATAATGCCACCAGAAGATATTGAAACAAAAGATGTGATATAAAACCCTAGAAATGATGACTGGTTAGCTTGGGGAAGGAGAAGAGAAACAAAGTTGTACAACTATTCAACAGAAAGGTAACTCCTTGCTCCCTCTATCCTTCAAACTCTACACTAAATCTGAGTTGGCATAAATTATCTATAGCAACAAGAGTTCCCATAAAGATGATAAATATGTTAGAATTGATTCGGTTTGAATCTACTCAAATTGTCAGTTTAAGGATCATGCCAGGCTCGAACCACTTTTGAAAGGATGATCTTCAGAGTAATATCTGATACCATTACAGCCTTATGGAAGAATAATGTTAGTAAAAGTAATAAAAATGCCAGAATCATATGGGATGCTTTCAAGCTATATACTCAGAAGTATAAACTAAAAAAAAGAATATGTAGACTTAAAGCATACAACTATAGTTAAACTCACCACAGTCAAGGTACCCATTTTATTTTATGGATCTTCTTTACATGTTATCATCAATAGAGGCTCTGAAATATGATCATTAAAATCTGTTCTAGAATCATGTAAACGTGATAGTTAGCTCAAATTCAACATACCTTGCATGGCCCACTCAGTTGTCTCAGAGTTAATGCCCACATTTGATTGGATTCCAAAAGTTTCATGGACTAAAAGAGAAAAAATCGCTGAGTAAGAAACTAATTGCAGCATTACATTGATAGAAAGGGTTCAAATAATATAAATAAATGACAAACAATAGAAAAGTTAGATAATACTCTTTTACATAAAAAAATGAAAAGAAAAATCAGTGCTTCAATCCTATGCAATAGAGGTAATATTTAAGAACTTAAAGAGTTAGAATGCACAAGTACATAGATATTGCTTGTTATTTTACAAAGTGGTCCATAAACTCACAGATTGGTCTTTATTTCTCTCAGAAATGGTTTGACATAAATTCTAATAACAATAATGAGAATCCATATGTAGTTTATGGAAAAATACAAGATTGAATCGTAAGAAATTCAAACTTGGACTTTTAGTCAAGTATAGTATTTATAAGTAATACATTCACAAATAGATATTTGACATTGGAAAAATGATGAAAAGTTCTAGCAACATTTGTAGATGTTAGCAAACTACAAGAATAAGTGAACAAGTTGTGGAATTTTAGTAGGAGATTACACATACAAAACATAGTTTCGATACTGTTGAATTATATTATAAATCTTGACTCTCTCCAACGCTCTAGGGTTTTGGTACAAGTGGTAGGGACTTTAACATGGTATCAAAGCAACCAAGGTTCAATTCTCTAGCACGCATCAATTTCAAGCGGATTAAAAAAATACCGTTCCGTGAATCTAGCTCTCGACCAACAAAATTAGCCTATAATTTAGCCCTTAACCTCACCAACACTCCAGAGTTTTGGTGCAAAGTGACAGGGACTTTAACAGGTACTAAGGTCTCCACTTTCCACACAATTTTGACTTCATATTTTGAGCTCATTTTAACAAGAATTCAATATCTCAATGTGTATTAGTTTCTTGGCTATGTAGAACTCTATACTTTTGTTGTCACACATTAAAATTGAAAGGCTTTAGGATTAGTCGGCGTGCTTCATCTTTACTAGATATTTTAACATTCGAATTAAATATTTTAAAGATACTCCAGCTAAACAAAATAATTTACAGGGCACTATATAAAATATATATCAAGCATGCTAGTTTTACACAACTTGTTGGATCTATTTACTTATGTTTTGATGGCATGCATTTTGTATACTTTGACCTTATATATTTTACAGGGATATCGGATATTGTTAATGGTAGCCTTTTTGTATCGTAAATCTTATGTTTCAGTAACTTACATTAAGGTATGACATTTATCAATATGAAAATGACAAAATGTAAAAAAAAATAGTCATTCAAATCCTCTCTTAGGTCCCCCATGCAATGTTAGCATATTAGTGAACTTGTCATATGGTATTGTAGATCATGTTTGGCCAAAGTTCACTGCCACTGGACATCTATTGTAGATCATAGTCAGCATAATAGTGGCCTTCTGACAATGAGTAATGCTACAGTTACAACCAAATGCTTACAACCCTCTTACAACCTTCACCCATTGCTAACATATGGGCCATGGCCCACATGTCAGCACATGGGTGAGTGGTTGTAAAAGGGTTGTAAGAATTTGGTAGTAGACTTAGCATTATTGTCTGACAATCTATCATAATAGTTTATGTAGTTTCCAAGCTATGTTGCACGGACACGGGGAAAACAACACAATACGCGACACGGCAATCTTAAAATTTTAGGACACGACACACCAGAGGATATGCCATATTTTGTTTCCACGCCAGAGTGTGTGTGTGTGTGTGTATATATATATATATATATATATATATATATATATATATATATATATATATATATATATATATGAGGAGAGATCGGATGGCCGCACTTTAGCATCCCCGCATATTCTCCGAATTAGTAGCAAGGGATGCTAAAGCTACCAAATTTCTCCGATATTATAAGGAGAGATTGGATTGTCTTTATGTACCGTTCAGATTAGATTATTAAACTACCCAATTTCTCGCGAGATTTTGATCTGATCTGAACCGTCAAAAAAGATAATCCAACGGTTGTTATTTCGGAAAAACATGTGGGAATGCTTAAGTGATATATATATATATATATATATATATATATATATATATATATATATATATGGGCGCGGATCAAAAGAACCGCCCGCGAAGCCCCGCCAAAGCTCCCCCTGCACCATCGGATCGAGCGGGTCCTACACGGGGCCCACGAGATCCAACGGCCAAGGGGAGCGGGGCTTCGAAAACGGGGCTCCCAATTCGAACCCGATATATATATATATATATATATATATATATATATATATATATATATATATAATTTTATTTTTGAAAAAAGGTAAATTTTATTCCAAAAGAAAGCCATAATCATACAACATACAATCTGAGTGGGACTCCCACTCAGCACTCATCCATTCTCCATAGCGTTCACATCAAATTCAATGTTATGGAGAATGCCAACCGGAGATGTGACTAGTCCCTCAAAGATCCGACGGTTTCGCTCCCGCCAAACATGCCAAACCGAAGCCGCCAGACGGACTCTGGCTGTACGGAACCAGTCCTGACCTCGACCCCTGCTATCTCGTATCACCGGGATAATGTCCCCAATGTATTTACCCGAGGCGCACACTCCCAATATCCGACTCTGCTCCGACCATATCTGCCATGCCAGAGTGCACTCGAAAAAGATATGTTTAATAGACTCAGGCTCCAAACCGCAAAGCACACAATTGGAGTCCGGCACTGGCACTCCAAAAGAACTCAGGCGATCCCTCGTCAAGAGGCAACCCAGAAGAAGCTTGTAAACACATAACTGCATCTTCCTGGCCAGACCCTTACACCAGACGAACTCGTAATCAGAACTCATAGGAAAAGTGTGCCGGATAAAATTGTAGCAACTACGGAACTGGAACTCCCTCGAGCCCGAAGATGCTCCAGTCGGCTCCCAAATCCACCGATCCGCAGGCAAAGCCGGATCAATGACTGTAGACATAATGAACCCTCCCAGCTCCTCAGTGTACCGATAAGATTCCGGCCTCCACTCTCCATCTCGTAAGATCCGACTACACGTCAGACCACACCTGTCCTCCGTGTGAGTCGGGGATCCCCTGATGTCTAGCAATGAACGCCGATCAATCCAAGGGTCCCGCCAGAGGTCCGTATCCGACCCATCCTTCATGACCCTCCGGATAGCAGACTTGAGCACACCCCTGTGTCTCAGGACAGTCTTGAACGTGACAGAATGGTTGTTATCAGGAGAACACGTCCAGAAATTGCCCTGCTTCACGTATCTGCTGTGCATCCAGTCCGTCCAGAGAGACCCCCCGCTAATGAATCTCCAGGCCAACTTGAGCGCAGAGGCCTCCCTGATCTCCAGCAACGGCCTGAGCCCCACACCTCCCTCCTTCCTGGGACGACAGAGCTGCTCCCACAAGATCGCATGCATACCCCCCCTCCAAAGGAAATCAGCACATAGACGCTCCACTCGCCGAATAGTGGCCACCGAAAGGAGGATGGACTGTAGCCAAAAATGGGCCACCGCCGAGATCACAGATCTGATCAGCTCAATGTGACCGCCAAAAGACAGACCGGCGGCTTGCCAGCCTTCTACTCTCTACTGGACATACTCTACCAGGCCCTGGCAGTCCTGATCCCACGCATAATTGACTGTGAGGGACACTCCTAAATTACGCACCGGAAGATCACTCCTCGCGATACCCAAGACATCAGCCCCGCTCCTCCTTCTGGGAACACCGGAAACTGAAGTAGACCTGACTCTTATCCCTGTTCAGCTGGAGACCCGAGAAGGACTTCAAATCTTCCATAATGCCCGCAAGCGTCTGCAACCCCATCGTCGAAGGCTGGATGAAGACCAGTAGATCATCAGCATATATGAGGTAGGTGACTGGAGGGTCCATCCTTCGAAACAGAGGCACCAGTCGTCCACGGTGCACTGCCAGGTCCATCAAACAAGTAAAGTATTCCATCACAAGTGTGAACAGGTAAGGGGACAATGGGTCACCTTGCCTAAGCCCACGGTTGCTCTGGAAGTACCCATAAGGAACGCCCTGGATGAGAACTGAGAAAGTAGGGGATGTGATGCACTCCCTGATCAACGCAACCCAGTAATCCGCAAATCCCATAGCAGACATCAGATGGCAGAGGAAGTCCCGATTGACCATGTCATACGCCTTCCTCAGGTCCAGTTTAACACAAGCTTTCCCACCAGGTCTGCTGAATCCCCTCACCATCTCATGTGCCAGGAAGCTATGCTCTGCTATCGACCTTCCCTTGATGAATGCAGCCTGGTTTGGAGAAACCAAGTCCTGCATGATTCCCTCCATCCGCCGGCACATAAGATGCGTAATTATCTTATAAAGATAATTACAACATGCAATAGGTCTGAAATCTGCCAATGTTGTCGCGCCCTCCTTCTTAGGCACCAAGGTCAGGAAAGTGTGATTTAGCTCCTTCAAAAGCTTTCTCTTAGTGAAGAACTCCTGGACTACCTCCACGACCTGAAACTTCAGAATATCCCAATGGTGCTTGAAGAAACCACTGCTGAAGCCATCTGGACCAGGGGCCTTGTTGGGGTCTGCCACTTTGACAATAGATTCTACCTCCTCCAGAGTGACAGGAGCAAGTAGGATGTTATTTCCAAATGGAGTCACCAACCGCTTCGTAACAACCTCTGGGAACACGGACAGGTAGTCAGTCTGGAAATATAAATCAGAATAGTACCTGACAGCCTCGTCCTGTATCTCAGCCGGCGTCCCCACCAGAGTGCCATCCGCATCAAGAAGCTGGAATATGTGATTCCGATTCTGTCTAGTCCGGATAACGTCATAAAAGAACTTGGAGCACCGGTCTCCATCCTTCAGCCAGGAACATTTGGCTCGCTGAGCCGAGCTAATTTCCTTCTGCAGCCTCAGAATGTTGACATCTCCAATCAGCTACTTCTCTCTAGCCGCCAGATCTCCATTAAGCATGTCGGCTTGCAAATCATGCTGCAAAGATCTCAACTCAGCCTCCTTATCTACTAGTGTGGTTATGGGCAACCCCTGCACCCAACTCCTGAGAGCTCTCTTCGTGGTCTTGAGGCGACGAACCAATCGGAATTGAGCCGTCCCCTCCTGACCGCTAGACAGCCCCTCTGCGACAGCCTCTAGGTAGCCCTCCGAGAGATACCAACTGTTGTTATACCTGAATGGACGGGACTTCCCAAGAGATCGAACAGAGAAGCCAACCCTGATGGGGGAGTGATCGCTCGTCCCAGCTGCCAGACCCTCCGTCGAAGAGTTTGGGAAGTGACGGAACCACTCCCCGTTGCCCAGAGCTCGATTAAGCTGACAAGCAACCCTGTTGTGAGTTGCTTTGTTGTGCCAAGTCCAGATGAAGCCTGAGCGAGACAGTTCCCGAAGCCCCGCAAGCAGGAGGCATCTCTAAAAATCATAAAGGATAGAATCAGGAACCGGACGACCACCCAGCTTCTCCCCATGATGCATAAGAGCGTTGTAGTCCCCGATCAAGAGCAGAGGGAGACACGACGACTCAGCAACAGCGGAAACACGAGAGATGTCGCTCCATAGTGACTCCCTTCTCCTTCTGTCATTGTGGCCGTAGACCGCCCCCAACAAGAACCGGAAGCCACCCTTGTTCACGAAGGAGATGGCAATCAACTGCTCCGTCATCAAGGTCAAGTCACCATCCCAACTCTTCGAGTTCCAGCGAACCCAAATCCTGGCCATGTCACAAAGGGCCAAGTTGTGCAGCTGGGCTCAATGAGAAGGGGTCCGCCGAGTAAGGGTCTTCTCCCCTTTGATCTTGGATTCTAAAATAACAGAAATATCACACTTCTCTCTGTGGAGCACCCCACATATCTCTCTCCACCTCCCTAGCGAACACGTCCCCCTCACATTCCAGGCAATAATGGCCATTAATTAATGAGAGGTGGGGTCCCCCTGAAAAACTCCCGGATCAGCACCTAGGGGAAGTGTCGCACCAGTCGCTAAAGAGTCCTCCTCCATCCAAGACGGAACCGCCTGTTGGGGAGTGACCTGAGATAGAACCAACGCCCAGGCAGGATTGTCAACACACACCGCCTCCTCTCTGTCCGAAGTATGACCCACCACCATTGAGGGGCCATCCCTCAACATTCCGACAGCGTGCCTCTTCCTACAGTAAACCTGCCCTCCAGACGATCCGCCATCCCCTCGTGCCTCAATCTCCGATGCCGCCATACCTCTAGTAACTATACTACTCAGCCCCTGGCCAGTGGACGTGGCCCCACCCATGGAAACCAGCGGAGTAGATACAACGAGGCTCAAACCGCCATCACTCACAGGATGAGTATCCTCCCCCTCCAAGACCTCCTCTCCGCTCTCATCTCTGACATCCATATCACAGGGGGCTTCTAGGACCACACTAGGGGGGATAATAGGGTCCGCCGGAAGTCCAACCTCCGAACAGGCACTGGCCAGATGTCCGAAGCAGGAACAACGAGGACAGGTAGGTGGAACCCATTCATACTCCACCTTCTGGGTAAGCACCTCTCCAGAAGGAATCACATATTCCACCGTCTTTGGGAGCTCCCCCCTGCCCGAATCTCCACAAAGATCCTCGCATACATCAACTGCGTCCGGAACGTAGTAGCTTCATCTGCCTTAATCGGGGTGCCCACCAAACTGGCCAGCCGCATCAACAGAGGTATGCTCCAAAACCGGACCGGGAACTCAGGGAATCGAATCCAAACTAGAATGGCATTCAGAACTTCCCTCTCACATCGCAGTTCCGGAGTCCACTCCTTGAGAATGATCAGTCGGCCGTCGAACGTCCAGGGGCCGCCTTGGAGGATCCTAGCGACATCCTCTGCCAGTCCGAACTTCACATAATAGAAGCCATTCTCGCGTGCAAAAAACTCCATACTCCCCTTAGGCTGCCAGACACGTGCTGCATAGCCCCTGATCTGCCCATAGAAAGGCTTATTGCCCAAGACGTACAGGACTAGGGTATTCTCCCAGTACGCTGTCACCTTCTGGATCTCTTCCGCCGGGAACGATGCCCTAAAACCCTTTCCAGCCTTAATCGGCGGGACGTACTCCATCGAAGTAGGATTTTTAGGCCCCACAGGTTTGCATATCTCAGCCCAGGACCGTCCAGCAGGCCGGGGGGGTCGTCCCAAGAGGCCTCGGGACAATCACCGGACGGGTAGTCCCCGACCCCTGAACATCCAGGTCCACTACTTTGCTCTTCCCCTTCGCCGCCGCAGTAGCCTTAGGCCGCCAACCCACCGATCTCCCAGCAGATATCCCCTGACCTCGGCCAGATGGCCGAGACCCTGACCCGCTCAGACGGCTATCAGGAAGGCGATCCCTACCCTGACCCTGTCCGCCACCCATCTTCTCCCCGGCCTTCGTCACGCGACGACGCGTAACCGTCGTCCACCCTCCTCCCTCCGTTTGACTCCCTAGCGATCCTGAGCCTGATCCGAATTGAAAGTTCGGATCTATGGTGCCGCCCCGCAGCGAGATCGACCCCCCGATCACCGCATGAAGGGAGCCCGACCCCACTCTCGAAGAATCCGCCCCCCCCCCTCCGCCTGGGGGGGTCGTCGATGACCCCGGGGGGTCGACCCGACCCCCCCTGCTCTCCCGTCCCCCCCCCCCACCGCCTGGGGGGGAGCCTTTGCGTTCGCTGGCAGCGGGGGGTCCGCCCGACCCCCCCCCCCCCCCGTTCGTGCTCCCGCCCCCCCCCCCAGCGCCGGAGGGGGGGCCGCCCTTCTTGGTCGGCGCCCTGACGCCGCCGGCCAGGGGGTCCGACGGTCGCGGGGGCGGCCCGCTCGGAACCCTAGCCTGGGAGTCGCGCGCGATCGCCATCTCTCCGTTATATATATATATATACAGCAGCAGGGACTTCCTCTGTCAACAGGGTGTGAAGCTCGACCTGAGGAAAGCGTGTGTGAAGCTCGACCTGAGGAAAGCCTACGACACCGTCAACAGGGACTTCCTCTGTCATTTGATGAGTGCGATGGGCTTCTCCGAGACATGGGTGGACAGAGTCAGAGAGTGCATCACCTCCCCTACATTCTCGGTTCTCATTCAGGGTATACCATACGGGTTCTTCGGCAGCAGCAGGGGGCTTCGGCAGGGGGACCTGCTTTTCCCCTATCTATTCACCCTCGTGATGAAGTATTTTACCTATCTGATGGACATCGCCGTGCATCGGGAGAGGATTGTACCGATATACAGCAGGGTCTCACCGGTGGTCTCACATCTCATATATGCGGATGATCTATTGGTATTGATGAGGCCTTCCATGCGAGGGATGAGGGAGCTTGCGGTGGTGATGGAGGAGTTCGGTCAGTTATCGGGTCTTCGGTTGAACAGGGACAAGAGCAAAGTTTACTTCAACAACTCTTGCACTTTGAAGGAGGAACGGGCCCTAGAGCTTGGGGTGGAAAAGGGTGACCTCCCGGTGAAATATCTGGGGGTGCCCCTATCTGTCAACTATGCGAAGGACCGAGAATGTCAGAGTCTGGTGGACTTTGCGTAGAGGAGGGTAGAGGGCTGGCAGGCGGCTGGCCTATCTTTTGGAGGACGTATTGAGCTGGTACGATCGGTTATATCTGCTATTGCTTTGTTTTGGCTCTAATCTATTATGGTACCTTTGGCTACTATCAGAAAGATTGAGGGCATATGTGCCAAGTTCATATGGCATGGGGGATTCATGCCATCTCTTGGGAGCAGCTCTGTCGTCCTAGGAAGGAGGGAGGTGTGGGTCTGCGTTCTCTAGTATATGTCAGGGAGGCGGCAGGGATCAAGCTGGCATGGAGGTTCCTTCAGGGCGGTTCTCTTTGGTCGGCTTGGATGTCTAGTCGGTATCTCCGGGGTAGGAACTTCTGGGTATGTGAAATAGACAACTTCTCTGTGTCTTTCAAGCATATCCTGAGGAACCGACCTGTACTTCGGAAGGCTATTCGGAGGAAGATGAGGGAGGGAGGGGAGACGGACCTATGGCTTGATCCGTGGATTGCAGGTCAGTCTCTTCTGGAGATTCTGGGTCCCCAGACGGACGGTGTGGCGTACAGAGGTCTGACTTGTAGGCACATCATCAGGGGTGGGGTCTGGAGGCCAGAGGAGTATCGTTTCACTGCTCAGTTAGGAGGGGAGATCAGGCAGGTGCAGATCACTCCTGCTGCTCTGTCTGACGTCTGGGTCTGGGCCCCTTCCGGCTACACGGAGGGTGCTGGGGAGTTCCGATTTAGCAGCTGCTACGATCTTGTTCGCCCCCACTCCGATGAGGTCGAGGAGTACGACTTTATCTGGGGGAAGGGCCTTGCCAGGAAGATGCAACTGTCTGCATATAAACTGGTGCTGGGCCGGTTGTTTACTAGGGACAGATTGCTTCGGTTCGGGGTCCCAGTTCCTGACCCTAAGTGTGTTTTGTGTGAGACAGAAAATGAATCAATTGGACATTTGTTCTTTCAGTGCCATGTGACGTGGAGCATCTGGACAGAGCAGAGCCGGAGATACTTGGGAGGGGTTGGAAGGGAGCGTGACTTCAGAGAAATCCTTAAGTGGATTGGAGATTGCAGGGGCCAGGAGCAGAGCTGGGCCAGACGTGCAAGATTGAGGCTTGCTACATCAGTTTGGCATGTCTGGAGGGAGAGGAACCGGCGCATTTATGAGGGACTGTCCACCCCACCGGTGGGCATCCTTCATAACATTGAGTCGGATGTACTAGTAATGTCCCCCTGAGTTGGGACTGTATTTCTATGTTGTAACCTTATTGCGATGATAGTGGAATAAAATTTACCCTTTTTCCAAAAAAATATATATATATATATATACACACACACTCTTCTACCCAAGTTGATTGTATCTAGGTAAGAAATTAAGAAATCACAATTGAAAAGGACACATTTGACATGAAATTAGGAGAAAAAAATTAGTGGAGCCTTTATATTTAATACTGCAATCTTTCCAAGTTTCCAAAAAAACCAAGCCAATAGCCACTAAACATACAAGTGTTGAATGAAGAAAATTAACCAAAACTTTGGGACCCATAACATAATTAAAGTTGGGTCTGTTTACCTTCCCGAGATCCATCGCTCTCTCGATCCCCAAAATCCATCATCCCCACAAAACCCATCTAGTCTTCAAAATCCTCCCGACTCACTTCTCCCATCCTTCAACAGCACTAGGTTGTTTGGATGGCCGAAGTGGGAGGAAAGTGTAAAAGTGCATATGCAAAGTGGAGAAGTGCTATACATACGCATTTGACTTTCATGATAGTTCTTGTCTGGAAATTCGACTTTCAATATTTAGATAGATAATATTTTGTATACAGAAGTAGCCAAATTTTTACTTCTGTGTTTGGATATCTAAATATGGAGGTGGAAAAGTAAAAACGTGCATTATAATAATAACAAACACTAATTAATTACCTAAATAAATTGGTAATTATTTACTAATACTTATTATTTAAAAAAAAATTAAATATAAAATCAAATATTTTATTAACTAATTATAATGTACTAAATAGTATTAGTATTGTGAAAAAGTGCATTACATTTTGGAGTGTCGGTTTTGTGTCTAATACGTTTTCGATATGCGTCCAATGATACGGTCCGGATTGTTCGAGTGTCTGTACTTGCTAGCTAATTATGATAGTACATGACCCATATTTGACTAATTCATCCAAAATTAATATTAAGCTAAATTAATAACTAAGTACTATTACTATTTATTTTACTTACTAGAAATTAATATAACAAAAATTTAAAAATTAAATTAAAAAAGAAATCATGTTTGGCTACAATATCAATAAACACATCATTCTCTAACTAACAATATGACACCATTCTTAAAAAGATTTAAGTAAGCTCTATTCTTTTCAAACTTTACACTCTTCCATTCTCAATTTTCCACACAATTCCTAAACTCCCCAAAACTCATTTCCAAACTCCTCCCCCTTTTCTTCTTCCTCCTCTCCACACCACTCATCTTCTCCTCAACTACCGCCGTCACAAATGACATCGATCACAACATCCTTAAAGAGCTCCTCGCCATCGATGTCGAGGAAAAAGAGAACCCTCTTCTCCAACCTCCTCATCCGTCACTAGCACCGGTGCCGCTGCCACCTCCTTCGGCAGCCCCGGTACCCTCTCCCACATTTGCTCCCTTACAGACGTCGGTACCATGACCTGCCTCCTCAACGAGTGTCTCGCCTGCTCCAACTCCCACTCCCACTCCCACTACACCTCCTCTCAAATTGTGTCTCCCGCCGCATCTGCGTCCAGACCCGTCTACTTCTGCCTACATCCGTTAAAAAAAATGGATGTGGAGTATTGTGGACATGCCAAAAAGTTCACTGAATAGAAACTCAAATACAATAATGAGGAGTTCATGTCCCGCTTCCATAGTAAACCAAACAGCTGAAGCAGCATAGGAAGGGTGCATATGAACCTTCACAGCTACTTCAAAGCCCACTTCAAGTATCCAAACAACCCCTAATGGACGGAGAACACACGAGTGATGTTTTTCAATCCTCTGACGTGTCCACTACAAATTGAAGGTAAAAATCAGTGGAACGCGGCTGGATATGAATCCGACACGAATTCGGATGTCCTCTACAAATCTGTGGCAGATTCGTATCCCACACGGGTTCTATCCGACATCTCTCCGGCCGTGTTCGAGCTTCCTAGTTCCTAAGTGATTCCGTGTTCGAGCTTCCTAGTTCCTAAGTGATTTATTGTTGTTGTTACAAACTTTTCCAAGATGCTTGGTTGATATGTTAACCATAGGTTTCAAAACTGAAAGATTTTCCGTAAATTGCATAATGCTGTGTTGTAAATCAGCAATGTTATGATATGGCATAACATTTTTTGATAAATTAAGTGTACTTGAGGCATGCTTTAAATTATCATAGAACCTGGTATACGTGGAATATCTGAGACATGTATAAATCAACAATGGTATGATATGGCATGACATTTTTTATAAATCACAAAAAGTGGTTGAGGTATGCTTTAAATTCTCAGGGAACCTGGAATACATTGCAGTATCAGAGACATGCATGACATGTAGCCTAGACAGTCATGACATTGGATTTGGATCATATGGTTTCTAGTTGGACATAAGCCATTGAGATATGAGATTCTAACATTTCAATCCAAAGTCCTTAATTATGTCATGGAAACTGCTAGGTTGCAAAACTGGAGGATCGATATTGTGGGACAAGATAATTTGACGCCTATAGTTGCAAGCCCTAAACCATTCGTCTTCCTCTGGCTAGGCACCTGTTGCTCAGGCATGTGATAAAGATATACCAATACAGAGGCTTAATCCTAACAAGGAAAAATATAAGAGGAATGGAGACCTATATTACACGTTTGTTGAGGTATGTACAAAGATGAAAAGTTGTACTTATAAAGAGCTTATGTCTAGAAAAGGATGACTTAAAATAAGTATTCTTTGACAAAAGGCTCAGGTAGGAATAGTTGACAGGGTCAAAACATAATGCAGTGTTTGCCGAAAGCGGACCTACATGATACCTCTGTTATCCGGGCTCGCCACTTTAAGGCAAAGTACTTGTGTCGACCCGACATGACACGGGTACGGGATCCGGATCGGATCCACCATGGTGACAATCGGACACGAAAGATGAAGAAGAAGAAATTAGGAGAGCTCTATGCTTACTTTTTTTTTAATAATTTACTATTGTTGCACAGATTAGAAGAAGAAGAAGAAGAAGGAAGAGGTACGTATGTTTTATGGCAGTAATAGATCCATCTACCCAAAATAAGAGTCCCTTCGGCTTTATGTCTCTTTACAATTATTATAAAGTAGAATAAGTCCCTTCAGTTTCCTTAAAAAATAAACTATACAATATAATTAATAATTAGAGTCAATTTTGCTCCCTTTCCAAACTATACAATACTAGAAGTCGTGCACGTCTGTTGTTTGTGTTTTTTTCCTCACTTCTAAATGTAAACTTGAATGACAAATTCATTTTGAAATAATATAAATATTTTGGAGTAACTATAGTTTCGAGTGGTGAACATTTATTGTAGTCTAAAGTATGTAATAATTAGTGGTTAATTTAAGCATATTTGTGATATATATGTAAGGTTGCAGAAGGACATTTTTTGGGACATGAAATGTCCACGGTGAAGCATACAAAACTTTTTGTATTATATATAAGATACTAAAGGGATTTAACCATGCTTTATGGCAGTAGTAAAGAGACTTAAAATATGCTTACCTTCTTTAATTTTCAAGGGAGCTGAAGGGACTCTTATCAACTCTCATTCAAATTTATTACTCAAAGGGAGAACTGATTACTGATGAGAATATTAAAAAGCCTATATAACTCCATATGCATAATGATCTGCATATATGCACGTAAATACAAATATGCACCCGTCATAAATTTTAATTTTGCCTATAACTTGGCTTAAACAACAAACTTTGTAATATACATAGAGATCACCATCAACAAACAATTGCATATCATGTTTGATACACAAAATATACCCCCGCTTATATATATATGGAACATTAAAGCATCATATTTGTTTAGCAAACATATTTATTTTAATAGTCGTCTATATTCTCGTATTTGTACCCAAATTTGATCTTTTTTAGTCGAGTATGCATATCCTTCAATAGTTCAATTATGAGTTTGAAGGAACCGACTCTTGGATATGTACCCGTATCCGAGTACAGATAACATATCATGACAGAGTATGATGCACAGAAAAAATCATACCTTTGACATTATTGTCAAAAGTTCGCCACGGCGCATCCCTGCGTCTCGCTTCATTGAAAGTGTGCTTCCACCACAAAAGTGGCGTCTCACGCCTTGGTCGAAGTGCTTGTATGTTTCTTTTTTTAATCAACATATGCCCTAGGCCTTAAGGCCCAAGACCTACTAAGACTTGTTAACCATTAACTTTGTCAGGATATGGGTGGGTTTCCCGCTCGGCTGCCTCTCGTTGACTACCTCAACTCTCGCCATCGGATCCTTCCGAATTAACTGTCGCTCGCCACCTACAACCATCTCTCCCTTATCCTCTTCGACTCCCTCCCAACGATAGTCCTTGGGTTCGAACAGACCTGGTATAGTCCAACAGTGCTTATCCATGGTCCTCTTAGACGTAGTCTCAGATATTGTCCTCCACTACTCTCGCGGACTTCATTGCAGTACATTGTGACGCTCCACCTGGAAGCTCCTCCTCGACACAGTCAAGCGTGTCAACTTGCACTAAGAAAATGACCGCTAAATGCCTAAAATGTTGTCAATACCAAAAAAATTTGAAGACATGCAAAGAAGCAAAACTATTACGACTATTATGACGCAAATATACATGTTTTCATATTTTCTATGCGCTTTTTTCCACGTGTGTGCCTCGCTTTTGCACTTTGCGCCTAGATTCCGTAGGACCTTAGCGTCTATGTGCACTTTTCGCATTTGGCAACTATGACCTCTGAATACTTGTGTCCAACCGGTTGGTTGATTACTTAGTTTGCTGACCAGGAGTTATAAATGAATGTTATTTCAAGGTTCGCAGTATCGGTATCGGACCCTTCCTATGAGTATCGGTATCGACGATATCGGTAGTATCGATGGTTTCGGATCGAAGTATCGGATTTTTTTGTATCGAAAAAAATTAGTAATAAATTATCAACATTTAAAAAAATATTTGATACATTTAGGCATAATTTTAAGTATTTCCAATGTTATTTCTTGGTAGTTTTGAAATTAAATGAAATAGTAGTCACTCTTACCGATTGGTTTATATGCGATAGGTAAATTTTCTTCTTTTACATGCTTTTACAACCTTATTATGCTTTAAACCCTTCCCGATTTGTCTTTTTCGTTCAATTGTCTTTGCCGAATTGATCGGAAAAGAGGCCCTCATTGTCGGTATCGGTCAGTATTGGATATCGGTCGGTATCGGATCAAGACATGCCAAACCGTATCGGTATCGGCCGTATCGGATCGGTATCGGACGAATACTGTAAACTATGGAACTTATTTGGTATCAAAGTTGAACCCAAATCACCAGAGTCACTATAACGGAAACTGTTTCTCTACATTTTACCATTTTCAAACCTAAAATTGCTAGGAAATAGCGTGTGAGACAGCAAGGGTGGGGAAAGAGACGTCTACAAATGTTGTAATACGAAATCGATTGGGTTTTAACATCGGACCCCAGCATCCACAACTCTAGTTAAAAAAAAGTTTCCTCTTCCTTCTTGAATCATTATTTTCCTTGATCCCTGGATTGGGAAAAATATGGAGTTCATTATCAAAGTGTCATGGACTCATAGCTTATATAGTGCAATTTCATATACTAAATTTTGTCCTCTTCATGGCTGAGAAAGAAGGAAAAAAGCCTAAGAACTCCAATCTTAAGACCACAATTTTCATATGAACACGATGACACTAACTAATCCAATACTTACTTGATTCTCAAGATGGTTCTCTCAATGTTGCATTATCAACAAGCAAATTGTTAATTATTACTTGAATTTCTTAGCACAAGCATGCAACCTTATTCCCAAAAAGAAACAATCAAAATAAAATGAAACAACAATAGTATAAATTAATCTGCAATATCTTGTAAAAGAAAGCAATAAAATGAACATATACTACAAGAAACGAAATAGTTTCACTCCATCTACCTCTAGAGAAGAAAAAATATGAATCCCCACCAAATTTTAGTGAAGTGTACGGGTTTGAAATGTGAAAAAAAAATAGGGGAAAAGAGGAGAAACTCACCAGAGTGGGATACGGGAGAGGGGTATAACGTGCTTATTGATAAAGGCGAAGAGGAAAGTGAAGGATGGCGGCTCCTCTTTGTTGGTTTCTTGAAGGGGGGAGAAGAGGAGAGAGAGAAACGGGAAATGGTGAGAGCGGTGCCGCCGCGGCTGCTGCTGGCGCAGGATAAGGATGGGCGGTGCAGCAGACGGATGGCCGTTGGGCACTCCATGTTGGTGGAGAACAGTGAATCCAAGAGAGAGCAATCTGCAAGCTTAGTTTGAGTGTGAGATGCTTGCTCCCTCCGTTTCCTTCTCGGAAGTAAGATAAGGTAATAGTTTCTCGGGGGAAATTTGGTGCGCCCCTCCACTTCGTTGAGGCTTTTCCCAACTTTTATTTTCTTCCAAATTCCTATATAATAAAGGTTTTTTTCTAAGGGCACTACCCTTTTTGCTAGGGGCTAGTCCAAAAATATTTCAAAATATTACAAGTTTGTCATCAATTTTTTTTACTTGAGGCTAGTCCAAGCAAAGGTATAAATATCAACTTTTGTTTTCTTTTTCTCTCTCCCTCTACTCTTTTCTTTTCTCCCTCAACTCTTTTCTTCTCTCCCTCAACTCTAGGTCAAAGAATTTAACCCCAAGTTTTTCCCCAACCTACATTTTTTCCAAATTTTTCTCTCAACTCTAGGTCATTGATTTTTATCCCAAATTTTTCCCTCAACTCTAGGTCATTGACTTCTCTCATTTATTAGTAAGTCATCGAATTAATATATGTTTAATATTTTAAACATGAATTTCACATATAAAAAGTTGAATTATGTGTTTAATGTAGAAAAATATTGAACATGGAACAACCGGGATCATCAAATGTTGTATACTCTCTTCCCGCCACGTCCGAAGAACACTTTGATGCATCGGAAAAATTGGGTTGTGACACAGAGGACTGTCACCTGTCTGGCAGTCCCGATCATAGATTAGGACTGCCAGAGAGGTGGCAGTCCTTCACATATGTAGGACTGCCAGGGGCCTGACAGTCCTACATATATTTTTTTGCGATTCTAAAATTTCGACAAAAAGTGCTAAAACGGAAGTCCAAACATCATTTTTTTTACGATTCTAAAATTTCGGAAGGCCGTCTAACAATGAAGTTTTTAATCTCAGGCTCCTCAAAAATACGCTCATTTTGCAGCAAACCGGGCCTCATTTCGACCTCCCAGTCAAAAGTTATGGCCCTCCAAAGTTTCAACTGACCATAAAATGCAGGAGAATGGCCATTCTCCGTGTAAATTAACACGGAGAATGGCATTCTCCGTGTTTCTAACACGGAGAATGGACATTCTCCGTCTTAATTTACACGAAGAATGGTCATTCCAGTGTAAAAACTGTCACGCCCCAGAACCAGAATACTGGAGAGCGGGGGCAGACATAGCCAGCTACGTATATGAAATGGATTCCATCTCGCTATACGGTCACGGCTGTCTAGATACATAAGGGTTTAACTACAAGCCAACAGTCTCTTAGGTCATGAACAAGCCTAGTGTCTTAATCACAAGCAAGTAAATGTTACAAGATGTTAGATCACCAAATATACAATAGTAAGGCGTCCCAAACATTACATATTCAGTTGATCATGAAGCTAGTCGTTACAAAATGTTAGGACTAGCAAGAGTTTAGTCATACATGATCAACCCTAGGATCTGTCAATCATGTTACAGCCCGTAGGCAGACAGTAAGTAAGTGCAATCGAGCTAAACAGGTGCTCGTCGGCTAAACGCCTCAAAAGAATATTTTTACAATAGAGTGGGAGAGCCAAAAATAACCCACTCGTTGCCCTGGTTACGCCTGGTGGTCACCATCGGGCTGGAAAGTTGGTAGATCCTCTGGAGCTGCTCCGAAATCTGGTCATACAAAACCAGCTGGGTCAGATTCCAGAAAGAGCAAGTGCCACAAAGGAGGCTTCACTTAGGAACTAAAACCAGCAATTAGCACAGAAGATAATAATATATAGTAAAACTGGAGAAAATATAACATCACGAGGATATATGGTAAGATAACCATGGAACCATTCAGATAACCAGGTTACAATCCTTAAACCAAATAAGGACCGGGATTGTAACCCTTCATCTGAACCGAACTTGGTTTCTCCCATTTATCAGCAAGATAATATAAGAAAATTAGAACGTGTAACAATTTATACAGGATCAAGACTAGACAAATTATTCCTCATTCAATCAATCACAGCCAAGCAATGAGTACGGCTTGATACTTTAACTAACTAGGATTATCACAGACCTAGTTACTAGCAAGATGCAGTAAGATTATTCCACAGCCACAAGCCCTGCAGACCATCCAAGTTACCCAAGTCGAAAATTAGGGGTTGAATTCAGGTGGATACATCGTCCAGGAAACGCATGTACCCTTAGGTAGCTTGAAGGGTGCAACACATGACAGTGTGCTGAAAATGTGCCCTACTCGACGGCAGGCTACATATCCCAGGCACGCCCAGGTAACGGGATTGCCTGTAGCTGGGAGATCTCTTTATGACTAATGTATTAATCTAGTTATTAGCCTTAGTCCATTTCGGTAGGTACTCCTGACCGTGGTACTCAGGAGTCCCCTCCTAGACATGATGCAAGACAGGATTGGATTATTTGTACAAGCACAATCGCCCACGGTGTCCAGGTTATTTATACATATCATGTCATGTCAGGTAGCCGTCGCAACAGCTTATCAAGATATATCATGTCAGGTTTACTTGTCAGGAGTGCGCCACGACGGGCCACTATCAGGTCATGCCATGTTAGTTCCTTGTCGTACCATGTCATGTACAATTGTCATTTCAATCATGCCAATCAAATCGTGATTTATCAAGTTCAGGACAAAAGGCGTAAGGATATAAAATGGGCGTAAAAATATACAATAAAGGTAAAGGTGCACGCCATAGGAACTCAAGTTATACTGAGGGTTACATGGCATGGGCATAATAGTAATAATTAAAATATTCATAAAATACAAGCAATGAAAGAGCCATGCGGCTCGGCATATGCGGCCAAGAAGTGATCTCATGCGGCTGGGGAGGGAACAGTCCATGCGGCTGTATAGGGTCAGGCGCATGCGGCTAAAAGGGAAAGGCGTATGCGGTTGAAGGGTATCGGTCATATGCGACCAGCGGTAAGGGAGGGGCGTATGTGGCTCAGCCAGAACATTCCATGCGGCTAGGAAGATTGGCGCTATGCGGTTACAAGGGGAACAACACCATGCGGCTCACGGGGAAAGGGATCTCATGCGGCTGGAACAGACTCGGGTTCATGCGGCCCGCAGAGCAAGGGCTATGCGGCTGAACCGAGTCGAGTCCCATGCGGCCAGGGAATAAAGGAATTTTTATGCGGCTGGGAATGAACTTCTCATGTGGCTGGACTGGAAAGCTCAGTCATGCGGTTTAAGTAAAAAGGACTACATGCGGCGGGAAGGAATACTTGCCGCATGAACTTGTCATACGGTCAAGTCCAGGCAATAGTGCATGCGGTTGGAACAGTGAGCATAAGCGGCTGGAAGTGTAATGCGCCTTGCGGCTCAAAGTTCTTCCAGTCATGCGGCTAGGAGAACACTTGCCGTATGAAATATTCATGCGGTCAAGTCAAGCACAGTTCATCTTCTCCAAAATTCTGAGAAGAAGAACGCCATGGGAGCCAAGTTCTCAAGCTCCATAACTCTGTCATCCGGAGCCCAAATTCGAACTTCCATAGGTCAAAATGGGACAGAACAAAATGCTCTACAACATGGAACCATCAAAACTTAGAAATAACAAGATTAAGTAGATCAAAACCCAAGAATTCTGAAAATAAAGTAAACTTAGATCTACAAGAATCTAGCCATGGAAAGTGAAAATACCAAGTATTAAAGTAAGTTAAAATACTGTAAGGAAGAGAATGAAGCAATAAAATTGGAGTTCCTCCATGAAGCAAGCTACACTTGCCTAGACCCCTCTCTCTCTGGTAGGTGAAGAAGTAATGGAGGAAAGAAGAAAAGTAATGAAGAGAGATAAGGAAGTGGGGTTTAATAAATGGTAGTGGTGGTGGTAGGTAGGGGGTTCACCCTTGGTTCATAATGAACCAAAGCAAAACCAAGCCAAGCCGAACCAACCCAAGAATAAACCAAGCCAAGAAGGAAGCCAAGCAAGGAATCATGCAATACAAGATAAAATACGTACGCGTATTCCAAAAATACGTAATACGAACCACAAGCATTACAAAAATGCAGGAGAATGACCATTCTTCGTCTTAATTTACACGGAGAATGGTCATTCTCCGTGTAATTTAGCACGGAGAATGGTCATTCTCCGTATAATTTTCACGAAGAATGGCCATTCTCCGTGTTAATTTACACGAAGAATGACCATTCTCCGTGCTAAATTACACGGAGAATGGCCATTCTCCATGTAAATTAAGACGGAGAATGGTCATTCTCCTGCATTTTAACACTGGAATGGCATTCTCCGTGTTTCTAACACGAAGAATGGACATTCTCCGTCTTAATTTATACGGAGAATGGTCATTCTAGTGTTAAAACGTAGGAGAATGACCATTCTCCGTGCTAAATTACACGGAGAATGGCCATTCTCCGTGCTAAATTACACGGAAAATGGCCATGCTTCGTGCTAAAACACAGGAGAATGGTCATTTATATAACAACAAGTTTCAATTAGGACTGCCAGCACCCTGGCAGTCCTACAAGTCCTCCTCTTGTGTAGGACTGCCAGGGGTGTGACAGTCCTAATTGAAACTCTCTGTGATAGAGAGTTTCAAAACTCTCATCACAGAGACTTACAAATAGGACTGCCACCCTCCTAGCAGTCCTACATTAAATTAGGACTGTCAGGGTACTGGCAGTCCTAACTCAAACTTGCTGTTGCAGCAAGTTTCAGTCAGGACTGCCAGCACCCTGGCAGTCCTACTTATCATACTCTGTGAAAGAGTTTTCAGTTGAGAAGCTCCTCACAGAGTTTGATAAGTAGGACTGCCACCCCCCAGGCAGTCCTATACTGAAGTAGGACTGCCAGGGTGCTGGCAGTCCTAACTCAAACTTGTTGTTACAGCAAGTTTCAGTCAGGACTGTCAGCACCCTGGCAGTCCTACTTTAGTGTAGGACTGTCAAGTGGGTGGCAGTCCTGATACTGATACTCTGTACATAAAAAATAACAATTCATCACAAGTACATAAACAACAATAATTCATCACAACTACATAAATATTCCACATCCAACTTAAGGTTCATCACAATAATTCTTCACAATAATCCAACTACAATCATTCATCCCAATAATTTAATCACAACTACAATAATTCATCACAACTACTTAAGTTTCAAACATTCCACATCCAAATTAAGTTTCAAACAAGTACATAACTATTCCACATCCAAATTAAGTTTCAAACAAGTACATAACTATTCCACATCCAACTTAAGTTTGAAACAAGAAATATATCCAGATCCAACTATATATCATGTCGGGCCTTTGAACGAGACTCCCTATTGTTCATGAAGGAAAAGTCGACCACATCGTCGATGCGATCAAGCTTGTTGGCGATCGCGATACTAGTGTCACTTTGGCAACCTCTCCGAGTTTCGGGCGCCGGTTTGAAAATTGTTATCGGACGCTCGAGAGGACGTCCCGCACGTTCCTTCCGCTTTGACGCGGTGGGCCGTATTCTTTTGTTAGCGGCCGATGGACTGCATGACAACATACAGTTATTAAATAATAGAAACACAAATAGGACATGCAGTTATCCCCCGTATATGAGCATCATGCAGTTACCTACCCCTATATGTCATTAAAGTAGGACTGCCATGCATGTGGCAGTCCTAATGTAAATCATGACTGCCATAGTCCTGGCAGTCCTCTTTCACAAGAGGACTGCCATGACTGTGGCAGTCCTGATTTACATTAGGACTGCCACATGCCTGGCAGTCCTACTGTTATGAGACCCGAACTGCCGAAACGAGATGCTAGTTTGTCGTGTTCTAGGGTTAGGGTTTCAACATAAAATGTGGATTTCTTGTGTTCGAAAATTAAGGAAGAGAACCATAAAGAGATTCTAAACCTATTTTATCAAAACTTTTTCAAGAATTAAAAATATTCTAGGGTTTCGAATAGAATGTACAAAATTCTCGAATAAATTAGGGAAGAACGTACCTGGATTCTGGTTGCTTTGACTTGCGTGTCATCTCTTCAAATCTACGAAGGTTGTGGAAGAAATCTTGGTGGAGGAATTGGGAGTGGAGTGGTGGAGAAGAAGAAATTAGGGTTTTAGGAGAGGGAGAGGGAGATAGCTCTTTTTTTCTTCTTGAGGAGAGAGTGTGTAAAATGAAAATAAAAGTGAAATGAAGGGTTTGGGGGGTTGGGCTGCCCCCTAGCAAATTTTGGATGCCCCTAGCAAATTCTTCACCTTCTTGGGCTGCCCCCAAGTAAGTGATGCCCCTAAGCAATTTTGGTAGTGCCCTTAGGTTCCTTATAAGGGCACTTCATTTTTTGATCAGGACTAGCCCATTTTAAAACATTATATTATTTACAAGTTTGCCATTGAAAAAATTGATCAGGGCTATCCCACTCTTTGGTATAAGTCACTAGTGCAAACAAGGACTGCCCAATTTTTTGGCAATCCTAACAACTGAATGGACTGCCAGAAAACTGGGGAGTCCTAAGTCACAGCATGTGAAATAAAGGACTGCCCATTTTTCTGGCAGTCCTTACTGTATGTAGGGCTGCCAGAAATTTGGGCAGTCCTTGTTTGCACTAGTGACTTATACCAAAGAGTAGGATAGCCCTGATCAATTTCTTCAATGGCAAACTTGTAAATAATACAAAGTTTTAAAATGGGCTAGCCCTGATAAAAAAATGAAGTGCCTTTATAAAAAACCTAATAAAATACTTTATGGAGAATTGGAGTGTTTTAACTACTCATTTATAATCCAAAGTTACAAGCCAGCAAGAAGGACTTCTACTCATGCCATACCTTTATGGTATGAGTTGTTGTATGCTAATAAATAAAAAAAGAACCTAGATAGATAAAGAGAGTAATCTCATTTATGTTTACTCGTTGTTATAGAATATGAAATTATTAAACTGTGGATATATATTATGTAATGTATAATTACTTTTATCTTATCATATGGAGTATAGTACTATACAAGTGGTTAAGGAGGGGGGGGGGGCTCAATTGAGGGAGGTCCCAAGTTCGAGCCCCTTCCCCCCCCCCCCCCCTCGTGGGCATGGGATGGCTGGGTGGTCGCAGGACGGCCACGGTCTCGAGCTGGCGACCTCAAGAAATGGACACCAATATATATATATATATATATATATATATATATATATATATATATATATATATATATATATATATATATATATATATATATATATATCAAGGGCGGCCCTGGCCCAGGACAGGCCGGGCGACGGCCCAGGGCCCCCTGACGAAAGGGGGCACCAATATGGAATTGTCTATAATAGAACTAGTATGTATCATGTGTCTTTTATTAATAGAAAACATTGTGGTGTAGTGGTTATAAGGCTAGAGTTACATATAAAAGGTCTTTGGTTCAAATCTTAACTACAACAAAAATTTGTTTTATTTATAATTTTTTTTAGATTATGTATGAGGGCCCATTTTAGAAGTTTTGCCTTGGGCCCCCAACAGCTCATATATATATATATGGGAGCGGATCAAAAGTTCCCCTTAGAAAACCCCCTAAAAACTCCCCCACTCTAATTCGTAATATTAATGTTAATATTAGTGTTAATATTAATGTTAATGTTAATATTAGTGTTAATATTAATGTTAATATTAATATTTATATTAATGTTAATATTATTTTTTTATATATATTTTTTATATTAATGTTAATGTTAATGTTAATGTTAACATTAATGTTAATGTTAATATTAATTTTAATGTTAATTTTAATGTTAATTTTAATGTTAATTTTAGTATTTAATGTTAATATTAACATTAATATTAACATTAACATTAATATTAACATTAAAATTAATATTAATATAAAAAATAAAAAATATTAATATTAACATTAAATTAATATTAACATTAATATAAACATTAACATTAATATTAACATTAATATTACGAATTAGAATGAGGGGTTTTTTTAGGGGGTTTAGGGAGTTTTCTAAGGGGGGCTTTTGATGCGCTCCCATATATATATATATATATATATATATATATATATATATATATATATATATATATATTTGTATTACAAAAAATTATTATTCATATATTGTTGTTAGAAAGATTAAAATACACGTGGAGTAGAATATTGATGAGTTAGTTTAACTCTGCTTTTAATTACTTAGCAAGTAGATTGAATCTTTCGATTTTCGTAATACATTAATTCCTCCAAAATGCATATCTTAAATGGTTGTCAGTGAAATTTATTGTATCTATTTTTTAATTAGTATAAATATTGGAGGTATTTTTGGAAGAAAAAATTCTACGGTAAAATCTACTTTTCGTATTATATAATAGAATAGATGATGATTATTATTATTATTATTATTATTATTATTATTATTATTATTATATCTTAGTAAAAGACTTGGAATACCTCTCATATGGGACAAATTTGTTTTTAATATACTAAAATAAGATAGTGAGAACTGAAAATTCAACGAAATTAGACACGGTGTCCCAACAATTTTTTTTAAAACAATCTTTTGTCCTTTAACGAAGGGCATTCTCATCCATTAAAATTGTGCTACATATTGTATGCATACAATAGTGGATTATATTGGTGTGTATGAAAGTAAGGGTAGGGAAGAAAATATAATTTGTGGAGCAGCTTCTACCATAGCATTAGGAAGTAGAAGTATTGTACCAAACTTATCTTACTTTCTTTGCTTCATTATTTCCTCTCTCATTTTTTGGAGTTTTTTCTTTCCTTTTGCACGCACGGGAGGGATGTTTATAATTTAGATTTGAACGAATTCCTTACCTTATGATTGGATAAGTGTTTATGATTTTATTTATTGGTATATCCTGCAATTTGTAATAAATTATTTAATATACAACAAGAAAGCATTTATCCTACTTTGATTATTGTCTAATATAGTTACTTAAAAGGAATAACAAGTTAATTAAATTCTAGAAACTCTTTATATAATAAAATACTTTATGGAGAATTGGAGTGTTTTAACTACTTATTTATAATCCAAAGTTACAAGCTAGCAAGAAAGGACTTCTACTCATGTCATACCTTTATGGTATGAGTTGTTGTAAGCTAATAAAAAGAAAAGAACCCAGATAGATAAAGAGGGTAATCTCATTTATGTTTACTCGTTGTTATAGAATATGAAATTATTAAACTGTGGATATATATTATATTAAACTGTGGATATATATTATGTAATGTATAATTACTTTTATCTTATCATATGGAGTATAGTACTGTACTTAGCTTATCCTATGAAAATGATGTACTGCTATACACAGGACGACTATCATATTGTTGTTTCAGAGATGGATAACTGTTGTGGAGGTTTGGGACTATTGGGTCGCCACGGTAGAATCCCAGAAATGAGAAGAATGGAAATGCAAGCGATGGTTCGAGGAAAGTGGCATTGAATAAAGATGTGTTGTATACTTATTTCAGTTTTGTACTATGCATATGTTTTAGAGTTTAACTGTTCACGCACTTGCATGGTCATAGGCAATCTGTGCACATGGTTTGGGGTCCTCGAACAATTGCCGAAGCATTGGGATTGTGTTGGCCTAAGAGGACCAAGGGTAATAAGTGTTGACGTACTAGCACAGGTGATTCAGAAACCTTCAAGAGGGCTAGCTACCCTTTATTAGAGGCGAGTCGTCTAACCATTGATAGTCCAAGATGGCTTGTAGTGCCAGTGACCTTCATATAGTTAGGCTGCATGCTAATGTCATCTGCTTGCAATCTTAGTAATTTGATGTTGGAATAGGTACTTGACGTGTTTATGTATTTCATGAAGGCTAATGAATGTCCTATGCAGAGACACACTTACGGCATTTTTAGATTATGAATTATATCATTATATTGACATTGAATGATGGTAAGTATTGGATACGTAAGATTAACTTTGTTGTGTAATTTATGCTTATGGACACATGTGTGCTCGTGAATTGTTAACTGATCATAAGACAAGATTAGAAAGATCATATATATTTTCTTGCACTCACTTAATTATGTTGGCCCATAGATCATGGTCACCCCTAATTTTTATAACCGACTAAAACTCTAATTCGATACAACAAATAATATACTGCTAAAGTACAACTGCTGGATGACTACCACATTGCTACACCATCTGAACAAAGTCTTCGCCAAATTGCCAAAGTTGCTGAACAAATATTTTTTTCACTTACGTATTTTAATATTTTAGTGAGTCTAGAAAAAATGTACATCGAGTGAATTGGTACTTGGTTAGCTTTTTATACCATTACCAAAAAGCCTACCAAAATTCCTATCTATTCAGTCCACAGACTATACAAACTAACCCATCCAAAGAGCCCAAAATCTAAATCAAAGTCTCTTGGACCATGCTGATTACTAGGCAACCGTAATTGGTCCCCTTGACCCAGCAAACCTTGAGATCAGGTCTTCCTGAAGAACATGCTCCAACATTCAAAATGATGAACATTAGGGAACCGACCTCTGTCCGAGTTCGATTCTCCAGAACCTTATAAATAAAGAAGAATTCACATTCATTTTCATCTCATCTCATTCTCTTTTATTCTTTACAAGAGTTATCTGAGCTTAAACACTTTCCCATCTAAGCTTAACGACTCCTAGCTAAGCAAGTGCCAGTCAGTTCGATCAGAAGTTTAGTTCGAGTTATAAAAAGGCTTGAAAATAATTTTATCTTCATATCAGTTTTGAAGTCGACGCGTCCTTCGTATCAAAGTCTTGCGTTGTGAAGTTTCTCATGTCTTCGGATCAAAGCACGAGGTATCTGTAAGAAGTGCAAGTGCTTCGGATCAAAGCTTTCGTTTCACTATATAGTGGATTAAACATCGAGTTAGAGTTCTCAAGACTGGACTAGTCCTCTTAGAAGGAAACCAGTATAAACCTTGGTATTTATGTTTGATTTTTGAACTTCTTACTTTACGTATTTATTTATTAGTAGTTGGATATTGCCTGCCTATATCTGTTTTCTTACAGCCATAAATTTTAATTTGGTGATTATTATTTTTGCTGTACACACGCACTCTATTCACCCTCCTCTAGAGGTGCTCAATGTTCCTATAATTGGTACAAGAGCAGGTTATTTTTATATAACACTCTAGAGTACACATGGCAGCCGTGATGGAACCAACTATACTTATTGGAAGACATAGATGAGCTTCTTTCTAAAAATCATTCGACTTTGATCTATGGTCAATTGTCATAGACGGTTATAAAAAGCCACCTAGAAAAGTGATTGATGGCAACCTTGTTGATAAGCCCCTTGATAGATATACAGCCAGTCCTGGTGCTAGAACCATTGATGCTTTATTTTGTGCTATAGACAAGACTGAGTTCAATAAAGTAACTACATGTGTCACATCACACAAAATTTGGAAACTTCTTGAGGTAACTTGTGAAGGTATTCTCACAAGTGAAGGAATCCAAGATTTTTTAGATTGACACAAGAGTATGAGGCTTTCATAATGAAGCCAAATGAATCAATCACTTAGATGTTCACTCGTTTTCTAGATATTACTAATCCTTTAACCTCTCTTGGTAAAGATTACATCAATCACGAGAAGATACGTAAGGTACTCAGGGGATTAACCAAGAACTGGAATCTCAAGACTACAACAATCATAAAAGGAAATGATCTCATCACTATAATGCTAGAGACACTCATGGGGAAGCTGATGACTCATGAGCTGGACTTGAAGGACTATGAAGAATCAACACCAAAAGAAAAGTCAATAGCCTTCAAACCATACTTAAAGAAAGTCTCAAGCGAGGAAATAGGCGATGACGATTCTGATGGTGAGGAATATGCATTGATGGTCAAGAACTTCAAAAAATTCTTGAGATTTGAGAAATCAAACTGAAAGAAGAAAGATCATCAAGATAGCAATGACAAAGAACCTATACACGATGGATGCAAAAAGACAAGACACTTAAAGAAAGACTGTCAATTTTTAAGAAAGAAAGTCGCTACGAACGATCAAGCAAAAAGTCTCTATCCTAAAACTACACAAATACAAGCATCTGGCACGAAAGTGAAGCTAGTGATTCAGAGAAAGAAGATAGACCAAGCAATACTATAAATGTATGCTTAATGACATATGTAAAACCCCTAAAAAAATTAAAATATATTTAATTGGGTTAAATATTCTTTATTGGATTTATTAATTATTTTTATTTAATTTTAATTCTATTTCTATTATATAAAAAGGGCCGTAGCCGTGATTTAGTTTGGATATGCATGTTGACTAAAAATTGTGGCATACCTAGTGTAGTCGGCAGCCTTGACTAGCATACTAGTCATGGTAGGGATGACATGGTCATATTTTAGTCCTTTATATGTTAATAATTCAAGTTGTGGCTCAAATCATATTTTGATTAATTAATTAGTTATATAAGCCTTTTTGACTTTATAGGAGACCTGGTTGTACCAAACCTTCTTTAACTTCTTCCAAACTAAACCCAAACCTATGTAGGCTTATAGTATTCTCAAATACCTTTATGTTGATATATACTATATATATATAGATATATATTTAAAATTTGTATGTTTTCATTTTTGGGAAGTTCTATACTAGGTGTCATCCTAGTTAGCAATTGACTAACTACCCAAAACCCAAACCAACCAACACCCAAACTAACCAAATCAAACCCCACATGAGATGCCATATCATGGCCGGCCACCCCAAGAGCAGCCCTATAGTGGACAACCCCCATCAACCCAATAGGGAACCTTATAGTGCATGTAAACCCATTAGGAGGCCCATATATATATATCAACTACTATCAAGACCCTAACCCTAACCATCACAAACCACCTCCCCTCTCCTTGGCCAACCCATACACCTCTCCCTCTCCAAAATTTCGTCCAACACCAAGCCTATAACTTTCCATCTTCATCTTCTTCATAAAACACTTCCTACTCCATCACAAAGCTCATCATTCCATCCAAACTCCACCAAACAAACCCTAGAAGCACCATCTTCACCATCCAACCATCAAGAACCATTGCCAACACCTTTAAATCAATCAAAGAGGGATTATCAAGCAAGCAAGACAAGAAAGTTGGGATCTTTGACAAGGAGAAGCACCCACAACCCTTCTAGTAAAGGATTTCCGTAAGTTTCTATATTTTTCCACCTCGAATCTCATGCTAATAGTTCTATAGGAAATATGAATTTAAATTTTATAAAAATTATATTTTGTTCTCTTTTATCCTATATTTTCATCTCTAAAGATTTTATATAGGATTGTTGAGAAATCGGGTTACGGTAGCATTGATTTTTAGCATCATTGTGAAGGAACCCTATGATATTGTTGAATTTTTTTAAAATTGAATCTAATGTAAGTTTATAACTATAAAATATTATTATTTTTTAATTTGTTTTTTGAGATTTTATCATCTTAGATCTGATAGAGAAAAATAGGGGTCAAAATACTAGCTTTTCGGGTAAACTATTGACATAGAATATCTATAAAATAGGGACTGAGTGAATAATCAAATATGAGTTTATTTTTTGTGAAATAATCAGTATTAAATATATTTTAAAATAATATTTCATGTATTTTTACTTATATTGAAAGTTGTCGATATTTCGGACAAGTTTCAGTTAGACTAGCTGACATAGAAGTCAACTAGTGATATAACTTCTTTGGAATTTCAAATCTGGAAACTCAGAGTTAATTTTGTATAAAATAATTTAAAATATTATTTTTTTATGATTTTAGATGATTTTTATGTGGGCCCTCGAAGTAAGGGCTTAACCAAAAAAAAATGGGAAGTCGAAAACCGTAAAACTAGGTTCCGATGTCTCATGGAACACGTGTATTGTTGTGTATGAATCTAAATAATTCCATGAGATATTTGGATATAGTTATTATGGTTAGTAATAATAAATTAGTTAATTAAGTCATATTATAAGTTTCATGACTAAATACTTAAATTAGTTAATTAATTATTTAGGAGCATTGGATACCGGAGGCGTGGACACGAGAGGTACTTTTCATCTTCACACTGTGGAATCAGGCAAGTGACCTTGTTACTATCAGTTTATGTTTATCTTTTATTTCAATACGTACTTCTAGATTATATTTGGATGCATTCAACTGTTAAGTTGTCTAGTATTGATATGTAGAGCTTTCCTGTGATTTTATGGATTTTATTTCCATTAAGACATGTAGGTTATGACACGTGATTGACACATATGATTCCTGATACATGTGCTAGATTTTTTGATTTATTAGATTTCCTGATACCTATAGGTTAATATTGGTGGTTGTCATTTTATTTTTCTTTTAGATGTGTCAAAAGATTTGCCGTCTAGATAGAGGTCAAAAACGGTAAGTTGTGGATGCAACTTATTGATTATTGAGAGTTGAGGACAATACTACTTGCGGGGGCCATGATATGCACTTACACTTTATATATATGTATATATATTTATTCGGAGATGAGCCATGTTTTCTGAGTTACAACCTCTCTTAGTTATCGTTAAGACTCCAGTACCAGAGCTACGGCTATATGTATGCCAGACCCGGATGTCTTTTACTTTGAAGATGTCTACGCTTGCGAACGTTGTCCTCAAAGTGTCACGTCAGTTTGGTTTAGTTACCCAAGATATTTCATTTACTGTACTTTAGCTTGTATATTATGTGCCTTACTATGTCCCCTAAGGACCCGGTTATTCCCCATATATAGCTGACGAGATCTTTCCTGAGGAGTACGGACCGAGAGTATATTCGTCTTTTGCACCTGCTGAGGAAACGAGGTTGCACCGGAGTAGTTATTCTTTTATTGATATTTTTATTTTATTTTTTGTCAGAGCTGTGGAATTGTAGTAACTTCTTTTACATTTCATTTGAGACTTTACCATTTATTTTATTTTGCTGAGACTTGTATCCATGGGTTTTCCCATATGACTATTTTATTTTTATTTGACATTATTTTAGTTTTCTTTATTCAACATGATGATGTCATGTTTCTTGTTATTCATATTTATATTTGTGGATAAGTTTAAATGGCTGTGACTGCCATGATTATGATTATATTTTACATCTTAAGATACAATTTCTATTGGTCCATTTAATTGGGTATACCTATGGAGTGTGTCTGTTGGTATACCATGTGTTCTAATCCTTATGGATTTTAAGACTGGAGCGTGACGTATTTTTGTGATGGCCCATACAGGTCAAAAAAAATTATTTTGATTACGTTACTGTACTGAACAAGCCTGCATATAGGATTAGAGTTTATGATCTCATCCACATACTTGATACCTTCCTTGACTTCGTTTTGAACTCTCACTTAACTGCTTGATTTGTATCTAGTTTGATTGTATTCTACCGCAATCCTAATTTATTCATGATAGTAAAAAGAATCTTCGTAGTGGACGTATCTTCCCCTTACTCATCAAGGAAACCGGGGCACGGACACTAGAAGCCATAAGTGCAGGTCTAGTCTTCGTAAATTGTGCGAAGTCGTGGTGATACCTAGTGTAACACCCAGTTTTCCAGATGAGGGTAATTTTGAAATTTTGTAATTATAATTATTAATTATTGATATTTATTTCATAGTATGATTTTTGGTGATTTTTAATTATTTTTAAACTATTTAAAAACTGGTTTAAGTCATGACTTGTGATTTTGACGTGCTGCTAGTGAAACCCTAGAGACTGCATGACCTAGAGCCTAACCATGTCATTAGGATGATTTAATTATCATTTTTAGTCTAGGGGTATTTTGGTTATTTTGACTTATTTGAATTATTTGGTGATTTATTGAATTGGTGAATTCTAGGTTGACTTGACTTGTTGAGACCTAGTGAACTAGCCTAGAAGCTAACCCTAGCCATGGTGACCCTAGTCTAACTTAGGTTAACCTACTTTTAGTCATTAGAAACTAATTTTGGAATATGAGGATTAGTTTGAGTGAAATTATTTCATGATTTATGGTTTAATGAAATGACTTATGATTTCATGACTTAATGACTTATGACTTGGCCCATGGCCCATAACTAGAAGCCCTAACCCTAATTCCTCCCTTTATGACTAGCCATAGGGATCCCCACCCTATATAAACACTTGTTCATTAGGGCTTGCCTCTTTTTATCATTCCAACACTTGGAGAAAAGAAAGATAATTTCCCCCTTCCAAAAATTCCCATTTTATTCATTTGATCTCCTTTTTCATCCTAGTCTTTTGCATTGGGTTCTAATTTAAGTTTATGGACTGTTGGTGGAGAGCTATTTCAGTTTGGGATCAATTTGGAGCATTTGGCCGTCAAGAAGAACACCCTCCATTTGGAGCTTTTTAATGCAATTTGCACCTATAGGTAAAATCCTTTAAATTGATTTAAAATTCAGTTTTCTTTGCATATAGGGCTAGATCCAGGAGTCCCCTAGGTGTCCCTGAAATTTGGGTGAATTTCGTGTCCGTTTGGTGTCCGTATCGGACACGTGTCGTAGTGTTGTGTAGGTGTTTGTTGGAATGCCCCAATGGATTGAATGTTAATATTTTTCGAAACAAATTATATATTTGAGTAGCTCTTCATGTGTAGATTAAATATGTGTATGACTGAGCACATTTCTGTGGGAGATTCGTGTCCAAATCGGACACGCATCGCCGTACGACACTACGTGAAGAACAGTTTGGCAACTCTAGAGGGGGGTGAATAGAGTATATATAGAAAAATGACCAATTAAAAATAACTCTTTCACCAATAAAAAATAATCAGAGTAAAGTGCGGAAAATAAAACGAGATTAAAAGAGCATACGCAAACACAGCAATTTTAACCTGGTTTCCCTCGTGGAGGACTAGTCCAGGCCTGAGAACTCTTGCTCAGGATTCAAATCCACTATTTGTGAAATAGTAGTTTACAACCGTGCCTTTACTTCAGAAGAGCACGTCAACTTCTAACAGAGGATCGCAGTGGCGATTTGCTTGGAATTGTCCAAGCGACTTCTTCGACTCTTGCACAAGAATCCTAACTGAGAGATGCTGAGCACTCGAGACTTAGGAGGCTTGTGGCTAGTAGATGGGAAGGGTATGGCTTATTTCAGCTATAAGAGAGAAGAGAAGAGAAGATTGGATGGTTTAGAATAAGAAAATTCATGCCCTATTTATAGTGTTTTTATAGGCAGAATTCGGCCAGAATTCGGGTAGGAAAATTCAAATATTTGGCCGTTGGACAACTAGCAACCAGCAAACCCTAAAATTAGGGTTCCTGATTTCTAGAGGACAGAGTTTGGCCCGAACTCTGTGTGGAGGCAGAGTTCGGCCCGAACTCTGTCTCCAGAGCATAGAGTGGTTCAAAGGGGATTTTTGGGCAGTGTTTGGTTCAGTGGAGCTTGGGATTTTGGGTAGGCTGTAGACTAAGTGTCAAGAGCTCAGCATGACTCAGAGTACACAAGTCTAGACTCAATGAAAATATAAAATACAGACTCGAAAATACACTGAGAACCGGAGACTGAGCTGTCGTCTGTCTTGAACGGAATGCAGACGTCGTGTGTCGTATTGAATTAATACAGACATTATTTAGTCAATGTAGTCAATATTTGGTTGACTGTGACTTTGTGTCAATAATCTCCCCCATATTGATAATTGACAAAATAATATATGTATATTTCAATATTCATACCTGGACACAGTTGATTGTAGCACAGCTCCCCCATAATCGATGCTGAGCTAGAAAGAAGAGCTCCCCCGTGATCAGTGAACGGTGCCGAGCTAGAAGAATAGCTCTCCCCCGTAAATAATGCATAGAACCTGTGGCCTGATAGATAATATCTCCCAAAAGCAAAAACAAGCACAGATATACGAAACAGATATACGAAAATATACATAGTTCTTCCCCTTTTGGCAGTTAGCAATATAGACTGCAAATGAATGATAGAACATAGAAACTGCAGTATAGACAATTATGAGTGATGCAACCACACCAAGCAGAGAAGAAACAGTGTATGACTAAACAAAATGAGTCACTAGCATAAAGTAAAACTATGATAAAATGTCATCCACAAAACCAAGTGTCAAACACACAACCAGAGTTTTGAGTACATAAAACCAAGGACATAAAACCATAAGAAACTAAATAACTGAAATCAAAAAGCATCAACTAAGATCATCAGCAGTAGCAGCAGCAGATCGAGCCAATCTCCATCACGGAGCACGAGAAGGTCCTGGAGGGTCTGAAGGACCAAGGAAGGAGCGACGGGGGTCCAGAAAAGCAGCATCCGGATCCATGTAACGCATGACCCATGGATCATCAATGCGATGGCCCGCGCGCTCAGGATCCCGCTCCATGGAAATGTGCAGATGATGAGATATGGAGTACCGTATATCATGCAGGGAGTTGCCGAGGGCACTCATCTGTAGAGTAGTACGATAATCCAGCTGGGTCCAGCGCTCGTCCTCAAGGTCAAAACGCTCCCGGAGCATAGTCTGAATAGACTCAAGAGTGGCAGGTGGAAGTGGTGCATCCTGACCGAGTGGAGGGGCATCAGGCTCCTCATCAGCAGACTGCTCAGAAGTCTCAGGAGAGGCGACGACTGCCTGAGAATGTCGTGCCTTGGACAGAAAAGCAGGAGCAAGCAAGAACTGACAGTCATGAATAGGAATAATGAACGCACGAAAAACCATAGAAAGATATAAAGGATAAACCAATGCTCGTGGTTTCTTCCTACAATTTATCATCCAGTCCATCATTGTCCTAGAAAGATTAAAGGGGATACGATAATGAAGGTGATACAAAGCAGAGATCTCAAAGTAGGTAACTTCATCAGTGGAGCCAGCTTTTGGCAAGATAGTGTTAAAAATGATTCGATGAAGTTCATAGAAATATGGGTTGAGGTGCTTGGCCATAAGTTTGCGAGGACTTATGTTAGGAGCACATAATTCCTCCTTGAAACCTTCAAGAGAAGTATCGCCAACAAATTGAAGTTGACGAGCTTCCACAAGTTTATCCCAAGCATCGAGATTAAAAAGATCAAGAAAATCTCCCAACTCAGAATCATTGAAAGCAATGTCAATACCGGCAACCCGGGAATAGATGTGGGTTGCATCGAAAGTTAAATTGCAATAAAACATTTGGATTGCGCTACGGTAAATGACAAAGTTTGAGGCAACTAACGCATCCAAACATAGATCACGAAACAATGATTCATATTGAGAAAAGATTGTAAAATTTATCGGATGTCCCCCGAACACCGGACGAGTCCGAAAGTCGCTAAACCATGTATTAGACGCGTCTAGCGACACAAATAATCGCTCGTCATATGTATTCGGATCATGGGGACGAGGCGGGTTGAACAACGGATGAATGGGTTGTTGTTCAACTACTTGCTCAATTGGAGGAGGAGGATTCGAAGAGGAAGCTCCCTCAGTTCGAGTCCTTTTTCCACGATTGGGCAAGCGAGGAGCCATTTGCAAAAAAAAAGAGAACTTGAAATGGAGAGAAAGAAGGGGATATACCTGAAATCAACAACAAACAGTGGAAGAGAATGATGAGAAACCCCTTTCCCTTGATTTTGAGAAGTAATAGAGCCTTCTAGATCAAAAACTAGGGTTAGGGTTTGAAGGAAAGAGTTTGGAGAGGTGAGGAAGGAGGTAATAGTGAAGGAGAGAGATGAAAACCCAAAATATAAGAGAGGGTTTTCGTTGGTCGGAAGAAATTCTGACCGTATGATCTAAACTGATCCAACGGCTGAGGCTGATCCCGACGCTGGACCAATAGGGACCGAACTCGGCCCGAACTCTGTTAGGGGCAGAGTTCGGCCCGAGTTCTGGATTAGTGGTCCAGAACAGAAAACAGGCTGAAAAGATGAAAAATTGGTTAAGTGTTGAAGAAAAATAGAGAGGATTCAAAAGTTTGAAGAATTCAATGAAGTACATAGAGAGGTACACAGAAGTCAGAATGAACTCTTAGAAAAATAAATTAGGCAATATTAAATCGAAACAACCCATATAATAAACAAGGAAATATATTGAAATTCAATATTTCGAATTTGCCATAGGTTAGCTGCAGGGGCCGGATCCCAGCTAGCGGTAGTCCTGAGGACTAGTGCACCGTATCGCTTAGACTTTTACGCCTTGTTGTCAGAAGGACCCTTTCGGCTTGTACCCATACCAAATTTGTTGTAAAAGAATCAAAATATACTCGATATTTACGCAGGTGAGTCTCAACTTATAACTGCTTCATCCAAAATTCCGAGTTCACGACAAAGAAAATTGAAGCGCTCTTCGGATAATGGCTTAGTAAAAAAATCTGCTAGCTGATGATCAGTGTCAACAAACTCTAAGTTAATCGTGCCATTTTGCTGATGATCACGCAAAAAGTGGTGTCTGATCTCAATGTGTTTAGTGCGTGAGTGACAGACAGGGTTCTTAGTCAAATTAATGGCACTAGTGTTGTCACAGAATATAGGAATATGCATGAAAGATAACTTATAGTCTTCAAAGGTTTGCTTCATCCACAGAATTTGTGCACAACAACGCCCAGCTGCTATGTATTCAGCTTCTGTTGTGGATAGTGCGACAGAGTTCTGCTTCTTGCTAAACCAGGAGACTAAAGCCTTTCCTAATAAATGACACGTGTCGCTCGTACTTTTACGATCGACCTTGCATCCAGCGAAGTCAGCATCAGAGTAACCAATAAGGTCAAATGATGTGGACTTGGGATACCATAGGCCCACTGTAACCGTACTCTTAAGGTATCGAAAGATACGCTTAACCGCGGTCATGTGTGATTCCTTAGGATTAGCTTGATATCTAGCACAAAGGCAAACACTGAACATGATATCGGGACGACTAGCAGTTAAATAAAGTAAGCTGCCTATCATACCTCGATACTTACGTTGATCAACAGGTTTGCCGCTCTCATCTGGTTCGAGTTTGGTTGAAGTAGCCATTGGAGTGCTGATTGGTTTGACGTTGTCAAGATCGAACTTCTTCAGCATGTCCTTGGTATACTTCGATTGACAGATGAAAGTTCCATTAGCCATTTGTTTCACTTGCAGGCCAAGAAAGTAGTTGAGCTCTCCCATCATGCTCATCTCAAATTCCGTCTGCATACACTTGGTAAATTCTTGACAGAGGGTTTCATCAGTAGACCCAAAAATGATATCATCAACATAGATTTGAATCAACAAATAGTGTCTTTAAAAGATTTTATAAACAGTGTAGTGTCAATTTTCCCTCTTGAAAAACCTTTCTCAAGTAAGAAGCTACTTAGCCTTTCATACCAAGCTCTGGGGGCTTGTTTGAGGCCATAAAGCGCTTTCTTTAGCTTGAACACGTGGTCGGAAAATTTGTGATTTTCAAAGCCAGGAGGTTGTTTTACATAAACTTCCTCCTTAATAAAACCATTCAAGAAAGCACTTTTCACATCCATTTGAAATAATTTAAAGTTTTGAAAATTAGCAAAAGCACAAAACATCCGAATGGATTCTAGTCTAGCAATAGGAGCGTACGTCTTATCGTAGTCGATACCTTCCTCTTGGTTGTATCCTTGAGCTACTAGACGAGCTTTGTTACGTGTGACTGAACCATCTTCATTTACTTTGTTTCTAAAAACCCATTTAGTACCAATTATCGAGTGATTAACCGGTTTAGGAACGAGTTCCCATACTTGGCTTCTCTCGAATTGGTTGAGTTCTTCTTGCATAGCAGAAATCCAAAATTCATCATTAAAGGCTTCAGAAATGTTTTTAGGCTCTACTTGTGAAATGAAGGCAGTGCTAGCAACGGAGTCTCTTAGTGATGATCTAGTAGTTACTCTACGTGAAACTTCTCCTATTACTAAATTTTCTGGATGAGAAGGTTTGAAAGAGAATTTCTTAGGCAAACCCTCCAGAGAATCAGTTTCGGTTGAAGTATTCATTGGAGTAGAAGTTGATGGCTCAACGTCATCATCAAGAGTACTTACTGCACTGTTATCTTCATCAAAAGTCACATTTGTTGACTCTTCCACAATAAGTGAGCGTTTATTAAAAACTCTATATCCCTTACTCTTGGCGGCATAACCAAGAAAGATACCATCGTCAGCTTTGGCATCAAATTTGCCTAAGTTGTCTTTAGTGTTAAGGATAAAACATCTACAACCAAAAACTTTAAAATAAGAAACATTGGGGGTTCTCCCAAACCAAAGCTCATAGGGTGTTTTCTTCGTAATGGGACGAATCAGCACCCTATTTAAAATGTGGCATGCTGTACTGACAGCTTCTGCCCAAAAGTATTTTGGAAGTAAAAATTTATTCAACATGACTCTGGCCATATCGCCGAGAGTTCTATTCTTTCGCTCCACAACACCATTTTGTTGAGGAGTTCTAGGACAAGAAAATTCATGATCAAAACTATTTGCATTACAAAAATTTTCAAAATCATAATTTACGAATTCGCCTCGATGATCACTTCGGATTCGAGTAATCATGTAGCCTTTTTCGTTTTGAACTTTCTTTACAAAAACTTTGAAAACAGAAATAGCATCACTCTTATTAGCGAGAAAGAAAACCCAAGTAAATCTCGAAAAATCATCAACAATAACAAATGCATAAAGTTTGCCACCGAGGCTAGCTATTCTACTAGGACCAAATAAATCCATATGAAGTAGTTGCAAGGGTCTAGTAGTACTTACAGAGTTGATAGAATGAAATGAGGATTTAGTTGCCTTGTTTAGTTCACATTCGGCACATACCGTATCAATGTGATATCAGGCAATCCTCTCACTAGCTTCTTGGTAGACAGCCTGGATATAGCATCCATGTTGGCATGACCAAGACGCTGGTGCCAAAGTAGTCGTTCGTCTTTGTGGGCATATAGACATCTACCTGCATTGTTAGTATTTATAGAAAGATAGAAAATATATATGTTGTCCTCTCTTTTTCCTTCAAAAGCAATGTCTCCTGTTGACCTATCATAGATGTAGCAACTGTTTTGTCCAAAGTTAATATCATATCCATGATCAGCAAGATGACTAATGCTGAGCAGGTTATGCTTTAACTCGGTCACTAGGCAGACATCCTTTATTACAGGAGAAGGAGGATAACCAATGATACCATTACCTATTATGTGCCCTTTGAGATTGTTACCGAAGGGTACATATCCTTCTCTCTTCATCGATAGTGATGCAAAAAGATTTGTGTCTTCCGTCATATGTCGCGAGCATCCACTATCGAGAATCCACTTACTTTCAGTTGAAGAGGGAAGGTCCACCTACATCAAAAGTAGATGTGACCTTTGGTACCCGAGTTCTTGAGGGTCCTGAAAAGTTAGTCTTTGGAAACCAAGTATATATCTTTTTATCTATAAGTCTTCTAAATTTGCACTGTGGAGAGATGTGTCCATGTAATCTACAGTAAGTACAGATAGCATTCTTATTTATACTAGGAGCATGAGAATAATATCTATAAGCAACAGGATGAGGATGGTCATGATGTGAAGAGTTAGCATGGTGATGATGATTATGCATAGAATGAGTGGCATGGTGATGATGTCTATGAGGCATATCATGATGGTATTGTCTATGATGTGTGACATGCTGATATTGTCTATATGGCATGGCATGATGATTTTGTCTATATGGCATATGATGATCTTGTCTATATGGCATTGTATGATGATCTTGTCTATATGGCATGGCATGATGATTCCTATGTGTGGAGTGATGTTGATTGTGTCTTTGTGCATGATGATTGTGTACTGAGTGAGAATTATTCTTCCGTGCACGTGGTTTGTGAAAGTTTGTGTATATAAATGCATGGTTATGTGCTGCATGAGAATGACGTGGTTGACTAGCATGAGTGGTGTTGTGCCCATGAGATTGGGTTTGAGGTTGAACAACCTGTTTACCCAATTTGGTTTCTAATCTTTTAGAAACAGCTTGCAGTTCATCAACCTTAATATTTAAGCCATATATCTTAGTCATGGAAATCTTGTGTCTACTCTTTTCTTCAGCAAGCAACGTGTTGAGTGTAGTGATTTCTTGGGTTTGTTGCTCAATACGTGCTTCAGCATCATGTAAGCTTAATTTAAGCTTGGATACTTCATCAGGGTCATTAGTGGGTGTCGTGTTTCTAACATTATCAAGAAGTAAGGAAATTCTTTGTATCTCATCTTCAAGACTTTTGATTTTGTCCTTGGCATGTTTGTATTTACCGATGACCTTTTTGTGATCATCGAGTAAATCAGTGAAAGCATCGCCAAGTTCATCAAAAGAGAAGTCATCAAGAGTTTCGTTAGCTACCTTGTTGGAAGTTGCCATTAGGCACACATTTGTTGTATCTTGAGGAGAGCCTTTTTCTTCCTCGGAGTCACTCGCTTCACTTTCATGCCAAATTCCTGTGTTGGCATATTTCTTTGATGAGTTCTTTTTGTATGGCTTCTCATAGCGGTTGCTCTTCTTCAAGAATGGACAGTCTTTTCGGACATGTCCAGTCTTCTTGCAACCGTAACAGGTTGGCTCTTCTTCATCATCTTCTTGTGAATCCTTCTTCCTTCGATTGAAGCGAAGGAATTTTCTGAAGTTGCGAACCATGAGAGCTTGGTCTTCATCATCCGAGTTATCGTCTTCGGTCTCATCGTGATCAGCCCTTCGTCGATGAGCTTTGAGTGCGATCTCCCTGGTCTTCGGAGCAGGCTCTTCGAAGTCCTTGAGGTCAAGCTCGTGAGTCATGAGCTTACCCATCAAGGTCTCCATTGACATTGATGTGAGATCGTTTCCTTCTATGATGGCCGTCACCTTAGGGTTCCAAATCTTTGGCAACCCTCTGAGTAACTTACGAATCTTCTCGTGGTTTGAGTACTGCTTACCAAGCGAGGATAGAGGATTGATGATGTCGAGGAATCTTGTAATCATTTGAGTGATCGTCTCATTTGGCTTCATCTTGAAGGCTTCGTATTCTTGAGTGAGACGGCTTATTTTGGATTCCTTGACTTGTGTGGTTCCCTCATGCGTCACTTCTAGAAGTCTCCATACTTCATGAGCAGTGGTGCATGTGGAGACCCTGTTGAATTCATTCCTGTCTATAGCACAGAATAAAGCATTAATAGCCCTAGCATCTAGACTTGCCTGTTTCTTCTCCTCGACAGAATATTTGTCGTGTGGTTTCTCAATGAGGTCACCATCGACAACTATCCTGACGGGCTTTTTGTAACCGTCAGTGACGACAGTCCACAGGTCAAAGTCTAGAGACTTAAGATAGAAGCTCATCCTTGTTTTCTAATATGTATAGTTAGTTCCATCAAATAGGGGAGGCCTATGAGTGGACTGACCTTCACCATGATTGGAAATCAAGGATTGTGTGGTTGCCATGGATCAGCTCTTAGGATGTTAGTCCTTAAAAAGAGAACAGAGCTCTGATACCAATTGAAGAACAGTTTGGCAACTCTAGAGGGGGGTGAATAGAGTATATATAGAAAAATGACCAATTAAAAATAACTCTTTCACCAATAAAAAATAATCAGAGTAAAGTGCGAAAAATAAAACGAGATTAAAAGAGCATACGCAAACACAGCAATTTTAACCTGGTTTCCCTCGTGGAGGACTAGTCCAGGCCTGAGAACTCTTGCTCAGGATTCAAATCCACTATTTGTGAAATAGTAGTTTACAACCGTGCCTTTACTTCAGAAGAGCACGTCAACTTCTAACAGAGGATCGCAGTGGCAATTTACTTGGAATTGTCCAAGCGACTTCTTCGACTCTTGCACAAGAATCCTAACTGAGAGATGTTGAGCACTCGAGACTTAGGAGGCTTATGGCTAGTAGATGGGAAGGGTATGGCTTATTTCAGCTATAAGAGAGAAGAGAAGAGAAGATTGGATGGTTTAGAATGAAAAAATTCATGCCCTATTTATAGTGTTTTTATAGGCAGAATTCGGCCAGAATTCGGGTAGGAAAATTCAAATATTTGGCCGTTGGACAACTAGCAACCAGCTAACCCTAAAATTAGGGTTCCTGATTTCTAGGGGACAGAGTTCGGCCCGAACTCTGTGTGGAGGCAGAGTTCGGCCCGAACTCTGTCTCCAGAGCACAGAGTGGTTCAAAGGGGATTTTTGGGCAGTGTTTGGTTCAGTGGAGCTTGGGATTTTGGGTAGGCTGTAGACTAAGTGTCAAGAGCTCAGCATGACTCAGAGTACACAAGTCTAGACTCAATGAAAATATAAAATACAGACTCGAAAACACACTGAAAACCGGAGACTGAGCTGTCGTCTGTCTTGAATGGAATGCAGACGTCGTGTGTCGTATTAAATTAATACAGACATTATTTAGTCAATGTAGTCAATATTTGGTTGACTGTGACTTTGTGTCAACACTACGCACTGGCCCCGTGCGGCTGTCCTGCTGCTCGGGTGCCATTGCGGACACGACACAGCGACTCAGGTCACCAAATTTGGTGGACACGTTCCTCTAGTGACTGACACGACACCTGTAAAGTTTCGTAGGTTCTCGTTTGGTGTGGACGAAGTAAATCGACCCGTACTGTTTTCCTCGCTGTTGCATACACGCACAGACACTCGACTGACACGGGATCGTAACTTGGACACGACACGTCGTGGACCTATTACAGGCTGTAGGACACGTTCCCCTAACCTAGGCGTACCCCCTTACACGAGCACGAGATCTAATTCGTGTCGTGTCATGTCCTAGACTCTCTGGAACACGTGCACGATACTGTGTTATTTTGTGTCTGTGTGTGTTTGCTGATTCGAGTTTTCTCGATTTGGACACATTTGTGTCATGTGTGGTGGACACGAATTGGACCCTAAGACACGTGCACATGTGTTTGATGTTTACCAACCATTTAATTGGTGTTTTAACATGTTTTTGATTTCGAAATTCATTTTTCCTATGTTCGACTGATACATGCATTCAGTTTTTGAATTCTGATATTGATTTCCCTGTTAAACTAATTTCTTGATATTAATTTACATGTTTAAATTCATCTACATGTGTATTAGTTCCTGCTAGGTTGGATTTGTAAGTTAAGATTTGGTTTTACCCTAGGTAATGGATTTCGAATATGGGATTGGGCTGTGCAAATGTGTTTGACTGATACACAATTCTTGAGATGGAAATTCTAATTTTTAATTCATGTTCTTAACTGATTTATGATTTAATTGCCATGTTTAAATTCCTACATGTGTATTAGACTATTGTAATGTAGATTGTTGGCTAGTGTTAAGTTTTAGATTTTGAATTTAGTTTTGGGATGTAGAATGATATTACTCACTGTCAACTGATAGTTTAGTATGTGAACTGTCATTTGATTTCCTTTCTAAACTGAATTGATGCTTAAATTTTCATGTTTAAATTCATGTGCATGAGTTTTAGTTTACTGCTAGGATGTTTACATGTTGGATTGGATTTTCGAAATTAGGCTTGGAATGGTTTATGAAACTGTCATTGGTAAATTTCCTGAAAACTAATAACTGACAGTTTTAATCTGAAATTTGATGTTAAATTAGCCATGTTAATCCATTCATTGCGTTAGCTAACTGCCATTGCCATGTTCATATACTGATTTGCAAATTCCTGAGATTAGTTTCTAATTTCTGTGAACACACACACTCTTGTGGTATCACACTGAATTTCCTTTCCATACACATTACACAAGGTCCATTCCTGAGACTTCCTGCCATCCATGTATCATATCACTCACATTATTTATTGTACACCCACATGTTAACTCAGTGACACATCTCCTAAACTGTCATGCACACTCTGCACACACCCTCACATGTACACACACACACATGTATCTACAACCCTATTTCTTTTGACACATTACACACTGTTACATTCTGAGACACATTCCTGAGAATAGTTCATGCTTTTACCTGGGTTTTGTTGTTAATTTCATTTTGGGTTCACAATAGGCTAAGGTATAATAGGAGAACTGGGATTAGTGACTGATGGCTAGAGTTCAGTTTCAGGCTAATTGGCCATAGCCTTGTACATGTGACCCTTCCATACCTGAGATGCACAGGCCTATGTGTGTGCACACACACACTGAGAACTCACCTCTAGGACACAGAATCTGAGATTGAATGATGGAGTTGATAAATTGACAATGTGCACTGTCCCTCATTCCTGATTTTAATATCTTGTTTAACTGAAATCAAATATTGTTTGCCATGATTCAAATCACCATGTTACAGTTATATCTATATGTGAGAGTTTGAGAGAGAGGGTTAGTCTTGGGTTGTTGGCATTCGAAAACTGGGTTCATGATATTGAGTTCATTATTTAAGGACTATTTTAGTGTAGAGTATGGAAATGGGTTTTGGATGCTTGTTAGTTACCTTGACTTCAGTCATTGAACCTTGATTTCAGCCCACAGTTCACATCACAATGGTTAGACAGTTTCAAATATATTTAGGTTGGGTTAGAGTAGGAAATTGTGTGAGATGGGTTGATTCCACATTGTTAGCTTACTGTTGATTTGAAGCCATGTGCATAGAAGGATTATGGGTAGCCTTAAGTACAGGTAATAGGATTACCTAGGTGATATGTGATAGGGTATTGGGTGCTAAGGTATTAGCTTACATTTATGGTAAGGTATAGGTTGATACATAGGATGTTGATCTAGTATGGCCTAAGAAGAGCCTAGTTAACCTTGTTTGACTCTTAGTTGACTAAAGGTTGACTAGTTGACCAAGGTTTGACAATTTAGCTAGCTATTGACTTGGTTTGACCCAGAGTTGACCAAGTTGACTTGGGCCTAGTTTGACCTAGACAGTTAACCAGGTTTGACTTAGAGTTGACTTTGACCTAGATTGGCCTAGAAATCATGTAGATTGCATCATAAATATCATTTACCATGTTTTAAACACATTATAACCTGTACTGCTTTATTTAGGACATTGTGACTCCGGTGCAGACATCTGACATTATACTACTCTTTTCAGAGTATCAGGCGAGTACATTCTCTGATAGTTCTCTCATTTACTTGTCAATTACTGTACTTCAGTTCTAGTTAGTTGTATGTGATTCTCTGTTATAATACGTGTGGATATTTCTGGATTCATGTATACGACACACATTTATTTTCTGGCCTCTATTACTGGTATCATCATTTCTGGCTTCTATTACTGGAATCACCTACTGGAATCATCTACTGGAATAATTTATTGGTATCATTATATTTTGGCTGGACTCATCTTGAATCATCGTGTCAGATTTCTGGATTCACTTGCTGGGAGGGGAAATACTAGAGTAAGACATGTAGACATATCCTATTTCTGGAATCACCCCTTTTGCTGGAATCATACTGGAATGATAGCCATCTCACACCCGGCCAGGTGTGTGATGTGCCAGATTACCTATAGCCGTTTACATGTCGATCTCGGTATTTTAAAACACACTGCTAGAGTATAGGCTAGACTCACCCTGGAATCATTGATCACTATAACTGGAATTGTCCCTTACTGGATTCATCTTGTATTAGATTCATCTTGTACTGGACTTACATTGGAGTTACACTGGTCTACATTGCTGTCTGGACTTTATATCATATTACCCTGGTTCAACTAGTTCTATTTTTACAGTCCTCATTGCTATGATTCTTCTCTTGTTTAGTTATTTACTTTCCTTGCACTTTATTTGTCTTTCTTACCATCACCTGAATATAAGCTGCCATTTTTATCAATACAACTGTCTATAACTGTTGTATAGTTCTCTATCATTTACTTGGGTTTTCTAGATAAGATTGTGCTCGTTCCTGTCCTGACTGTACCTGTTAAAATTTTTACAGATGATTGCCCTGAGGACACTTGCCTACATATTATGGACCCGAAGACAGGATGGCTACCTTTGGCCCCGACACTCAGGAGTGATCGGGATTTAGTTTAGTAGACTAGCATATATTTTTCTATGTTAAACTTGTTGTAGTGGATTGAGGCTTGTGTAGTATTTGAGATCGTTGAGAGTTGTTATTTTAGTAGTTGTCTTCTATTCTTAGTTATTTCTTCTGTGTTATCTTATCGTGCTTAGACTGTGATTGAGTTACGATATCTTATACTTGTCCTCCGTTCGGAGTCGATCATGATGAGTATATTATTCATTGCGTGAGTTGATGGTTAGATAGTGACCTAGAACAGCGTTCTACCGCCGACACTGCGGCGTAGGCTGGGCGTTGTTACGCGCTCGTACCCTCACAGTGGGTGCGGGTCGTGACACCTAGGATAGTTGTAGTACTGCGAGCTTGCAACCGATTGAGGAATAAGACTTAAGGATACATCCACAACTAGGATTATAGACTTATCTAAGACTCTCCAGCATGATTGATTTTATGTTATCTTCTTTCTCAACATGATTGCTTTTGTGCTCTTTCCTACTTGAGATTTGAGTAAACCCTTCCCCGTTGACTTTTTGGATAATTCTTCTCATTCTTTTCCACTAAGTTGTTGGAAAGTGTCTTATGGATTGGTTCAAGAAAAAGTTTAAGAAATTATATTTATTCTTATATTACGGAATCAAAGTTTTTGCAGCCAGAGAAATACTGGCGAGACAGGACATCAAATAACATCGTCATAGCTATATATGTTTCTCGAATTCTACTTAAACCATATCCTATGCATGTTGATTTCTTCTCATGTATTTTTGTAAAAAGTTAATTCAAAAATATTTCATGAATTTTGTCAAGATAAGCTCAAGAACCTATATTACTTGGCATGGCAGATGCACACTGGCATGGCAGTAACTTCTTGTGACATAATCACAGAAATATATGGTTCTCGAGGCTTACCTAGACTATACGTTCTATGCATCTTGTTTAGCCTCACAACGTTCTTGAAAATAATTCGACAAACCTTCCTGCCTTACTGGAGGTTTGAAATTGGTATATAGGTTTGTTTGACCCAGCCTTAGGTTTCCGTTAACTTCTACTTATTAAATGAATAAAATAGACAAATCTTATAGTTATATTATAGGATAAAATTAAGCTAGGTTATTAGTGTGATTGTGATGTTGGGTAGTTAGAGGGTAAGTTTCTTAGATATGGATCATAGTAAGATTATGAGTCGAGTATGAGTGCCTAGATATCTGATGCGTAGAGCCTATTAGGAGAAATTACTAGGAGTGAACTGACGGGTATCATTGAATATATTGGTAATACTATACATATGATAGACTGGTACGACTAGTCATATTAGAATTATTTTATAGTAAACACTTTTATCCATTTTTCTCCCTAGCTTATTTTTTATTTCGAGGAGCATCTTACGTTGGAAGTATTGAGGAAGGAGAAGTTGTATGCCAATCTCAGTAAGTGTGACTTTTGCTTAGACAATGTCTCATTTATGGGCCATATCATTTCTGTGAAGGACTTTCAGTTGATCCAGAGAAGATAGAGACAGTTACGACATGGCTAGTGCCTACGTCAGTTCCAGAGGTAAGGAGTTTTCTCGGGCATGTCGGATACTATCGGAGGTTCGTAAAAAATTTCTCGAGGATTGCTGAGCCTATGACGCAGTTGACGCATAAGGAGCAGGAGTTCACTGGATGGTAGAGTGTCAGGATGAGCTGAAGAAGCGTTTGATGACAGCACTGGTCTTGATTTTCCTTCAGGGTCAAGAGGCTTTGTGGTATATAGTGGCGCATCCGACAGTAGATTGGGATGTGCCCTGATGCAGAATGGTAAGGTAGTTTCTTATGCGTCGAGGTAGTTGAGGGCTCATGAGAAGAATTACCTGACGCATGATCTAGAGTTAGCTGTAGTTATATTTATATTAAAGCTCTGGAGGCACTATTTATATGGCGAGAGAGTTGAGATATTTGCTGACCACAAGAGTTTGAAGCACGTCTTTACTTAAAAAGAGTTGAATATGAGGCAAAAAAGTTGGTTAGAGCTGATGAAGGACTTCAACATTGAGCTGCAATACCATCCTGGGAAGGAGAATATAGTAGCAGATGTCACGCCCCGATCCCGTAGAGTCCTTTCGTCCTTGCTAAGGCGTGATGCCGTGCAAGCCTAAGTTGCGCTTGCACAAGGCCAAGACCTGAAGCAAGACAAGATAGACAAGGTTGAGAATACTCAGCGGAACGTATCGCAGATAATTGAAGCAGCATCGGACATATTTCAGAATACAAGCATCGAACACAATGGTAACAAGAAACAATTCTCTTTATTGATTTTATTTGAACAGATTACAAGCTCTCGATTCTCTCTGATACAATGTTATATTCTCTCAGAACTTTACAGATTACAATGATCCCGTTCCCATACATTACATCTCTTTATATACAAAACCAACTCTTGCAACAGATGTCATCTCTTGGCATCTCTTCTGATTTCTGGCTCCTGAGGATGAGGCACGGGCTATCGCTTCGGACTATCCTTTTCGATGCATAGTGCACCTGCATGCAGATTGATGGTGGGTCAGTATATCAGCATACTGGTGATTTGTGAACAAAGGAGCTACATTTGTCTGAAACGATCACTGTTCCTTTAGTGAGAAAACATTTTCTTGTGATGTGATCTTGCTACTCTTTACCTATGTTCATTTCATGCATACAGAGCCAGTTTACATTTCTTTTGAAAACATCTTTGAAAACTAATATATCATTTCCATCTTAGCCGCTGTGCCTCCCACGGGTTCAGCTTGTCGCTAACCGCTGTGACTCGCATGGGTTCAGCTCGTCGCTAACCGCTGTGACTCTCTAGGGTTCAGCTCGTCACTAAGTGGATACCCCAATGCATATGCAATATTAAATGAAACCATCATGCATCAATCGAGCAAGTCATAAACAATTCCATCTTCTTTTCAAGCAAGAAACCGTTTTCTTTCTTAGCAGACAATATGCGGGTTCTCTTTTAAGCATACTCAAAGTCTAGCATCTTGTTATTAGCAACAACATTCATTCAAAAGCTCATATTCTTATTAGGCGTAAGCGAATCATAAAATGAGACTTTGTCCACTCACCCAGATTAATCGTCTTCTGTTGCAAAGCCAGCAATCCGATCTTTCTGTCTATCTAGTGCCTTCGCGGAGCGGGGCACTACAGCAGACGCTTTGAGCATCAAGCCCGTAGCTTACTTCTTGATGAAACAACGTCAGTTGCTTGAGGATCTCTAGGAGCTTGTGATCGAAGTCATATTGCTGGGTTCAGAAGGTATTTTAGCACAGTTGGAAGTTCGATCTTTACTAGTTGAGAGAATAAAGATAACTTTGTCTAAGGATGCGAGATTTAGAAGACTTCATGAGAAGACTGAGGCAGGAAAGAAGACAGTATTGCATATTCATGAGGACGAAACATTGAGGGGCGGAGATCGCTTATAAAAAGAGAGCTTCTGTAGGAATTGATTGAAGAAACGCATAGTTCAATATACTTTATCCATCGGAGGGGGGTACGAAAATGTACCGAGATTTGAGGCAGCATTTCTGGTGGCACGAGATGAAGATAGAGATTGCACGATTTGTAGCTATATGCTTTGTCTGTCAGCAGGTCAAGGTTGAGCATCAGAGATCAGTCGAACTTCTATAGCCACTTCATATTCCTGAGTAGAAGTGGAAGCATATCACGATGGACTTCGTCACTGGATTCCTGAGGAGCCCTAGCGAGAAACACGCAGTTTGGGTGATTGTAGATCGACTCACCAAGCTGACACATTTTTTGCCATTCTGAGTAGGACAATCTACCGAGGTATTGGCAGATATATATATGAGACAGATTATGAATTTACACGGTGTACATGTCACCATTGTGTCGTATCGTGATTCTAGATTTACGTCGCATTTCTGGAGGAGTATACATGAGAGTTTGGGAACTCGATTGAAGTTCAGCATCGCATATCATCATTAGACCGACGGACAGTCAGAACACGCGATTCAGACACTTGAGGATATGTTGAGAGCTTGTATGCTGGATTTGGAGGATCTTGGAAGGATCACTTGCACTTGATGGAATTTTTTTATAATAATAGCTACCAAGCAAGTATCCAGATGACGCCTTTTGAGGCATTGTATGGAAGGAAGTGAATATCGCCAGTTTGTTGGAGTAACGTAGGAGAGCGTCAAATTCTTGGTCCTGATCTAGTGACCCAGACCGTAGAGAAGGTGAAGCAGATTCAGAAGCATCTTCAGGTAGCTCAGGATAGGCAGAAGCACTAGACAGATACACATCGTCGACCTTTGGAGTTCAAGGGGGCGATCATATATTTTTGCGGATATCACCGACTCGAGGTACCATCCGATTTGGCAGCAAAGGAAAGATAAGTCCAAGGTACATCGATCATTTCGATATTCTTGAGAGAGTTGGAGAAGTGGCCTATCGTCTTGCATTACCTCCATCACTAGAAGGTGGGCATGACGTATTCCACGTGGCCCAGTTAAGAAAGCATATGACAGACTCTAGTCATGTGCTTGATCATTCTGAGTTTACAGTTGGCCCGACTTTATCTTACGAGGAGCAGGCAGTTGGTATTCTTGACCAAAGCGAGAAGGTATTGCGAGGTCAGACCATTAGACTTGTTCGAGTTGCTTGGAAACATTATTCAACGGGCGAGTCTACATGGGATCGTGAGGATTCCATGCGAGAGCATTTCCTACATTTGTTTGAGGATCAAGGTATGTAATTTATTGTATTTTCTTAGTTTTTTCCAATTTTCTATATGACATTGTTTTTAATTTCGAGGACGAAATTCTTGAAAAGGGGAAGGATGTAAAACCCCTAAAAAGTTAAAAATATATTTAATTGGGTTAGATATATTTTATTAGATTTTTAATTGTTTTTAATTAATTTTATTTCTATTTATATTATATAAAATGGGTTTTAGTCATGATTTAGTTTGGATATGCATGTTGACTAGAAATTATGGCATGTCCAGTGTAGTCGGGTGCCTTGACTAGCATACTTGTCGTGGTAGGGATGACAGTCATAATTTAGTCCCTTGTATGTTAATAATTCAAGTTGTGGCCAAAGTCATATTTTGATTAATTAATTAGTTATATAAGCCTTTTTGACTTTATAGGAGACCCGGTTGTACCATATCTTCCCGAACTTCTTCCAAACCAATCCCAAACCTATGTAGGCTTGTAGTACTCTCAAATATTTTTATGTTGATATATATATATATATATATATATATATATATATATATATATATATATATATATATATATATATATATATATATATAAAATTTATATGTTTCTATTTTAGGGAAGTTCTATCATAGGTGTCATTCTAGTTGCAAATTGACTGACTACCCAAAACCCAAACCAACCAAATCCAACCCTACATGAGATATCATATCATGGGCAGCCACCCCAAGAGCAGCCCTATAGTGGCCAACCCCCATCAATCCAATAGGGAACCCTATAGTGCATGTAAGAGGCCCATATATATATATATATATATATATATATATATATATATATATATATATATATATATATATATATATATATATATATATATATATAAACGGAGAGCTCGCGCTCGAGCTCCGGCCGGAGCGCCACTGCTCGCCAACCCCCCTTCGCCTTCGTGGTCGGGTGGCCGGCCAGGCAGGCTGCGCCCCTGGGCGCGCTCCCCCATGGGTGCCTCCCGCCCTTCGTCGGCGGACCGAGCCACGCTTGGCCGCCCCACCCCCTCCTCCTGTGGGGATTCCGCCCCCCACGTCGGAGCGGGCCCGCCGGCTGCCTCCTTCCCCTTCCTCCTTTTTCCCTCTCCACCTCCTCGGCGACGCTGCCACCACCGTCGGTCTCGGCGCCATAGGCCGAAGCGCCGGCAGCCGACTCCTCCTTCTCCCTAACTAGCTTCTTCTCCGGCCACGTCTCTCCTTGGTCGTCCGTCGGAGGCATCCCCGGATCCTCTTGGCTCCCCCCCGGCCCTCCCAGCAGCCAACCCCCCGCTGCTCCTTCAGCCGAGCCTCCGGCCCCCTCGCCGGCGGTGAGTGGTTTCCTCTCCCTGCAGTGGCCCGCTCCTGCCCTGCACTGGCCCCTCCGGCGGTCGCCCTCAACCAACCGGCCTCCGGCGGTACAGGCGGTGCCTCCTCCCTCCCCCTACTTCCGCCGCTAGCCTCGCGGGACCTCCCCCCTCCTCCTCCCTCGGCCCCCCATGGCACTCCCCGGAGCCCGCGCTCCTCTCTCGGCGACGGCGGACACCCCCAGCGAGCCACCCACGTGGGCTGTCGTGGCTGCGAAGCCGCCGGCTAGGTTTTCTTTGCCCCCGGCCGCCTTAGGCTCCTCGTCGGTGGACCCCGCGGGTCGTGCACCGGTGGCAGCGCCCAGCTCCCTGCTCTCCCCGGCGTCGTCCCTCCCGACCACTGCTCTTCCCTCTCCCTCCTCCTCTCTTCGGCGTTCTCTCCGTCGGCGGTAGGCGCCTCCATCCGCCGCGCCCGGCGTAGCTCCCTCCCCCCCAGAGGTCGAGCCTTCCCCTCCGCCCGCCCCTCCTTCCTCCGGGCGGCCGCACCCCGCTGGTCTCGCGCCGCACGCTCGCCTGCTCAGGTTCAGCGCTCGCCGCCTCAGGCCGTGCACTCTGTCCCCTTGGGCACAGTGCCCACCCTCGGGCAGTGCAGCGCCTGGGGATGCGTGCCCTCCTCCACGTACAGCCCCCCTCTTAGCATCGGCCTCCGGCGCTCCCAAGCCGGTCGAGATCCTCCGCTTCCCTCGTCTGCGGTGACGCCGTCCTACCTCGTCGCTCTACCGCCGTCCTCAGGCCTCCGGCGCTGATTTTGCTGGAGCCTCACCCCTCTCGCTGACGATCGGCCTGCGTTGCATCGGTCAGCCTCCCTCGCCGGTGAGCAGCTCTCCCCGGAGGTCGAGCCCCATGCTCCCCCCCCGGCGGTCGTGCCTCCTTCCCTCCCCCCGGAGGTTGACCCCCTTGTCCCCTTTCTTCCGTCTCCGTCCTAGCCTCGCCGGGCCGGTCTCCACTGCCGGTTCCCAGCACCTCCTGCCCCCCCGTTCCCTCGGTGACGGGCTCTCTCCTCCGCAGACGGAGCTCCCAGGTTACCTCCCCGCCGGCTTGGAGGTCGGACTCCCCCCTCCGCTTTCGGCCTCCTCCGCCGGAGGCCCCGGACCCCCCTCCCCGGGCTGCATGCCACCTCCCCGGGCTGCGCGCCCGACTCGTGCCGTGCGCCCCCTCGGGCCGCATGGAGCTTTCTCGGGCAGTGCCCCTACCGCCTCGGGACGCTAGCCCCCTCGGGCCCAACGCCCTCTCGGGCTAACCGCCGCTTGCCCCTCGGGCCAACCGCCTAATCCCGCCAAACGTTTTCGTAGTTTGAATTTTGAATTATGTTTTTCATTTTCGATTTTTCCTTTCTGCCAAAAAAAAAACATGTTATTGGCTAATACCGTATTTAGTCAAGACCTTTATTAGGGCTACCCCCACATTTTGTAGGGACTTGGGCTATCTCCCGGTTCCAATCTCTAGTTTTTATTTCAATGAAGGTTTAGCCATTGTTAATATATATATATATATATATATATATATATATATATATATATATATATATATATATATATATATTGAGAAACCCTTTCATTTTATTAATCAAGGCTCAAAATGCCGAAGCCTGACCACGTATACAAGGCACAAAAAGACAAAGCCTATACAAGTATCCTACCAAAAGAAGCTAAGAGGGGGAGAGACAACTCGACCACCAAGAGCTAGGGTGCATCGAGGACCAGAATGCTCTCGGGCTGTAGGAGCAAAGGGTGCTCCGTTTACGACATTGGCGGAAGACTTCCCGGATGAGCTGGTCGGCTGACTATTGGTGACCTTCGTATCTTGCCTTGTTGCGATTCTTCAAAATCGCCCACGTGGTGGCCGCTGCGACGATCTGGTGGCCATGGGAGGCCGAACTCCAGGAGGCCGCCAGATCATGGAAGCGTCCACCACCCGATACAATATTATAGAGCTGGTTAAGGGTCCTCTAGAGACTGCCTGGCAGGTTTCCCTGACAGAAAATGTGGTCGATGGTCTCCATCTGACGGTCAGAGCAGCAAGTACAGGCAGAAGCTAAGCTAATCCCAATGGTGTTGAGGATCTCGTCAGTAGGCAGTTTCTTTTTAATGACTCTCCACATGAGGAAGGACCACTTCCTAGGGATGCAGGTTTGCCAATAGCGGTCTAAGGTATGATACGGCTGCCCGATTCCTTGGGCAGCGATTCTCGTCGACCTCACCGAGAATGCTCTGGAGGCCTCGAGCGTCCACCTCAGCGCGTCGGCATTGCGACCGAGACTCAATTCGTGCGTACGGATGCAGTCTATCGTATCGTTCCCGGACCATTCATAAATCTTATCCCAGTTCCAGTCGTTAGTACTGGAGCTCCACAAGTCTCTGATCCTACTGTCTCTGGGGGTCACCGTGAGACTAGGGATCAAGCTGTCCCCAATCCATCTCTCCAGGAAGGAATCCGAGTTGCTGTCTCCCAGGTGGAGTCTCATCGCAGGCTCGACGACGTCGCGTCCGATAAGGATATGACGCCAAGCCGCAGTGGATCTGCTGTTGGCTATGGCCGCTGAGGGGTGGGTGTGCTTGAAGTATGTAGCTCCCCTTCCCGGAAACCTTGAATTATTTTTTTTATTATTATTCATTTGATTTAAATTGTGATTTTTAGAATTTTAGAATTAATTATTTAGTTATTATTACGGTATATGACTTTAGCCATGATGGAGTTTTGAAGTACAAGACGGCTAGGAATCATGGCACGGATAGTGCAGTAGCATGCTTTGACTAGTATTTAGCCATGGTAGGGGGGATGCAAAGCCATATGAATGCCCTAACTAGGAAAACCAGACCAAGTTGCGAGTTAAACCCTATAAATGGTTTAATTAGTTATTTATTAATAACTTGGCTTTTAGGAAATTCGGTTATACCAAAATTGTCCGAACGTGGTATTGATATCCCGGATGTCGCTCACGTGATAAACCACGAGATGCCGGGGACGATCGACATGTATACTCACAGGATTGGACGAACAGGAAGGGCTGGGAAGACATGAGTGGCTACGACATTTTGACCCTGCACGATATTGATGTATTCTATGATCTTAAGCAGATGTTTATACAGAACAACAGTCCGGTGCCGCCGGAGCTGGTGAGGCATGAGGCTTCCAAGTTTAAGCCAAGGTCGATCCCTGACAGACCACCTAGGCGGAATGATACCGTGTTTGCTCTTTGAGGCCGTAGTCATCGCAATAGGCTTCCATTTACACACTATCTTTTGGGGGAAAGAAATCATGGAGACTTGTATGTTCAAGGTATCCATGTTTCGTCTTTTACCAGTGACTACTAGGAGTTAGTTACCTTCTATCTATTTTTTATGTTTATGATTTGAACATGTTATATGGCTACTGGGGACACTATTATGATAACTTACTGAACTATATCAGTGTTATAATGCTGTTACTTTTATTACGAACACACGTTGACACGATATGGACATGGCGATACGGACATAGCACTGATTTTGGCATCTAGCTTGTGTACTCTTTGGAGTGTCCATGTCGTGACACTATACAATATGGGCATCAATTTTGGAGTATCCTCTACCACACACCTGGTGGAGAAATTGATAAGTATTTCTGCTCAGGGATTACTATAGTCTTTATATTAGGATGGTGTGTGTGTGCTCATTATGACCCGTAACCATATGTACTGAAATTCAATCAATATTCTCCTGTTTTAGATAAATGTATACTTAACATTTTCTTTATAACTATTACATCCAATAAAAGAAATAGGACTTATTCTTGTTGCATTTGAAGTTTTTCAATAAGAAGATATATCTGTGGCGAAGGCTAATGCAAATCATACTTAGATGATAAAGCAGCAGCCCAACCAAACGAACCCTTTCCCCCCATGCTCGGCCCAAAGGTAGAGCAAACCCGACCCAGCAGCAAACCCAAACTAAAACAACTCAGCTCAGCTCTTAAAACCTCTTTATACATAACCCACGCTCATATGAAGAAACCCTAGCCGCAGCCATCCAGTTTCTTCCTCCCCCCCGCCTCTAGGAAGAACCTGGCGTTCGACGCAGCCATTGTCCATGCACTCCTCCTCGTGCTACACATAACCGACCCACCTGGATTCGTACCACCACATCGACAACGTCCACGCCTCGCCGCAAGCGCTGCACGCCGTGCTCCGGTGTGCTTCATCGTGTCAGCCACCAATCATCGACCAGTTTCGGTCGGGCACTTCGAAGCCTACCGAACACACCGTCGTCGACTCCTCGCAAAGCCATCTTGCTGATGCCGCTGTTTTGACGACAACCTTTCCTGCCTAAGCCGTCCACGTCATCCTCGTGTCTTGCCTCCTCACAATCGGAGATGACGAAGTACCTAGTTGAAGCTGCCTCTAGGACGACTTTGACTTTGCCGCATGGTCATACTTGGTCATCACGCCGAACCCTACTTTCGGCGAGCGACGCGCGCGAAGCTGTCAACCTGTGCCTCCGCAGAGAGTCCACATGCACGTGCGTGCCTCCTCGGACCGACGTGAGCCAGTATACCGTACCGCCGTCGAGCCCGGCGACAGCGTTTTCCGAGCGCTCCTCGTGCCGATCCGCCACTCGCCAGTATGGTTGCCCAACTGAGCAATTAAGCAGAAGAAGAAGAAGAATAATAAGAAGAGGAGGATGGAGTATTATTACTACAGTACCACATGGTGCAGAAGAGTTATAGGAGGTGAACACCGTATGGTCACTGTAGCATGCGTGAATAAGAGGTGAACCCATAGGTAATATACTCTTTTCTTCTCCTGTTGCTTTGGAAGGTTTCTAATTATTAAGTCCAGGTTCAGCAAACAAATAAAACCAGAGACCTGTTATTGACAACAGAGTGTTGTGGCTCCATTGGTAATGGATAGGAGCTTGAGTATTGGTGATCCTGGGTTCGATCCTAGCCTATGTATTATGTTATGAATGTTTTGTCTAAGGCTTTGCCTAATAAAAACTTCCTATGGGATGCTTACACGTATAAATAAGAACATGTATCACCTGGTTGGAAAGCAAAGTGAAATTGGGATTAGCATGGGTTCTCGAGCCCAGCATGATGGGTAAAGGTTCCTCCCAATAGAAGCTAAGTAGAAATTGTTACTTTATTCATACATTAGTGAGCCATAGCTTGGCTGGTAATACAAATGTGTTGGGGATGGATGATCCTGGGTTCAAATCCAGGTTTGAGTCTGGGAAGATATTTTTGGTTCTTTCCTTTCTAATCTTTATTTCCTATCAGTTATAATGCTTAATGCTGCCCTACTTAATGTAATTATGCTACCATTACTATCAGGATCCAGTACTTGTGCCATCAATGCCTTATGGTTAATAAACTTGAGTAGTGTTAAGTGACTGTAGTAGATAATTAATTCAATCCTAAATCTTTCTATAGGTTCCTTGGACTATTTGAACCCTAATTTCGTGCCGGATTTTCACACTCGGCTTCCGGTGACAGGCAAGTATACGTTGCCTTCCTCTACAGTTTTATTTATATGCATTTTATTTCAGTTTCCAGCTTTTGGATTATTTATAGACATGTGCTTTTTTTTGTGTTATTTTCTGTGGAGTTGTTTTTATTGTTTATAGCCATGTTCATGTTTTGGCCTTGTGTTTCACATTTGGAGTTTCTCGTTAGTATCTTGCTTGAGTCGTGTCATAGAACGAGTGCGCGTAGTGAACTGCTAAATCCTTGATATTGCTTCCTTGGCACCAGAGAGTCCACACACGGGACGAGGGTGTTTTTCTTGACCTGTTTACATCCGTGAGTCCACACTAGGGACTAGGATGTCGATTATTGCACCAGAGAGTCCACACTCGGGACGAGGGTGTTTACACCAGAGAGTCCACACTAGGGACGAGGGTGTAGACTTGACTTGACTTGCACCAGAGAGTCCACACTCGGGACGAGGGTGTTTACATCAGAGAGTCCACACACGGGACGAGGATGTAGTATTTGTACCAGAGAGTCCACACTCGGGACGAGGGTGCCTTGCCATGAACTAACCAGAGAGTCCACACTAGGGACGAGGGTTAGTACTAACCAGAGAGTCCACATTCGGGACGAGGGTTAGTGTTTAGTTCAAACCAGTGAGTACACACTCGGGACGAGGGTTTGGTTTCTTCCATTGATCATCATATTTCGTTCATCCGGCAGTTTATTATGCGTAGTTGTTCTAGTGTTCGTGTTTGTGTGTCCGTATTAGTATTCGTAGTCATTGTCTTGTTCTTGTTCTTTCTTGTTTATTTCTTGCGCATGATAAAACTGCTAGATAGGCATGTATATTATGTATCTTGCTATATCCTCTGAGGACCTGATGATCTCCTCAGGTTTAGCGATTGCATGGAGTTAGCAAGTAGTTCTGGATGACGGAGGATTTGCAGTTCTTGCGAGATTTAGGTACCGTTATCATGTTTATTATCCGCTCGTGCTTTTTATTCCTTATCATGAGATATCATGTCCCTTATTTCAGTTGTAGACTCTTGTTATATTTCTTAGAGTCTTATCGGACATTTATGCTAGTGGGCTGCAGACCACGACAAATAGTGTTCATTCATGTTTATTATCTTATTGTGGATTGAGATTTAGAGTTGTTTGCCATGATTTGGCAGTATACCATAGCCTTGACAGCGTTTACGTATTCGAGTCGGGCTGGAGTCCGTTCGATACGTAGCTGGCTTGCTCACGAGCTCGCGTCCGAAAAACCGGATGCGGGCCGTGATAAGTTTTTGTGGTGGCCCATGCAGGTCAGAGCATATCGTACCGGTTACGTAACTGTACTGGTACGAGCCTGCGCACTTGACTAGACCTTAGAAATCTCAATCCACTCTGCCTTGAAAATTCTCCTAGAAATTCTTTACGTCCTTGAAAATTTCATATTTGCTCCCGAATATACTTCCTTGCTTTCCGTACCCTTGACTCTCGTCCCTTCCTATTTCAGGGTGACGAATGATCGTGCTGACTAGAATTCATCAGAGATTCTTAAGTTATATTAGAATATTGCTTGATTTTGAATATTTGGTTGTTTGATAGACATGAGGGATTATAGATACCATATGCCCTAGATATATATATGTTGGAAGGACTGTTGACCGGTAGTTAGATGATTATAAGATTTTAGTGTCCGTATTTGAGGAGTAGTACGACCAAAGGTGGGTAGAAGCCCTCAAGTGTTCGAAGTTATAAGATGACTAGAGAAAGTTATAAAATATTTTGAGGAATTAAATTTGAGGAGATTAAGGTTAAGGTAGACTTTCTTCTTGAATTTTAAGAATAGTTATGAATTAGAATTTCGATGACGAAATTATTTTTAAGGTGGGTAGATTTTTAGCTCCCCTTCCCGGAAACCTTGAATTTTTTTTTTATTATTCATTTGATTTAAATTGTGATTTTTAGAATTTTAGAATTAATTATTTAGTTATTATTACGGTATATGACTTTAGCCATGATAGAGTTTTGAAGTACAAGACGGCTAGGAATCATGGCACGAATAGTGCAGTAGCATGCTTTGACTAGTATTTAGCCATGGTAGGGGGGATGCAAAGCCATATGAATGCCCTAACTAGGAAAACCAGGCTAAGTTGCGAGTTAAACCCTATAAATGGTTTAATTAGTTATTTATTAATAATTTGGCTTTTAGGAAATTCGGTTATACCAAAATTGTTCGGACGTGGTATTGATATCCCGGATGTCGCTCATGTGATAAACCACGAGATGCCGGGGACGATCGACATGTATACTCACAGGATTGGACGAACAGGAAGGATTGGGAAGACATGAGTGGCTACGACATTTTGACCCTGTACGATATTGATGTGTTCTATGATCTTAAGCAGATGCTTATACAGAACAACAGTCCGGTGTCGCCGGAGCTGGTGAGGCATGAGGCTTCCAAGTTTAAGCCAGGGTCGATCCCTGACAGACCACCTAGGCAGAATGATACCGTGTTTGCTCTTTGAGGCCGTAGTCATCGCAATAGGCATCCATTTACACACTATCTTTTAGGGGAAAGAAATCATGGAGACTTGTATGTTCAAGGTATCCATGTTTCATCTTTTACCAGTGACTACTAGGAGTTAGTTACCTTCTATCTATTTTTTATGTTTATGATTTGAACATGTTATATGGCTACTGGGGACACTATTATGATAACTTATTGAACTATATCAGTGTTATAATGCTGTTACTTTTATTACGAACACACGTTGACACGATATGGACATGGCGATACGGACATAGCACTGATTTTGGCATCTAGCTTGTGTACTCTTTGGAGTGTCCATGTCGTGACACTATACAATATGGGCATCAATTTTGGAGTATCCTCTACCACACACCTGGTGGAGAAATTGATAAGTATTTCTGCTCAGGGATTACTATAGTCTTTATATTAGGATGGTGTGTGTGTGTGCTCATTATGACCCGTAACCATATGTACTGAAATGCAATCAATATTCTCCTGTTTTAGATAAATGTATACTTAACATTTTCTTTATAACTATTATATCTAATAAAAGAAATAGGACTTATTCTTGTTGCATTTGAAGTTTTTCAATAAGAAGATATATCTGTGGCGAAGGCTAATGCAAATCTTACTTAGATGATAAAGCAGCAGCCCAACCAAACGAACCCTTTCCCCCCATGCTCGGCCCAAAGGTAGAGCAAACCCGACCCAGCAACAAACCCAAACTTAAACAACTCAGCTCAGCTCTTAAAACCTCTTTATACATAACCCACGCTCATATGAAGAAACCCTAGTCGCAGCCATCCAGTTTCTTCCTCCCCCCCGCCTCTAGGAAGAACCTGGCGTTCGACGCAGCCATTGTCCATGCACTCCTCCTCGTGCTACACACAACCGACCCACCTGGATTCGTACCACCACATCGACAACGTCCACGCCTCGCCGCAAGCGCTGCACGCTGTGCTCCGGTGTGCTTCATCGTGTCAGCCACCAATCATCGACCAGTTTCGGTCGGGCACTTCGAAGCCTACCGAACACACCGTCGTCGACTCCTCGCAAAGCCATCTTGCTAATGTCGCTGTTTCGACGACAACCTTTCCTGCCTAAGCCGTCCACGTCATCCTCGTGTCTTGCCTCCTCACAATCGGAGATGACGAAGTACCTAGTTGAAGCTGCCTCTAGGACGACTTCGACTTTGCCGCATGGTCATACTTGGTCATCACGCCAAACCCTACTTTCGTCGAGCGACGTGCGCGAAGCTATCAACCTATGCCTCCGCAGAGAGTCCACATGCACGCGCGTGCCTCCTCGGACCGACGTGAGCCAGTGTACCGCACCGCCGCCGAGCCCGACGACAGCATTTCCCGAGCGCTCCTCGTGCCGATCCGCCACTCGCCAGTATGGTTGCCCAACTAAGCAATTAAGCAGCAGAAGAAGAAGAAGAATAATAAGAAGAGGAGGATGGAGTATTATTACTACAGTACCACAAGGTGCAGAAGAGTTATAGGAGGTGAACACCGCATGGTCATTGTAGCATGCGTGAATAAGAGGTGAACCCATAGGTAATATACTCTTTTCTTCTCCTGTTGCTTTGGAAGGTTTCTAATTATTAAGTCCAGGTTCAGCAAACAAATAAAACCAGAGACCTGTTATTGACAACTGAGTGTTGTGGCTCCATTGGTAAGGGATAGGAGCTTGAGTATTGGTGATCCTGGGTTCGATCCTAGCCTATGTATTATGTTATGAATGTTTTGTCTAAGGCTTTGCCTAATAGAAACTTCTTATGGGATGCTTACACCTATAAATAAGAACATGTATCACCTGGTTGGAAAGTAAGGTAAAATTGGGATTAGCATGGGTTCTCGAGCCCAGCATGGGTAAAGGTTCCTCCCAATAGAAGCTAAGTGGAAATTGTTACTTTATTCATACATTAGTGAGCCATAGCTTGGCTGGTAATACAAATGTGTTGGGGATGGATGATCCTGGGTTCAAATCCAGGTTTGAGTCTGGGAAGATATTTTTGGTTCTTTCCTTTCTAATCTTTATTCCCTATCAGTTATAATGCTTAATGCTGCCCACCTTAATGTAATTATGCTACCATTACTATCAGGATCCAGTACTTGTGCCATCAATGCCTTATGGTTAATAAACTTGAGTAGTGTTAAGTGACTGTAGTAGATAATTAATTCAATCCTAAATCTTTCTATAGGTTCCTTGGACTATTTGAACCCTAATTTCGTGCCGGATTTTCACACTCGGCTTCCGGTGACAAGCAAGTATACCTTGCCTTCCTCTACAGTTTTATTTACATGCATTTTATTTCAGTTTCCAGCTTTTGGATTATTTATGGACATGTGCTTTTTTTCGTGTTATTTTTTGTGGAGTTGTTTTTATTGTTTATAGCCATGTTCATGTTTTGGCCTTGTGTTTCACATTTGGAGTTTCTCGTTAGTACCTTGCTTGAGTCGTGTCATAAAACGAGTGCACGTAGTGAACTGCTAAATCCTTGATATTGCTTTCTTGGCACCAGAGAGTCCACACACGGGACGAGGGTGTTTTTCTTGACCTGTTTACATCCGTGAGTCCACACTAGGGACTAGGATGTCGATTATTGCACCAGAGAGTCCACATTCGGGACGAGGGTGTTTACACCAGAGAGTCCACACTAGGGACGAGGGTGTAGACTTGACTTGACTTGCACCAGAGAGTCCACACTCGGGACGAGGGTGTTTACATCAGAGAGTCCACACACGGGACGATGATGTTGTATTTGCACCAGAGAGTTCACACTCGGGACGAGGGTGCCTTGCCGTGAACTAACCAGAGAGTCCACACTAGGGACGAGGGTTAGTACTAACCAGAGAGTCCACATTCGGGATGAGGGTTAGTGTTTAGTTCAAACCAGTGAGTCCACACTCGGGACGAGGGTTTGGTTTCTTCCATTGATCATCATGTTTCGTTCATCCGGCAGTTCATTATGCGTAGTTGTTCTAGTGTTCGTGTTTGTGTGTCCGTATTAGTGTTCGTAGTCATTGTCTTGTTCTTGTTCTTTCTTGTTTATTTCTTGCGCATGATAAAACTGCTAGATAGGCATGTATATTATGTATCTTGCTATGTCCTCTGAGGACCTGATGATCTCCTCAGGTTTAGCGATTGCTTGGAGTTAGCTAGTAGTTCTGGATGACGGAGGATTTGCGGTTCTTGCGGGATTCAGGTACCGTTATCATGTTTATTATCCGCTCGTTCTTTTTATTCCTTATCATGAGATATCATGTCCCTTGTTTCAGTTGTAGACTCTTGTTATATTTCTTAGAGTCTTATCGGATATTTATGCTAGTGGGCTGCAGACCACGACAAATAGTGTTCATTCATGTTTATTATCTTATTGTGGATTGAGATTTAGAGTTGTTTGCCATGATTTGGCAGTATACCGTGGCCTTGACAACGTTTACGTATTCGAGTCGGGCTGGAGTCCGTTCGATACGTAGCTGGCTTGCTCACGAGCTCGCGTCCGAAAAACCGGATGTGGGTCGTGACAAGTTTTTGTGGTGGCCCATGCTGGTCAGAGCATATCGTACCGGTTACGTAACTGTACTGGTACGAGCCTGCGCACTTGACTAGACCTTAGAAATCTCAATCCACTCTGCCTTGAAAATTCTCCTAGAAATTCTTTACGTCCTTGAAAATTTTATATTTGCTCCCGAATATACTTCCTTGCTTTCCGTACCCTTGACTCTCGTCCCTTCCTATTTCAGGGTGACGAATGATCGTGCTGACTAGAATTCATCAGAGATTCTTAAGTTATATTAGAATATTGCTTGATTTTGAATATTTGGTTGTTTGATAGATATGAGGGATTATAGATGCCATATGCCATAGATATATATATGTTGGAAGGACTGTTGACCGGTAGTTAGATGATTATAAGATTTTAGTGTCCGTATTTGAGGAGTAGTGCGACCAAAGGTGGGTAGAAGCCCTCAAGTATTCGAAGTTATAAGATGACTAGAGAAAGTTATAAAATATTTTGAGGAATTAAATTTGAGGAGATTAAGGTTAAGGTAGACTTTCTTCTTGAATTTTAAGAATAGTTATGAATTAGAATTTCGAGGACGAAATTATTTTTAAGGTGGGTAGATTTGTAGCTCCCCTTCTCGGAAACCTTGAATTATTTTTTTATTATAATTTATTTGATTTAAATTATGATTTTTAGAATTTTAGAATTAATTATTTAGTTATTATTACGGTATATGACTTTAGCCATGATGGAGTTTTGAAGTACAAGACGGCTAGGAATCATGGCACGGATAGTGAGTAGCATGCTTTGACTAGTGTTTAGCCATGGTAGGGGGGATACAAAGCCATATGAATGCCCTAACTAGGAAAACCAGGCCAAGTTGCGAGTTAAACCCTATAAATGGTTTAATTAGTTATTTATTAATAATTTGGCTTTTAGAAAATTCGGTTATACCAAAATTGTCCGGACGTGGTATTGATATCCCGGATGTCGCTCACGTGATAAACCACGAGATGCCGGGGATGATCGACATGTATACTCACAGGATTGGACGAACAGGAAGGGCTGGGAAGACATGAGTGGCTACGACATTTTGACCCTGCACGATATTGATGTGTTCTATGATCTTAAGCAGATGCTTATACAGAACAACAGTCCGGTGCCGCCGGAGCTGGTGAGGCATGAGGCTTCCAAGTTTATGCCAGGGTCGATCCCTGACAGACCACCTAGGCGGAATGATACCGTGTTTGCTCTTTGAGGCCGTAGTCATCGCAATAGGCTTCCATTTACACACTATCTTTTGGGGGAAAGAAATCATGGAGACTTGTATGTTCAAGGTATCCATGTTTCGTCTTTTACCAGTGACTACTAGGTGTTAGTTACCTTCTATCTATTTTTTATGTTTATAATTTGAACATGTTATATGGCTACTGGGGACACTATTATGACAACTTACTGAACTATATCAGTGTTATAATGCTGTTACTTTTATTACGAATACACATTGACACGATATGGACATGGCGATACGGACATAGCACTGATTTTGGCATCTAGCTTGTGTACTCTTTGGAGTGTCCATGTCATGACACTATACAATATGGGCATCAATTTTGGAGTATCCTCTACCACACACCTTGTGGAGAAATTGATAAGTATTTCTGCTCAGGGATTACTATAGTCTTTATATTAGGATGGTGTGTGTGTGTGTGCTCATTATGACCCGTAACCATATGTACTGAAATGCAATCAATATTCTCCTATTTCAGATAAATGTATACTTAACATTTTCTTTATAACTATTATATCCAATAAAAGAAATATGACTTATTCTTGTTGCATTTGAAGTTTTTCAATAAGAAGATATATCTGTGGCGAAGGCTAATGCAAATCATACTTAGATAATAAAGCAGCAGCCCAACCAAACGAACCCTTTCCTCCCATGCTCGGCCCAAAGGTAGAGCAAACCCGACCCAGCAGCAGCAAACCCAAACTTAAACAACTCAGCTCAGCTCTTAAAACCTCTTTATACATAACCCACGCTCATATGAAGAAACCCTAGCCGCAGCCATCCAGTTTCTTCCTCCCCCCCGCCTCTAGGAAGAACCCGACGTTCGATGCAGCCATTGTCCATGCACTCCTCCTCGTGCTACACACAACCGACCCATCTGGATTCATACCACCACATCGACAACGTCCACGCCTCGCTACAAGCGCTGCACGCCGTGCTCCGGTGTGCTTCATCGTGTCAGCCACCAATCATCGACCAGTTTCGGTCGGGCACTTCGAAGCCTACCGAACACACCGTCGTCGACTCCTCACAAAGCCATCTTGCTGATGCCGCTGTTTCGACGACAACCTTTCCTGCCTAAGCCGTCCACGTCATCCTCGTGTCTTGCCTCCTCACAATCGGAGATGACGAAGTACCTAGTTGAAGCTGCCTCTAGGACGACTTCGACTTTGCCGCATGGTCATACATGGTCATCACGCCGAACCCTACTTTCGGCTAGCGGCGTGTGCGAAGCTGTCAACCTGTGCCTCCGCAGAGAGTCCACATGCACGCGCGTGCCTCCTCGGACCGACGTGAGCCAGTGTACCGCGCCGCCGCCGAGCCCGGCGACAGCATTTCCCGAGCGCTCCTCGTGCCGATCCGCCACTCGCCAGTATGGTTGCCCAACTAAGCAATTAAGCAGAAGAAGAAGAAGAAGAATAATAAGAAGAGGAGGATGGAGTATTATTACTACAGTACCATATGGTACAGAAGAGTTATAGGAGGTGAACACCGCATGGTTACTGAAGCATGCGTGAATAAGAGGTGAACCCATAGGTAATATACTCTTTTCTTCTCCTGTTGCTTTGGAAGGTTTCTAATTATTAAGTCCAGGTTCAGCAAACAAATAAAACCAGAGACCTGTTATTGACAACTGAGTGTTGTGGCTCCATTGGTAAGGGATAGGAGCTTGAGTATTGGTGATCCTGGGTTTGATCCTAGCCTATGTATTATGTTATGAATGTTTTGTCTAAGGCTTTGCCTAATAGAAACTTCCTATGGGATGCTTACACCTATAAATAAGAACATGTATCACCTGGTTGGAAAGCAAGGTGAAATTGGGATTAGCATGGGTTCTCGAGCCCAGCATGGGTAAAGGTTCCTCCCAATATAAGCTAAGTAGAAATTATTACTTTATTCATACATTAGTGAGCCATAGCTTGGCTGGTAATACAAATGTGTTGGGGATGGATGATCCTAGGTTCAAATCCAAGTTTGAGTCTGGGAAGATATTTTTGGTTCTTTCCTTTCTAATCTTTATTCCCTATCAGTTATAATGCTTAATGCTGCCCACCTTAATGTAATTATGCTACCATTACTATCAGGATCCAGTACTTGTGCCATCAATGCCTTATGGTTAATAAACTTGAGTAGTGTTAAGTGACTGTAGTAGATAATTAATTCAATCCTAAATCTTTCTATAGGTTCCTTGGACTATTTGAACCCTAATTTCGTGCCGGATTTTCACACTCGGCTTCCGGTGACAGGCAAGTATACCTTGCCTTCCTCTACAGTTTTATTTACATGCATTTTATTCCAGTTTCCAGCTTTTGGATTATTTATGGACATGTACTTTTTTCGTGTTATTTTCTGTGGAGTTGTTTTTATTGTTTATAGCCATGTTTATGTTTTGGCCTTGTGTTTCACATTTGGAGTTTCTCGTTAGTACCTTGCTTGAGTCGTGTCATAGAACGAGTGTGCGTAGTAAACTGCTAAATCCTTGATATTGCTTCCTTGGCACCAGAGAGTCCACACACGGAACGAGGGTGTTTTTCTTGACCTGTTTACATCCGTGAGTCCACACTAGGGACTAGGATGTCGATTATTGTACCAGAGAGTCCACACTCCGGACGAGGGTGTTTACACCAGAGAGTCCACACTTGGGACGAGGGTGTAGACTTGACTTGCACCAGAGAGTCCACACTCGGGACGAGGGTGTTTACATCAGAGAGTCCACACACGGGACAATGATGTAGTATTTGCACCAGAGAGTCCACACTCGGGACGAGGGTACCTTGCCGTGAACTAACCAGAGAGTCCACACTAGGGACGAGGGTTAGTACTAACCAGAGAGTCCACATTCGGGATGAGGGTTAGTGTTTAGTTCAAACCAGTGAGTCCACACTCGGGACGAGGGTTTGGTTTTTTCCATTGATCATCATGTTTCGTTCATCCGGCAGTTCATTATGCGTAGTTGTTCTAGTGTTCGTGTTTGTGTGTCCGTATTTGTGTTCGTAGTCATTGTCTTGTTCTTGTTCTTTCTTGTTTATTTCTTGCGCATGATAAAACTGCTAGATAGGCATGTATATTATGTATCTTGCTATGTCCTCTGAGGACCTGATGATCTCCTCAGGTTTAGCGATTGCATGGAGTTAGCTAGTAGTTCTGGATGACGGAGGATTTGTGGTTCTTACGGGATTCAGGTACCGTTATCATGTTTATTATCCGCTCATGCTTTTCATTCCTTATCATGAGATATCATGTCCCTTGTTTCAGTTGTAGACTCTTGTTATATTTCTTAGAGTCTTATCGGACATTTATGCTAGTGGGCTGCAGACCACGACACATAGTGTTCATTCATGTTTATTATCTTATTGTGGATTGAGATTTGGAGTTGTTTGCCATGATTTGGAAGTATACCATAGTCTTGACATCGTTTACGTATTCGAGTCGGGCTGGAGTCCGTTCGATACGTAGCTGGCTTGCTTACAAGCTTGCGTCCGAAAAACTGGGTGCGGGTCGTGACAAAGTACCTGGCCTTCATAAACTGGGTCCATAAGTTCTTGCTCGTGCGGAGCTTCCACCACAATTTTATTGAGAAAGCTTTAACGATGTACGTGAGTTTGGTAAATCCTAGACCCCCTTCCTCGGTAGGATGAGCCATGGAGTTCCAGCTAGCCCAGTGGTGCTTGTTTTGTCCGTTGTTGTGCCCTCAAAAGAAATTACAAAATATCTGCTCGATTGAGGAAAGAACCTTCTTGGACGGGGAGCACGCGGCCAGAGTATGGATTGGTATGGAAGTGAGCACGTGTTTGATGAGGATCATCTTTCCGCCTGGGGATAAGGTGGCATTATGCCACCCTTCAAGTTTGTTCCTGATTCTTGTGATCAAGTTCTCGAAGATGCCAACATTGGATCTCCCGTACCCAAGGGGGGTAGCCGAGATAGTTGAACGGAGGATGGGCAACGGAGAATGATGTTAAGTTGGAGAGGCTGATTGCGTGCTCCCTTTTGATGTTATGGTGGGCATAGATAACGCTCTTGGAAGGATTGATCTTCTGGCCGGAACATCTAGAGTACCTTTGTAGGGTGTTGTGAACCACATACATCGCTCCAACGTCCCTGGCCGAGAAAATGAGTAAATCGTCGGCGAAGGCCAGGTGGGTGATAATAGGACATCCACTGGATGTGTGATAGTGCTGGAAGTTCGGCGTGTTGAACATGTTATTAAGGTTCCTGCTCAGAGCATCTGCTGCTATGATGAAAATAGTGGATGATAGAGGGTCGCACTGTCTAACTCTGCGACTGGATTTGAAAAACCCATCGGTTTATCCGTTGATAACTATGGAGAACCACGAGTTGCTGATGGATCTCCACACGATATTGGTCCAAGTTTTCGAGAATCCGAATGCCCTGAAGACCCAGATCATAAATTGACAATCTAGTCTGTCATAGGCTTTCTCCATGTCGATTTTGACTGCGATGTTGCCCCCTCTTGCTGGAAATTTCATGCAGGTGATTAACTCTTGTGCCAGCATAATATTGTCCTGAATGTTCCTCCTCCGAACAAAGCCGCTTTTCTTCTCGAAAATGATTTTGGGGAGAATTCCTGCCATTCTGGTAGCGATGATCTTGGAGATGATCTTGTTGGTGAAAGTGCAGAGACTGATGGGTCGAAAGTCACAAAAGGTCTCTGGGTTTTCTTTTTTTTGGGATAAGGATCAGCTTGGCACTAGAGATGGCTTTGGGGTATGTGGCTCCTTCGAAGAATGCAACAGCCGCTTCGGTGATGTCCTGCTTGATAATATCCCAGCAGGTGCGAAAGAAGACCCCCGAAAAGCCGTCCGGGTCAGGCGTACTGTGCTCGTTCAGAGCCCACACTGCTTCTTTCACTTCATGTTCAGTTGGTAGACGCTCCAACTGGGTGTTGTCGGTGTCATTAATGAGTAGGGGAATTTGGTCCAGGAAGGATCTATCTTTGTGAATCGTCTCTTTGGAGAATAATTTGGAGTAGAATTCTGCAGCGGCCGCTTGGATGGCCTTATGGTCTGTAATGATGTTCCCGATGTCGTCGGCGGTGTGGTGAACCGATAGCTTCTGTCTGCGGCCGTTGACGCAAGCATGAAAATATTTTGAGTTTTTATCCCCTTTGCTGTCCCATTTCAATCTCGCTTTTTTCTTCCAGAATTCTGTCTCCACTTTGAGTTTGAATTTGAGCATAGCCTTGGTGAGGTTCAGGGCTTTCCTGGCCGCCGTAGATCGTTCCGAAGCGAATATGGCTTCGGCACGGGTGACATCGTCCTCAGCAACCCGATCGACTTAAAAAATGTCCCTGTAGGCAAGTTTGCTCCAGTTAGATAGGGCTTTTCTCGTTGCTTTGAGCTTGTTGCTCACCCGAATGAGGGGATTAGGAGATTTCTCGCGGTTCCAAGCTTTCGCGACGATGCCAAAAAATTGGGGGTGTTCGGTCTAGAAGTCGAGGAATTGGAAGTTCTTTTTGTATGGATTCGTATTGTTTTTAATTTTGACCAGCAGCGGGACGTGGTCTGATTCTGAGGAGTTGAGATGGGATAGGTGGGTGTTAATCCCCATTCCGTGCCAGCGAGCGTTCATGAGGGCCTTGTCCAAGCGGGAGTATTGACGACGATCCCCTTTCTGCATGTTGCACCAGGTGAAAGCGTTGTCGGTGAACTGGAGACAGGCGAGGTGAGCATTAAAAATGAAGTTGTTGATGTCTTGTATGGCCGTTATGGGTGGGGTCCTACCTCCAATTTTCTCTTCTCTGCAGGTGATCGCGTTAAAGTCCCCAATGCAAAGCTAATAAGAGTTGATGTGGTGGAGGTCGATGTCAAAAAGTTCGTTTCAGAGGAGTTTCTGCTCGGCAATATCACAGCTGCCGTGGACCGCTGAGAGGATAGCGCGCTCAGGGAGCGTGGGGTGTTCCAACCTGCAGGAAAGGGCCTGCCAGGAGTCCTGGATGACCCCGATGTTGACGTCCTTCAAGCTGAGGATCCAAATGTTGTTTCTGCCTGCTATGGTCGTGGGGAGGCCCAGCTGCAGCTGGATTGATTTTAATCTTTTGGGGGGAATTTTGGGTTCAAGAATAATGAGGATATCGATCTTGGAGATTTTTTGAAGACTGGAAATTCTTCTTTATGTGGGTTTGTTCGCCAGACCGCGGACATTCCATGATAGGATGTTAAGCATTAATGATGTTGTGGGAGGGTTTTTTGTTCCGCTTGGCGGCGGATCTGGTTTGGATGGTTGTGGTTTCGACAATTCCTTTCTTGGCGGTGTCCCCACTTGAGGTTGACGCTACAGCCTTAGTCGGGGTGGGAGGGTCGCGAGTGGATTGCTCGCGTGGGTCCGTGGGTAGGTCTACCATTTCCCCTGCGGAGTCCATGATGGGATCCTCGGAGGGGATGACTAGGGAGTCACTGGCGCTCCCAATCTGTAGGATAGTTTGCTGGAGGGGATAGCCAGCGGCTTGAACTTGTAGTCCTCTCCGAGCTTGGTCAGGCCCGATGATTGCAAGGGCTTCTTCAACTGGGTCTTCGATGGTGCGTTGTTGATCTGCATCGCCAGAGGCAGTGATCGCCTCTATCTTCTCCGAGATGGGGGGTTGGACGCTATCTCGGTGAGGGCAAGATCGGATTAGGGGCTTGCAGTCTCTGGTGGGGCTTCTGCATCTTCCGAATCTAGAACGACGAATTGGTTGGAGAGAGTAAGAGTTTGGGAGTTGAAAGGGATAAGGGCTTTGCTGGGGGCCTCGCTCTTGTCTGTCTTACCATCGTTGGAGCTTGTAGAAGCATGGAAAATATTGCTTTTAGTCCCATATCGGAAATGAGAAGAAGAAAGGGCTCACTCTATTCTATAAATATAGCCCCCTTTCCTCCTTTGAAAAGGGCACTAACTTTTCTTCCTTTCTTCCAACTTGGACTCTTCCTACTATGCACCTTCGGGTGCTAAGTCGAAGAAGTCTAGGGCAGCACGGGCTCATCGAGCTCAGTCAGCTGTCCCAACCTCTGACATTCAGAGCGTCCTGTTAAGCGGGACTCTAATAGAAAGTTGAACATAACCGCCCGTGTCCAGCCCCCGGCAGCAAACGGACAGGGTGGTTCTCAAGAGTCTCCCAACAATGATCAAGGGCAAGTACTTTTACTAGTCCCGCATCGGGGAGCAAACAGGATACCTACGCACTCGTATGCTCGGGATACCTGGGTCCACAAAGCGAGTGCAAAGGTTGATCGAGATATCCTTGACTTGCGAGATGTGATCCTTCACCAGTACAAGGAAAGAAGAGGAGTCTCATGCGGCTGAAAACCCAGAAAGCTCCATGCGGTCCATGAGGATTTTATGCGGCTCAAAATCCAGAATGCTTCATGCGGCTCAGAAAGCTTCATGCGGCCCAAAAGCAGGAGGGGGCCTTATGCGGCCCAAAATCAACAGAAAAGTCCATGCGGCTCAAAACAGAAGGAGCCTCATGCGGCTCAGGAATCTATCGGAGCCTCATGCGGCTCAGAAACTCTCCAATAGCCTCATGCGGCTCAGGAAAGAATCACGTGGCCCTATGTAGCTTGCTTTTACAGCTGGCCATAAAGTGACTACTCACATTAAATGCTCTGACATAAAGTGATAACTCTGACATTAAAGCTGAAATGATGAGCTTTGATATGACGGCACGTTCTTCGGGAAACGAAGAAAATCTTCTATACAGCTGGCACGATCCATCAATTCCAAAGCTCCCTATGCGGCTGCCACCCCCCCATGCGGCTGATGCTCGCATACGGCTCGGAGCGTGAAGACCCTCGTCATGCGGCTCAAATTATGAACAGTCACCCTATGCGGCCGCTGTTCTCATGCGGCTCGGATCATGGGGATCATCTCCATGCGGCTCAAATATTGAGAGGCCATGCCCATGTAGCCTTGACACGTGGCTAGTCCTATGCGGCTCAATTGGAAACCACCCCCATGCGACTCAGATTTCGGAGGCTAGACCTATGCGGCTGCCACCTTCATACGGTTCAAAACCTAAGAAGCTACCCTCATGCGGCTGTGGCTCGCGGTTATGACACGTGACAGAAGATCAGTTTCCCACGTGGCACTAAATCAATCAAGAGTTTTCAACAAATCCCAACACCAGATTTAGTGCAATCATCATAATTATCCGAATCAAAACAGATTTATGGCAATCACATGGATTAAACACGTGGCAGGAGATCCGAGCTTCCCAAGATTCATGACAATCAACATTGATTGTCCATACGAATTTTACACAATCAGCATTAATTGTCCAGATTCGTTGCAATCAAGATTAGTGGTCCAGATTAATTTCCCACAAAATAGGACCAAGGAAAATGGCAATTAAGTCCCCAAGCCGCCGACTTTTTTAGGGTGATCATTGCAAACCCTAATGATTACACCCCACCCCTATAAATAGCAAGGTGCCATTCCCTTGTAAAAAAGAAGAAGAAGAGAGAGATCGGATCTAGAGAAACAAAAAAATATAGCAAGGTGCTATTCCCTTGCAAAAGAGATCCTATCCACCCGGCTGGACACACAGAGAGACAAAGACGCGCACAGAAGAATCTTCCCTTCTTGAGAGCAGTTCTTCACCAGAGCCAAGGCTACGTCTGATCGTCCAAGGAGTAAGACAGAGCGGCCGTCGCTTTCCCGAGCCTCTACCGTCACCCTCCAGAATCAAAACTAAACAATCGTACTTAGACTGCTGTACCTAGGTTTTCGTCCCTAGGCTTTCTTTCTATGAGCGAGTTTATATTGTGAGTCTAAGTTCAGTCCTCCTATATAATTGTTCTGTACTTTTACAATAAATAGCAAACACGATGGCGACTCTGCTGGGGACTAACTTCTCCACGACTGAGGAGTTGGTGACGCAATCAGACGCAGCCAAACTTGGCTCCACTCAACAAATGCTGGTCTCCCGGTTCGACCAACAGGCGTTTGAAGAAATGCTCTCCTACGGGAGCACTGGCCCGGTCCAGCAGCAAGCCCGCACGAAGAAGGCCCGCAGGAAGTGGAGACCCAAATCACTTGCTCCTCCCCAAGCTCTCAAAGAAGTACTCTCTGTTGCCCGAGACAGCGGAGAAGTCTCGCATGCGGCCCCACTTTAGACCACATAGGACTTTGCTGTCCCCAAGTCCGGCAGAAGAAAACACTATGATGCTGGACTTGCAGGGGCAAAGAGGAACTCTGTGCGATTCAAGTAGCATAAGGGCGCCAGCCGCATGGAGGCTCATGCGGCCGCAACTGTCAACCGCATAGAGAGAACTCATGCGGCCACATAAGTCAGCCGCATCATGCGGCCAGAATTTTTGGCCGCATGCAGACAGCCTGCATGGCCATGACATATAGCCGCATACAAAAAGTTCATACGGCCACAAAGAATAGCCGTATGCCGATAGCCTGTACGGCTACGACTCCCAGCCGCATACAGAAAGACCATGCGGCCACATATACCAGCCGCATGCAGACAGCCTGCACGGCGACCGATCCTAGCCGTATACCATCTATCCCATACGGCTCGCGGTTAGTCTTTGACCGCCTCTCATACTGTCCTGACCATGAAGGCTCTCTGGAGCATATGCCAGATTCTGTTGTGACCAGCTTGGACTCTTCCTACTACGCACTCTCAGGTGCTAGGAGAAAGAAGTCTCGGGCACCGCGGGCTTGACGAGCTCAGTCGACTGTCCCAACTTCCAACCACCAGGGCGTCTCGCTAACTATTACTCGGGCCCCTGATGGAAAGTTGTACAGAACTACCCGTGTCCAGCCCCCGGCGGCCAACGAACGGGATAGTTATCAAGAATCTTCTAACAAGGATCAGGGGCGAGTACTCACGCTACCCCCACATCAAGGAGCAGACAGGAGGCTAACGCACTCATCAGGCCACAAAGCAGGTGACCCACGCAACATGATTCTTCACAAGTACAAGGAAAGAGACTAAGACTTGGCGTACAAAGAATCCTGTCAAGGACATCAATGCACCCAAGTCATAGTCAACTGTTGCTGCAATAGGGCAGCAGCACAAAAAGACCGGGGGTCCGTCTTCCAAAGGCTGCAACACCCAAGCTTAGAAGATGAGGCACTTCTCGTCGCCTCTTACAATTCTGCTCTGAAGATTTCTGGCAGTGGAAGAGGAAAGAAAACAAATGTCTCTAGCCCGAAAATTTCAACCGGCGTAACCAAGAAAATTTCTTCTAAACGGCTGTCTACCACCGTTGCAGGAAGAGTTTACCAAGGTACCCGCTCAAAAACAAAATCTGCCACACTGGAAGATTCATCCACATCTATGGGAGACACTGGAGCCGGGGGTAGCATTCCTCCAAATATCCAAAATAATCCGGTATTCCAAGAAGATAGTCTGGGGGAAATGGTTCACCCAACAGATGCAGCAGATCTCGACATCCCCGAGGACATCCATAATTTCCAAGACGAGGCAAGCTCTGACGCTGGGGGTACCACTCTTTCTGAGTCAGAACCAGAGGAGAGCATTCCCACATACCCGGACGACTTCTCTGTACAAGGGTATGACTCAGAGGGCACGTCCTCTACCGTTCCTTCCATCTCTCCTCATATGAGGATGGTGTTCATGACAGACAGCAACCAAGAAGGTTCTAGTGATCGCCAACGCATCGACACTCTGGAGGCTATACTGCATGCCTTGGTCAAGTCCGTGGACGAGATCAAAGCAGCCCTTCCAACTCTGCAAGAAAGAACACCTGGCCAAACAAGCTTGGGTCCCACGATCAATGCGGACTCGAACTCAGCTGCACCGAACCCGGGAGATAGTCCTCCTGAAATATCGGCTCCTACCGCTGCAGACGAGGCCAGAGAGGCAAAAAGAGAGGTCCAGGAGCTCCGGGCCATGTTCTATGCCTAAGAAAACTGCCAAGATCTCAGGATACGACAACCGTACCCCGCTGCGTGGAGAGATGTTCCCTTCCTACCAAAATATAAACCATTCCACATCAATCCATATGATGGGAAGACATCTGCAAGCAGGTACATCACCTACTTCGAAGTCACAACCGACCATCTGCCTCATGACGATGCCATCCTTACGCGGTTGTTCATCGGAGCCTTGGAAGGGGTCGCCTTCGACTGGTATCGTAACTTGCCGGACAATTGCATCCACTCCTTCACCGGCTTCAAACGCATATTCCTGGAGAGGTTCTATGAAGTAGGATAAGACGTGACAATGTCCACTCTCATGGACATTGTTCAGGGAGAAAAGGAGCTAACAAGAAATTATAACGAGCGGTTTCGCCAAACTGCGATGAAGCTGCCTTCTGGCAACCCTGATTCCTCCTTGATTGAAATTTGCCAAAAGAGACTGCTTCCCACAATCAGCCTCTGGATGGGCGAAAGTCAATTCAAGGATTGGAAGACGTTCATCATCAGTGCCACTAGCACAGAAGACAAGGTGAAGAAAGCCCGCCAACTGGGATTACACATCTCGGAAGGGGAAGACAAGGGCAAACGCCCTAACGTCAACAACAACAATGATGGTAATTCCTCCAGCAACCGAGACAACAAAGGCAAGAAGGCTATGGTGACCGACACAGCCATAAAACCCGAATCAATGCAGGCAGAAAAGCAGTGGCCTCAGATGACCTACTCCTTTGAGGATGGCCATGTTAAACCCATCTTAGACATGCTCATCCAAGGAGGACAAATTCAGCTCCCTCCTTCCAGGCTAGAGCCTCACCCTACAGATATGGAGAGCCCCAAATACTGCCACTATCATCGCTATGTCCACCATGCCACACATGATTGCTACCAATTGAAGCGATACATCCAGCATCTCATCGATTCTAAGGCCCTGGCCATTGATTTCGAAGAGGTGACCGTAGCAGCCAACATGGTGTCACTACAATTTGGCAACTTCCCTCCGATAAAGACTCAAGACAGAGTAGTACCTGTCCTCCGAGCAAGGATGGAGGTCGCCAACCTTCTACCTCCCCGAGACCAAGCTGCTGGTCTATTGTCCCTTACCACATCACGAGGGGAGATCATGTGGGTCCATCCGGACTTGGTACCTGAGGTGACTCAGTCCGCGTCTCCCTCCACCAGCAAGAAGAAGAATGGAAAAGTCAAATCATGTCGCACGATCTCGACAGAGGTCGAAGAAGCTACTGCTGTTGTTATCCACTTCGGCGTACAAACCCAACCTCTACCAGGTAACTCGGCTGAAGATCAGCAGCCGATAGCTACTAATGCTCCAGGACCTCCGCAGCCTTCGACGACCGACAAGCCTAGGCCGAAGGAGACTCGCTTTGACAAACTACTCCGAAAAGAGACGCCTCATGGGCTAGAGAGGCCATACAACTTTGACATCCTGGCACAATTGGCCAACACATCGACCAAATTTTTGCTATATGAGCTCCTGAGACTCTCCAAGGATGTCCGCGTCGCACTAAGCGAGGCACTTCAGAATGCTGATGCATATCTAGCTCAGTCCAACCTCACCGGGGAAAGCTCGCCTGCAGATCTCCAGGACAACGCTTGCACAGGGTCAATGCCGAACATTGTCTTCACTCCGCAAGATATGCTCATCAAGACCAACCTGCATGATCGCCCTCTATACTATACTGGGTACATTGGCGATATCAAGGTAGATCGGATGCATATTGATCCCGATTCTTCCATAAGCATCATCCCGAAAAGCTTACTATACCATCTGCACATCCCAATGCATCGCCTGACGCCAACAAGTACCGCCATCAGCGATTTCAATTCGGGCAAGAGCTACCCGATCGGAAAGATTAGCCTAAAGTGCCAAATCGGCGACCTTCAGTCAGAAGTAACCTGTTATGTCATAGATACGGACACTTCCTACAATATTCTCCTGGGGTGTCCCTGGATACACGATTACATGATCGTGCCCTCCACACTGCACCAGTACTTCAAGTACGTCGACAAGCATGGCTTCGTAAGAACAGAATTTGTCGACATCGATCCCTTCAAAGGGGTCGAGTCCTACTACTCAGACTCGTGCTTGTATGAGAAGTCGAAGAAGCATCTCGCTGAAGGAGATATTCAAGCTCAAACTGAAGCAGCATCTGGATCAGAAGAACCTCTGACGATCCACCTCCAAGCCCGCAAGCCTGGCATAACTGCGCCCCTTACAGCCACTCTGCGTAAGGACACAATTAGCCACTCTGCACAGGAGGAACAGATGACAATTCGACTGCCAAGGTCTGGCCAAGCGCTAAGACCCACGACAGAGCCACTGACAATCAGGCTGTCTAAAGCTAGCCGGCCACAAGCAGAGGAGCTCAATCCCTCTGTCAAACCGATGACAATTCATCTTTCCAGAATGAATCGGCAGCCGAGCACTAAGCAAGGGACTGCTAGCCAGCCAATAACTCCCTGTCCAGCACCGAGCACCAAACTGGGGGTAGCTAGTAGGCCAACAACTCCACGTTCTACTCCACCCATGGAGCCCCTGATAATCAAGTTGCCCAAGTCATCCTCCCAGTCTGTATTTACACAGGGGGTGGCTGAAGAAGTCAGAACTGGCCAAGTATGTGGCTGCTTACACTGATGCGCCATCCGCAGATGATGGAACACAGTATAGGTGCTCACCTGCATACACAAGTGACAAATATCTACACCGCAAACAAACTTAGTCCAGTAGAAAACGCTTACCACATAATCGAGGGAGGGGATCACCCAATCATCTTCGGCCGGAAGAATGATCCACAGCCCTTCAAGATAGAAGAAGTTGAGCTCGAATCCGACACCGGGAGATTGCCCCTTTATCTGTATAGTCTCCAATCCAAGTACCTTATGCAAAAATAAGGGTTTGATCTGGAAACTACACCAGGCTTGAACTACGGCACTGGACGACGATTACCCTTACAATCGGCGATCCCGGCTGGGAAACTATGAGACTACTACAACAAAACCAGATGTGGGCTAGGTTATGTCACATCCGCGATGACACCTGAAAGCGCAAACGAAGAATGCGACTGGCACTCACACTCAACCGGATCACCCACTTTCGATTTAGATATCAGCATCGGGGACATGTTCAGGCAAGTCTGGTCCGTCAATATGGCACTTGCCGATGCCTACGAAGAAGATAAAGACATTCTCGAACTTCTTGAGCTAGAGCCATGGGCACAACAGCTAGATACGCAGTGGAAGAAGCGGTTTGAACAAAAAGAGCCTCCCACCGAGGATGAGGTTGTACAAGTCGATCTCGGTGATGAATCCTCTCCAAAGCCCATCTTCGTCAGTAAGAATCTGACCGACTAAGAGCGAGAATTACTACTACAACTCGTTAGAGAATCTATCGACGTATTCGCCTGGAGCTACGAAGATATGCCGGGAATGAACCCCGAGATTGTACTTCACAAACTCAACATCCGTCCAGACGCAAAGCCAGTCAAGTAACAGCAACGTCGGTTCCGTCATGTCGTCATGAATGCTATTGAAGCTGAGGTAAACAAACTGATAGCTAGCGGCTTCATCCATAAGGAATAGCATCCTGATTGGGTCGCCAACATAGTTCCAGTCCTCAAGAAGAGTGGAAAGATTCGAATCTGTATCGACTTTTGCAATCTGAATGAGGCGTGTCCTAAGGATGAGTTCCCTCTCCCTATTACAGACATCATGATCGATAACACCTGCGGCTTTGAGCGTATGTCATTCATGGATGGTTTCTCGGGGTACAACCAAATCAAGATGTTCCCTAACGACGAAAAGCATACATCATTCCGAATACCGATTGGCACGTTCTGCTACACAGTCATACCTTTCGGTTTAAAGAACACTGGCACCACCTATCAAAGAGCTATGAGCATCATCTTTAGAGACCACCTGCGTAAGACAGTGGAATGCTACGTTGACGACATCGTCGTCAAAAGCCGCTCTAAGGAAGATCATCTGTATGATCCGAGGATAGTGTTCGACCTGATGCGAGCGCACAATTTGAAAATGAATCCCATAAAATCCTTTTTAGGCGTATCCAGCAGAAAGTTCTTGGGTTTTATCATCACCTCCCAGGGTATCCACGTAGACCCTGAGAAGACAAAGGCGATCATGGAGATGGCCCCCCTTAGAAATCTTCATGAACTCCGAAGCCTTTAAGAGAGGCTAGCCTATATCAGGAGGTTTATCTCCAACCTCTCCGGACGATGTCAACCATTCATCCACCTCATGAAGAAGGGTATTTCATTCGTATGGGATGAAGAATGCCAGCGCACCTTCGACAGCATCAAAGAATATCTGACGAACCCTCCAGTTCTGGTAGCCCTGATTGCTGGAAGACCATTCTTGCTCTGTGTACGAGCGATGGAACATTCTCTCGGTGCTCTGCTAGCACAAAATAATGAGGCAGGCCACGAACAAGCTATGTATTACCTCAGCCGAATGATGATGGGGCCGGAGCATCGATACACTACCGTAGAGAAAGAGTGCCTAGCTCTGGTTTTTGCCATTCAGAAGATGCGATACTACGTTACAGGACAAACCATCCATGTCATATCAAGAGTCAACCCCCTCAGGGTCCTCATGACTAAGCCAGGTGCACTCAGCTCTCGCCTCGCTACCTGGGCGATATTATTGTCCCCCTACCACATAATCTTCGTCCCACAAAAGGCTATTAAAGGTCAAGCTCTGGCAGACTTTTTAGCAGCTCATCCAGGTTCGGAGTCAACCAAAATAGACGAAGAGATGCCAGACGAGGTCGCTAATTCAAATATGGCCTCCCGTGGTACCATATGGTGAATGTTCTTCGACGGCGCTTCTAGAACTGGGCCCAAAGACAATATTATCACTGGAGTCGAAATAGTGCTGATTTCTCCCACTGGGTTGGTGATCAATCGAGCTTATTCCCTTACAGAGCCCTGTTTAAACAACATGGCCGAGTATAACGCTTTGGTCATTGGCCTCCGACTTACAAAAGAGCTGGAGGTAGAGTACATTGAAGCATACGGCGATTCGTAGCTAATCGTCAATCAGATCCGGGGCTCATACGAAGTTCGCCATAAAGATATGATCCTCTATCACCAAATAGCAGTTGACATCATGTCGTCCCTGGAGGGGTTCTTCATAGAGCACGTTTCCAGGCTCCAAAATATTGAAGCCGATGCCCTAGCAGGCCTTGCCACTTCCTTAGCAGTTCCGAATCATGCTCATCATCTGGTTGACATCATAGACCGTGAGTTGGTCTGTCCCAGGAATAATGTTCAGTATGCCGAGAGCTACTCCGCCCTGACAGTCGATAAAGCACCAGACTGGAGACAACTGTTCATTGACTTCGTAGTCTACGATATCCTGTCGGAGAATCTGAAGGAAGCCACTTTTATTAGAAGACGTTCCCTCAAATTCTTCTACGATACAGAGACAAAAATGCTATATCGGCGATCATACGATAGATTATTGCTTCGATGCCTGTCAAATACAGAAGCTAAAGCAGCCGTACGTGAAGCTCACGATGGCATTTGTGGGGCCCATCAGCCTGGCCCGAAACTACAAGATCGCCTTCGTCGAATGGGTTACTACTGGCCCACAATGGTTGCAGACGCAATAGACTATGCACGAAAATGCAATGCCTATCAAGTCCACGCAGATTTCATCCACCAGCCATCCGGGTTTTTACACCCGACGGTAGCATTCTGGCCCTTCGAAGCGTGGAAAATGGACATCATCGGTCCAATCACTCCGCCTTCATCCCGAGGACATCGCTTCATACTCGCAATCACAGATTACTTCTCCAAATGGGCAGAGGCTGTTCTGCTTGCAGAAGTAAAGACTTCAAACATGATCAGTTTCCTCAAGCATCACGTCATCTATCATTTTAGACTGCCCCGAAGGATCATCCATGATAATGGTCCGCAGTTCACAAGCCACGCCTTCTATCGATTTTGCGACAAGCACCGCATTCAGAATATTGCTTCAACACCATACAACCCAGCGGCTAATGGTCTGGCTGAAGTATTCAACAAAATAATCATCAAGCTTCTCAAGAAGTTTGTGTCATCAAACAAATGCGACTAGAATGAAAAGCTCGGTGAATGCTTATGGGCGTACCGTACCACAGTATGGACTGCCACCGGGAACACACCATTCTCTCTAGTATACGAAAGTGAGGCAATTCTTCCATTGGAGATCCAAATCCCCTCACTCCGCGTTGCTCTCACATACAGATTGACGACGAATGATAATCACCATCGCAGATTACAAGAATTGGAGGCTCTAGATGAGAAGCGCCTACTAGCTCAACAATGAATCGAGCTATACCAGGCACGTATCTCCGGAGCCTTCAACAAGAAGGTTAAAATCAGAACATTCCAAGTGGGCGACCTCGTTCTGGCGGTTCGGAGGCCGATGGTTATGACTCACAAAACTGCCGGTAAGTTCCAGCCAAAGTGGGAAGGCCCGTTCATCATCGATGCTGTATTCTCCAATGGAGCTTACCGCCTCGCAAAACAAAATGGAGACTTGCTCATGTTGTCCATCAACGGCAAGTTCCTAAAGAAGTATTATGTCTGAAACGACATCTGCTAGGGTGTTTAGTTACGTACCCGCTGGTACCGCTGAAGTCACATCCCGTCTATAAATCTGCTACAGCAATGAGTTACGTACCCCCTGGTATCGCTGACCTCACATCTCGAAAATAAATCTTTCGAAGCAATGAGTTACGTACCCCCTTGGTACCGCTGAACTCACATCCCACCTACAAATTGCCAAGATGACGAGTCATGTACTCTTTGGTACTACTGAACTCACATTCCGACTATAAATCTTCTAAGATGACGAGTCATGTACTCTCTCGTACCGCTGAACTCATATCCCGACTACAAATCTTCCAAGATGATGAGTCATGTACTCTCTCGTACCGCTGAACTCATATCCCTACTATAAATCTTCCAGAATGACGAGTTATGTACTCTCTCGTACCGCTGAACTCACATTCCTACTACAAATCTTCCAGAATGACGAGTCATGTACTCTTTCATACCACTGAACTCACTTGCCGACTCCAACTCTCCCAGATTGTCGAGTTATATACCCGCAGGTATTGCTGAACTTACACTCTGGTCACTACAGATAAATCTATATTGCCTCTCCTAGGTAGTAAGTCATGTATGATTATACCTCTGAACTTTCCTCCTAAAAAGAGCTTCCTCCTTATGATCTAATACCCGCACTTTCAGTGCACAAAAAAGGGTAACAGATCCACAGATTTTCTGAAACAACCACGTCGATGTTACCTCTGAGTTATTTCCCTTCCATCAAAAACAAACCGCCCCTCACATTGAACCTCCATGTCCTCATTACCTCTGAGTTGTTCTATATTCCCTTCATGGAGCCCACTCCTGCCACGTCCTCATTACCTCTGAGTGGGAAGGCTCCATCGAAGAAACTCTCATATTTACCATGTCCTCATTACCTCTGAGTAAGTATATTGGTTCTCTCTTGACCTATTATCCGTACCAAAAAAAACCAGGGTATGCCAAGGATAATAGGCCCACAAATGTTCGCTGTTGACCACAAATGTCCACTGTTGACCGTAAATACTGTACTAAGTTTCCTAGTACATGCCCCTCACTTCCCATCATGCCCCGGGGGCCCAACTGCACCACGGCATTCTTTCTCCCGATAATAGGAACGTCCATAGCCACCTTACTGTGGATTTGTTCCAAATATCCCTATCAACTTATTATTCGTACCTAAAACCGAGGTACGCCAAGGATAATAAGTCCACATAAAATCTCCAGCGGAAGTACCCAAACCTATCACGTCCATGCTACCTCTGATAGGATTGCCACACCTAAACAACTATACTTTCCATGCTTCTTATTCAAAGTATTCCAAATTTGCAATTTGGAAACTTTGAAGGGGGTCTTGTAGAAGCATGGAAAATATTGCTTTTAGTCCCACATCGGAAAGGAGAAGAAGAAAGGGCTCACTCCATTCTATAAATATAGCCATATTTCCTCCTTTGAAAAGGGCACCAACTTCTCTTCCTTCCTTCCAACTTGGACTCTTCCTACTATGCACCTTCGGGTGCTAAGTCGAAGAAGTCTAGGACAGCACGGGCTCGTCGAGCTCAGTCAGCTGTCCCAACCTCTGACCATCAGAGCGTCCCGCTAAGCGGGCCTCAAATAGAAAGTTGTACATAATCGCCCGTGTCCAGCCCTCGACAGCAAACGGACATGGTGGTTCTCAAGAGTCTCCCAACAATGATCAAGGGCAAGTACTTTTACTAGTCCCGCATCGGGGAGCAAACATGATACCTACGCACTCGTGTGCTCGGGATACCCGGGTCCACAAAGCGAGTGCAAAGGTTGATCGAGATATCCTTGACTTGCGAGATGTGATCCTTCACAAGTGCAAGAAAAGAAGGGGAGTCTCATGCGGCTGAAAACCCAGAAAGCTCCATGCGGCCCATGAGGATTTTATACGGCTCAAAATCCAGAATGCTTCATGCGGTTCAGAAAGCTTCATGCGGCCCAAAAGCAGCAGGGGGGCCTTATGCGGCCCAAAATCAACAGAAAAGTCCATGCGGCTCAAAACAGAAGGAGCCTCATGCGGCTCAGGAATCTATCGGAGCCTCATGCGGCTCAGAAACTCTCTAATAGCCTCATGCGGCTCAGGAAAGAATCACGTGGCCCTATGCAGCTTGCTTTTATAGCTGGCCATAAAGTGAGTGCTCCTATTAAATGCTCTGACATAAAGTGATAACTCTGACATTAAAGCTGAAATGATGAACTCTGACATGACGGCGCCTTCTTCGAAAAATGAAGAAAATCTCCTATACAGCTGGCACGATCCATCAACTCCAAAGCTCCCTATGCGGCTGCCACCCCCCCATTGGGCTGATGCTCGCATGCGGCTCGGAGCGTGAAGACCCTCGTCATACGGCTCAAATTATGAACAGTCGCCCTATGCGACCGCTGTTCTCATGCGGCTCAGATTATGTGGATCATCTCCATGCGGCTCAAATATTGAGAGGCCACACCCATGCAGCCTTGACACGTGGCTAGTCCTATACGGCTCAATTAGAAACCACCTCCATGTGACTCAGATTTCGGAGGCTACACCTATGCGGCTGCCACCTTCATGCGGTTCAAAACTTAAGAAGCTATCCTCATGCGGCTGTGGCTCGTGGTTATGACACGTGGCAGAAGATCAGTTTCCCACATGGCACTAAATCAATCAAGAGTTATCAATAAATCCCAACACCAGATTTAGTGCAATCATCATAATTACCCGAATCAAAACAGATTTATGGCAATTACATGGATTAAACACGTGGCAGGAGATCCAAGCTTCCCAAGATTCATGACAATCAACATTGATTGTCCATACGGATTTTACACATCAGCATTAATTGTTCAGATTCGTTGCAATCAAGATTAGTGGTCCAGATTAATTGCCCACAAAATAGGACCAAGAAAAATGGCAATTAAGTCCCCAAGCCATCGACTTTTTTTGGGTGATCATTGCAAACCCTAATGATGACACCCCACCCATATAAATAGCAATGTGCCATTCCCTTATAGAAAAAAGAAGAGAGAGATCGGATCCAGAGAAATAAAAAATATAGCAAGGTGCCATTCCCTTGCAAAAGAGATCCTATCCACCCGGCTGGACACACAGAGAGACAAAGGCGCGCACAGAAGAGTCTTCCCATCTTGAGAGCAGTTCTTCACCGGAGCCAAGGCTATGTCTGATCGTCCAAGGATTAAGGCAGAGCGGCCGTCGCTTTTCCGAGCCTCTACCGTCACCCCCAGAATCAAAACTAAACAATCATACTTAGACTGCTGTACCTAGGTTTTCGTCCCTAGGCTTTCTTTGTACGAGCGAGTTTGTATTGTGAGTCTAAGTTCAGTTCTCCTATATAATTGTTCTGTACTTTTATAATCAATGGCAAACAGAGCTGAATCGAGTGTACGAGTTCGGAAGTGGTAGAAGGGGTGGCATGGGTGTCCTCCCCTCAGCTAGCACGTTGTCTTTCCGGGCTGATTTCTTCTTGAGTTCTGGATGAAGATGGTGGCAGTGCTTTGGGAGGTGACCTCTTAAATGGCAGTGGTTGCAGAACATAATATGGTTATCGTAGAGGATTTGTTGGGTATGGTTCTGGTTGTCCAGTTCTATAGTAATGAAATTGTGTGGTTCCGAATTGAGGTCGAGTTCCACGTAAATTTTGGCGTAGTATGCCTTGGTGAGGTTGCTCGTCTCGGGAGCCGTGGCCACGTACGTTCCGAACAAATTGGCGATACGCCTTAGAGCCGCTGGAATAAAGCAAATGTGGGATAAATTAGGCAGGGTCACCCAGGCGACGACCAACGTAGAGTCTTCTGTGGTACTAAAGCCTGGTGACCACTTGATGATTTTTATCTGGTGGAAATCGATCTTGCATGTGCCTTTGGACCACACAGTCCTATGGTCGAGGTCGGAGGAGAGGTAGAGGAGAATATATCTGGGATCGAGGGGGGCCACTCGGTAATCCGCCGAGAGTTTCCAACTGGCTATCGCCTCCTGCACCCTAGAGAGTTTGGGGCAGCCAGTAGAAAATTTTAGGATAAATGTGTGGGGGAAGGAGGATGACAGAGAAGTCACTTTCGAGTTGGAGAAGGGGACCAGAGGAACTGGGGAATCCTGAGAGTACTCGATGTCTGGAAGGGTGACGTCAGGGAATTGGAGACCCTTCGAGGTTGCTAAGTCCGGGCGTAGCATGACGGCGTAGGATCGCTGAGCTGCTCCGGGCGATGAAGGGCTCTGGGATACGCCATCGGGCGGCGGGGGAGCTGACAAGGAGGGATTTTGATCGAGACGGGGGATCGGGGTTGAGGGGTCGACCGGGGCTAATCTGCCTGGAAGAGGGAGGGAGGAAGGGTTTGTCGAGGGGACGGAGGAGGACGGGACGGGAGCTGTGCCGCTCTCAGTGGAAGACGCCTCCTGCGAGCCGACTGCTGCCGGAGAGGGAGGAGGGGTGGCGTTCTGGACCGCCACGGAGGAGTCCCCAAGATTGGCGACGCCTGAGGTGAGCTGGACCACCAGGGCTACAGGGATGCGGGCCACGGGTGCTAAGGAACCGTCGGGCGCCAGCACCGATGACACGGGAGTCGGGGGGAGGGGGGCAAAGGGGAGTGCTGCTGAATGAACGTGGGCCTGCGTAAAGGTCGGTGGGCACAAAGGAGGATGCGTAGAGTTGGAAGGGAGGGGTGGTCCCACCTGCGTACGTTTAAGGAGGGGGAGAAGTACACGTAAGGGGGAAACACGTGTGCTGCGTAAAAGCCAGGGCTGGCTCCTTCGTAGCGCCCAGCGACCGAATCAAAGTGGGCCCCACCCAAAGTGTGTGGAGGAAAATCAGCGTTACGTACGGTAGCCAACACGTAGAGGGGTGGACCACCTCGAGAGACGAGCCGCTAGCAGCAGACTCGAGGGGCCTGGCGATGGGACGCCTGAAGCCTACACCGCAGGGGGGCTCCCAACCCGATGGGATTGCATTCCCGTTTGAATTTTGAAAAAAAGGGTTGGGGGAAAGCATCAGCCGCGGGCTGATCGCCGGGATGCTCCCGGCCCAAGAGGGGGTGGCCAGGGTACCGTCGGTAGCCGCAAACAGGGAGAACGGAGGGATCGAACCAGCTCGAGGTACTGAACTCCCGAAAAGACCTGGAGAGGAGGCTAATCTACCATACGGGGACGGGATGAGACTGAAAGGGGGGAAGACGGAGGATGAGGCAGGGCCGGGCGGGCGGAGGGGGGGGGGAGAGGAGGAAGGAGGATGGCCTATCAAGGCCAGGCAGTCGGCTGGCCAGGGAGGAGCCATCGGGCTCCGGCAGGGATAAGACCCTCGAAGGTCCGGGCGGTGAGCACTGGAAGCCGGACAGCGAGAGCGGGGAGACCCTAGGGGGTCCCCGGGAGGAAGCAGCAGCTAGGGAGACAAGCCATTCCATATATATATATATATATATATATATATATATATATATATATATATATATATATATTTTTATATATATATATAAATAAATAAATATATATATATATATATATATATATATATATATATATATATATATATATATATATATATATATATATATATATATATCAACTACTATCAAAACCCTAACCCTAATCATTATAAACCTCCTCCCCTCTCCTTGGCCGACCGATACACCTCTCCCTCTCCAAAATTTCGTCCAATACCAAGCCCATAACCTTCCATCTTCATCTTCTTCATCAAACACCTCCTCCTCCATCACAAAGCTCATCCTTTTCATCATCCTTCAATCCAAACTCCACCAAACAAATCCTAGAAGCACCATCTTCTCCATCCAACCTTCAAGAACCATTGCCAATACCTTTAAACCCATCAAGAAGTGGTTATCAAGCAAGCAAGACAAGAAAGTTGGGATCTTTGGTAAGGAGGAGCACCCACAACCCTTCTAGCAAAGGATTTCGGTAATTTTCTATATTTTTCCATCTCGAATCTCATGTTAATAATTTCGTAGGAAATATGAATTTAAATTTCATAAAAATTAAATTTTGATCTCTTTTATCCTATATTTTCATCTCTAAAGATTTCATATAGGATTGTTAAGAAATCGGGTTACAGTAGCATTGATGTTTAGCACCATTGTGAAGGAACCCTATGATATTGTTGGAATTTTTCAAAACTAAATCTAATGTAGGTTTATTACTATAAACTATAAGTTTTAAACAATTTTTTGTGATTTTATCATCTTAGATCTGATCGAAAAAAATAGGGATCAAAATACTAGCTTTTCGGATAAACTGTTGACATCGAATATCTATAAATTAGAGACCGAGTGGATGATCAAATATGAGTTTATTTCTGTGAATAATCAGTATTAAATATATTTTAAAATAACATTTCATATATTTTTACTTATATTGGAAGTTGGCATTGTTCTGGGCAAGTTTTGGGTAGATTAGCTGAAGTAAAAGTCAACTAGCGATATAATTTCTTTGGAATTTCAAATCTGGAAACTTAGAGTTAATTCTATATAAAATAATTTAATTTTCTTTTTATGATTTTAGATGATTTTTATGTGTGCCCTCGAAGTTGGGGCTTAACCAAAATTTTTGGAAGTCGAAAACCGTAAAACTAGGTCCCGATGTCTCATGGAACATGTGTAATGTTGTGTATGAATCTAAATAATTCCATGAGATATTTGGATATAGTTATTATGTTTGGTAATAATAAATTAATTAATTAAGTCATATTATAAATTTTATGATTAAATACTTAAAGTAGTTAATTAATTATTTATGAGCATTTGATTCCAGAGGCGTGGACAGGAAAGCTACTTTTCATATTCACACTGCATAATCAGGCAAGTGCACCTTGCTTTTATCAGTTTATGTTTATCTTTTATTTTATTTTTTGTAATTATGTTATTGTCTTGGACCTTAGTGGGTATATCAAACGTGCTTCCGAATTATATTCGGGTGCATTCAACTGTTAAGTTGTCTAGTATTGATATGTAGAGCCTTCCTAGGATTTTATGGATTTTATTTCCATTGAGACCTGTAGGATTTGACACGTGATTGATATATATGATTCCTGATACTTGTGCTAGATTTTCTGATTTACTAAATTTTTTGATACCTATAGTGTGAGCCCTTGACCCAGAATTTTTGTATTATTTTTTATTATTAATATTAAAAATCATTATTACTAGTTCAACCTTTACCATTATGCATTTATACCCTAAAAGGGGGTTTGTTAATAAAACAAATCCAAATTACAACTAAGGGAGGCCCCTTTTTGCGAAATGCAAATACTGAAGGACCTTAGTATAAAGTGTCAATTCAAATCACATTGATAAACATGGATTTAAACTCGGATTCAAATCTCCCAACGGCTAAAACTCAAGAGCAAGAAGCTATGACCAAATCCTGGAGACCAAATCCAAATCAGGCCCTGATCCTATCTAAACCATGGAGTATTTATATCAAGGATCGACCAGCCTGTTTCCCGAACCCTAATTTTCCTGCTGTAAGTTCTCCCCTGTTTTACGCCGAGGAAGATACTGGAAGAGTTGAAGCAACCAACCTTCGACAGGTAACATCCCCCACCATGGCTTGATTCATTAGAACTAACCCACTCTAGACTTGCAAACTCTCGTTATTAACTAAAATATGATGGATGAGTAGGTGTTCAAAGCAATGTCAAGTAAGGGACTTGGGACATACTCGTGTGTTGAACACAGGGTGTCAATGATACGATTTCAGGTATCTTGAGAAATAAAAGGGGTATTAACAGGGGGGAGACTCAGAAGTAAGTAAGATGTAGTATACATATACTGATGATGTAGGCATGGATGTTACACCAGTTGACCACCTGCCCTACATATGAGTCAGCCATAGGATGCCAGATTTCATGAAGGCTGATTTGCATATTCCTTCTACCTGCACATTCCCATATGTTAAACTGTAAACAAAAAGTTGGGGAAGGTCGATAGGTATCAGGAATAGCCGAGTATGGGACTGTGGTTCCTGGTTACACTGAAGACCATATTTTGTTTGACCCAATAGATGGTATGATCAGTCAACATACCATGTTGCAGTCCATCTCATTAGAACTTCAGTTCATGCTCACACATGAACAGGTATCAGTCATATCTGTCCAATAGTTCAATCCTTGAACTAATGAAATTTAGTCCTTATTTGTATTTTGTTCAGTCCAGTTCAGTCCCATACAGGGCCACTCATGAGATAAAAGGGTAAGGGCTTTACTTATTAGTCTTATTTCAGTTATTATGATGTTAAGGGGTGTCTCATGTAGATAGGAATACATGTGTAGCATCTGTATATATATACAAGGATATGTATAGTTTGAGAATGTGTGTTTTGAGAGGGTGCTTTGTGTCAGTGATGAGGATGATGGTTTAGTCCAACTTTTATGATTGATTAGCCTTGCATATGTACATGTATATATATATATATATATATATATATATATATATATATATATATATATATATATATATATATATTATATGTCTTTGTATGCATTAGGAGTTCAACTTCTGCTTTGTGTCAGTGGTTTTAATTTAATTAGCATCAGTTCAGGTGTAGCAGTTGGGAGGGTTCAGTCTTGCCTATTTATTTTGATAAGTAATGAACATACGTTTCAATTATCTGAAGTATTTCAGTCCATGGACTGGTGATTTTAGTCCCCTTGGACTTATGTCAGAGATAAGTTGTAGTGTAATGGCTCGAGTAGGAGATGGCATCTTCCCTGTTCAATCATTTGAGCCATTCTTTGGTTGTGTTCCAGATAATTGAATGTATTAGCCTTAAGGAGCAGTGGTATATCTTGTACAAACTCCTTGGTTCATTCTCTTTGTTCTGTGCTGTCCTGCATCTTTATTAGTTCAAGTGATCCATTGTTCAGTCCCTAATATAAATGTCTAACCCTTAGAGTATCAGTCACAGTGGAGTGTCCTGCATATCATTGCATGTTCAGTTATATTACCTACTTAATGTTCTGTCCACATCCTATCTTATGTATCTTTAAGTTCAGTTCTACTGATACTTTGAGTGTTCAGCCCAGTTTGAAGGAAGAGTTGATGACTTAAGCTTCACTGATTTTTAGTCTACATAGCTCTGAGATCACCCCTTGATGTTATATCCTGCCTCACTTATCATCCAATTATGCATAGTGTGCAGTCCAGTTTGAAAAAGGAAGGTAATGGCTTGAGGTTTATAGTGTGCCAGTTATGCCCAAATGATACTATGACAGGTTTTGGGGTTTTATATATCATGGCTTGATCTGTTTCCTTTTTATCTTCTGAGAACAGGCTTTGTTGTAACTTTGCAAAGAAATTTAGCTGAAGCAAGCCTGGATAGCTGTCCCAAACTAGTTACCAGTCCTTAACTGAAATTAATCAAATCATTTTGGAGACCCCTTATATCGTTGGGTTTGCATTTGCAACAATACATTCCCTTTCAGGAACTGCATGATGTTGCAGCTGTATGCTAATTGAGCACAGTCTGGTTCGGTCCCTTAAGCCTTTGGCCTACTTGATCGGTTAGGGTTATTGGGAAATGTATCTGATCACTTGACCATGGTCCGATGGCTGGGAAAATACTAAGCCTAAGGCCTTCTTTTGCTTCAAGGAAAGGAAACCAATTCTTGCTTTAAAACCAAATCACCACTGCCCTTGTATTCACTGATGAGTACAGTAGCATAGACTTAGTATATGAGAAATGAGTAGGTACCCATAAGGACTGTGATTGGTGGCAATATTGGATATAGGAAGTATCCTAGAGCCTAGTAACATGGAGATTTATGTAACTATCCAGGTTCAGAACAGTAGTACTAAGGAGGTACATGTAAAAAGGTACAAGCTAGGAGTGTTGTGTATCCTCACTAGAGTGCAATATGGGAAAGTGAATAGTGCAGACAAGTTCAATCATAGTACTTGCATCTGTATAAATGTAGGAAGGGTAAGTCAAGTTATTAGGAGAGTATCACAGGAAAGGGATTTGTTTATAGAGAACATGTAGGCATGACTCAAGACACCAAGTAGTCTAAGAGTACATATCACAAATGGGCTGGGGAGCATGAGGCAGGGTTCCACCTACTCAATAAATACAAATCAACCTAAAAGGCTAATAATTAAATAGTTAGGCAAATTTTGTACTCTCAAATTGTATTTTGATCCTATTAATTCATAAAACAGGTTTATTGGGTTTTAACTCAGCATTTGACTCGTGCCAGCAGCTCAGGACCACATGCAAATATACCTTGCCTTTTGTTACAGCTTTATTTACATGCTTATCTGCTTTTATTATCCAGTTGATTGCTGACATGTGCTTCATCATTGCTCACAGTTAGCCTTGTAGCCTTATTTGAGTATGTTTTCGCTTGTACTGGTTTGAGTTATATCGTAGGACGATCACGTTATAAACTAAACTGCTAATTCCTTATTTTGATTTCTTACAACCTGCGAGTCCACACACGGGGCGAGGATTGATCGTTTGCACCTGCGAGTCCACACACGGGACGAGGGTGACTTGTCTTGTGGATGCAACTTATTGATTCTTGAGAGTTGAGGATAATTACTACTTGCACGGGCCATGCTATGCACCTATACTTTATCTACATGTATATATATTTATTCGAGGATGAGCCATGTTTCCTAAGTTATAACCTCACTTAGTTACCTTTGAGACTCCAGTACCAGAGGTAAGGCTATATGTATGCCTGTAACACCCAGTTTTTCATATGAGGGTATTTTTGTCATTTTGGGGTAATTTAAATTTATTAGATTTTATTAGAATTTTTGGGAATTTTTAGGAATTATTTTGGAATAGTTTGGACTAGGTTGACTTTGACTAGTGTTGACCCTTGTGGACCAACCTAGGAGCTAACCCTAGTTAGTATGGACTTGGTTAGGTTATGTGACTCTAGTCTAACCTAAGTTAATCCATAGTTTGGTTGTTAGACTCAAGTTAGTCATAGAATTAGATAAGTCATAAGTCATGACTTATGGTTTGAACCAATTAATAAAACAATTTAGCCATAGCCTATGTAACTTAGCCCAAAGCCCAAAAATTAGCAAACCCTAACCCTACTTGACTTGGCCAGCCACCTAAAGCTTTGGGAACCATACCCCTATAAGTACTCTCTTAGTTTAGGGCTAGCCTCTTTAGGAAAGAACAAGTTGAGAAGAAAGGTATTTTCAAATCTTTAGAAATTCATTATAAATCCATTTTAAATCCTTTTTCCCCCAAACCAATTCCATTAGGACCTAAATTCATTGTTCTTGCTGTTGGTATTGATTGTTTACAGAAAAGAAACAATTTGTAGGATTTTGGTGGCTTGAGGAATCATTCCATTTGGGGATTTTTCACCCATTATTCATCAATAGGTAACCTTCTCATTTCTCCAGGGATTTTCGATTTGTCTTCATCATTAGGAAGCCCTAGGGGTCCCCTAAGTATCAGTATAGGTTTTGTGTCGGGTATCCTAAGTTTTGTGTCCGTTCTGGACACGTATCAGAGCTAGGATTAAGTGACGAAATGCCACTGAGGGCATTTCGAGTTAATTTCTAGAAAGTAATTGATTGGAAAAATATTGTTTTTATGTTGCTTACATGTTTCCAATGGACTGATGGGATTTTTGTGTCTGCTCGTATCGGATTCATGGCTTGGACACGGTAGCACCACAGCCCGCACATATCCCCTGCTACTCGGGGACTCCCCAGGACACGACACTGTGTGTTTGGACACGAGATTTTGGGGGAGTCTCGGGGCACCCACTGACACGCCATGTGTCAAATTTTGTGGGCCTACGTGGCGTATCGAGGAAGAAATCCTCGACGCACGGGAATATGCCTGTGCAGTGCGCTGTTAGTTATTTGCCAATGATACGGCGTTGTAGCGTCGGACACGACACGCTAGGACCAAATTCAGGATGACACACTTTTAGCTGGACACTAGGTGTACCTACTGACACGAGCACGAGACACGAAGTGTCCTGTGTCGTGTGTACGACACAAGTGCACGTGTGCACGAGACAGTGCACTGGATAGTGCACTGTGTGTTTGTTTTTGAGTTTCTTTGTATTGGACACGCCGTGTCCGGCCTTGGGTGACACGAAATGATTTGTGGGGCTTGTGCACATAGGTTTTTCTGTTACCAACCAATAGGTTTGGGTTTTAGTTTAAATTCTTATTCGAACTCTCAATAATGTATTAACTGATACCTGTTTGTTCTGCTAAACATTTGTTTTCCCAGTTTCGATTTAATTTGTCTAATGTTTTAACCTATTAATCACTGATTAATGCCTGCTTTATAAGCTCTAATCTAATCTCCTATATGTATACTAACTGTGGTTAAGTTTTTGGGTGATTTGGTGGTGTTAATGCATTCGAATGGGGGTTGGGATTGTGGGGACTGAACATTGGTTCAGTTGGTAACATTGTTTTCCTTATTTCCTTACAGTTTAGTATTGAATTGATTGAGTGTGTTCTTAAATCTTAAACCTGAGATTAGGATTTCATATTTAGTATTTGTGTTTGGTTAAGTTTATTTTAAATCTGAGAATTCCTTTTGTTTTTAAATCTGAGAATGGGATACAAATCTGAGAATTCCTTTTGTATTTTAAATCTGAGAATGTATGGAAATTTGACTGAAAGCTGGGTTTTGCCTTATGGCTCAAAACTGGAAAAATAGTGTACTGTTGTACACTGATTTTTCCTTTTGCTTTTTCTTATGATTTTGGGTGTTATTTTTCCATATAGTATGACCTGGAAATGTTAGGAGTAATAGCTGTGGGCTGTTTTAATGGTAAAGTAATATAATGTATTGTATGAACTTATTTTTGGGTTAAAAATTAGTATAGGGACTGACCCCCCTTACTGCTAATTTTCGTGTGTAATTCCTCCCCTTGCAGTCCAGTTTTGGCATTTGTTTTGCTCACTCACTCACTGATTTGATTCCTCTATACACACACTGTCCTCCCTCCCATTTCACTGTTTGTAATTCCTGCATATTGTTTTACCTCACCACACATACACATACAACCACATGCCACCCATTTCAATTCCTGTCACATGTTGCATTACACCCATGTTTATGTGTCTTCATCCACACACACACCCACATTAGCATACACTAGGTACCACTCTCTCTTTATCATACACACAGGTTTAACACATCACTCATATATATACACACACACACACTCATACACTTGTGCATCTGTGTTCCCTCTCCCTACATATATATTTATATATGAATTGAGATAGATATATTAGTTCCTATATATATAAAGGAGTGCATGTGCATATATATATATTTTAGATATATAGTGTAAGGGTGATACATATGAAATAATGTATTATATATATGGTTGTGTGGTGATATGTATAGATAGCCTCTGGGTATATTCTAATTATATATATATATATATATATATATATATATATATATATATATATATATATATATATATATATATATATATATATATATATATATATGTATTGATTAGCTGTAGAGAATGTCTTGGTAGATGTGTATTGGTAGACTTGACATGGTATAACCTAGAATAGTCTTGTTAGAGCCTAGAATGACTTGTTAGACCTAGTTAGTTGAGTTTAGACTATTCTGACCATAGTTGACCTAGTTTGACTAGTGCAGTTGACCAGAGTTGACCAAGAGTTGACTTTGGCCTAGATTGACCTAGAATCATGTAGAATGCATAGTAGGACTTCATTTTACCATCTTGGACTTGTTGTGACTTGTGCTGTTCTGATTAGGAGCCAGACACCACTCCTCGGACAGTACTTTTATATTGGACACTCAGATACCAGGCGAGTACATTCTCTGATCATTTCATATCCTGCTTAGAATTATTTTCTGCATTAAATTACTTTACTTGTGCTGTCACGACATTATCACGGATTAGTATTATACGGATCTCTTCATGCGATGTTATCCCCTCGGGAGCATCGGGTAATTGTGTCATGTGCGTTTCACTTTTATCATGTACTCCTGTACTTTCACCATACATGTACAACTATTTAGTGTAGATCATGTACAACTATTTAGTGTAGATCATGTACAACTATTTATTGTAGATCATGTACAACTCTTTAGTGTAGATCATGTACAACTCTTTAGTGTAGATCATGTACAACTATTTAGTGTAGATCATGTACAACTATTTAGTGTAGATCATGTACCAATCTGTTCCGTTCACATGTGCTATCCTGTACTCTGACTCACTAGCCACTGTTAGTTCCTTACTTATAGTAGATATTTTCTATTACAGTTCTCTCTCTCTGTTTATATACTGTATTCTTCAGCACCTGTATCTTACTTTACTGCGTGATTATATTTTCTAACCTGCTATGAACTGTTGAGATGTACTGTGCTCGCTCCCGTCCTGACTGGACCTGTTAAAAATTTTACAGAGGATGATGAGGAGCCCTGCACCCTTACTTGGAGCTTGCCTAGTTGACACTCGCGACCTGGACCCCTGGGGAGGTTCAGGCAGCTGCTCAGGATGATACCTTGCATAGTGTAGATAGCTTAGATTATTCTTTTTTTTATGATTAGCTGTTGTCCTTATTTTCAGAGTAGTATATTTTAGAGATGTTGAGACTTTGTTTTTCTTTCTGTTGTACCTTAGTTGAGGATTTTCTTATCTATTTTATCGTACCATCTTCTATCTCTAGATTGTGATTGAGATTGTACCTCTGTGTTGGCCTCCTTATGGAGAGTATTCATATTATGTTAGTTATAGTTCATGACCTAGAACAGCGTTCTGCCGCCGACACTGCGGCGTAGGCTGGGCGTTGTTACGTTCTCGTACCCACACGGTGGGTGCGGGTCGTGACACGTTTTTAGTGGTGGCCTATGCAGGTCGAGTTTATGTAGTAGTATTCGAACTAGAGTATCACTACAGCCTGCAGCAGGATTAGGATTATTTTTGGAGGTACTCAATCACATTAGGAAAAACTCTTAATCATATTTCTCTTATCTAAATTTGCTGCTTATTGACTTCCCTTGAATATAAACTGTCCTTATTTGATTTTTGCTTCATTCTCAGAAATTGCTTCTTGTTTTGATCTGTCTTCATGATGGTTATGAAGACACGATCTTATCGTTTCGGTTTGGGGGATACTATCAAGAGGCTGGCCACCTCTCGTCCTGTTCAGCAGTGTAATGCCCCAGTCCCAAAATATGTAGGACTAGGAACGTAGACATGCCAGCTGTATTTATACGAAATACATGAGGCTCGTATGAATACATAAGCTGTAAAATGTAGCAGAACCATAACTAATCTCATCCACACAAAATAAATGAATAAAAGATCTCATATAATCAACTATGAAATTGTCATTTGGTACACGTAGTTGGGCGGAGACAAATCCACTGCCAACTATGAAAAGAAATACATAACAAAAGAAAGATTTTTGGCGAGCGAAGCGAAGACGATCCAAGTGCAATCATCCTCGTAGAGAAGCAATAATCACTGCGAGAGCTAGAACACCTGCGACAAATAATAGCACACACCTGGCAAGATAACCAGGTCCTCAGAGGGACGTAACAAGACACATAATATCATGCCAATAGCTGAATAAATAAAGCTCAACAGAAAAACTACACAAATAAAGGTCCTTAACCATTCTATGTGAAATGTATTTTGAAGACAACGTTCCACACAAGGGCTCCCGAAGCTAGAAACACGGCACATTAGCGTTTCAACCAAGGCACTAGTGGCGTCTAGAAAAAAGTAAATGCACGGCCCATTAGCACTCGAACGAGAACAAAGGGACGTCTAGAGAAAAATAAATGCACGACCACTAGCTTCTTAGGTGAGTCACTAACGGCAGCTAGAGGAAAGTAAATGTACGGCACATTTGTGTTTCAATCGAGGCACTAGTGGCATCTAGAGAAAAGTAAATAAATGCACGGCCACTAGTCTCTCGACTGAGTCACAAATGGCATCTAGAGAAAAGTAAAGGTGTGAAAGCCCCTGCGCCTAATAACTGTCTTCACCCTCCCCATGCACTATTCGTGCTGAATCCACATCACGATATTCCTAATAACTGCTAAGTCGCTAAGTCTTCTAGACAACCATAACTATTTAGCAGTTATTGCCTATCGTACGGCATGTGCGCACCGATGGCCAGTCGATACGTACGTCCGAGATCTATATGAGACTCGTGACTCGTGATACACAAGTGTCGGCCAATGAATGCGACACAAACAAAGGTGGTCCCTTAACTCTAAGCCATATGCAACTAAAATATAATAATTTGCAAGTACAATTTATATTTTCTAGAATAAGTAAAAAACATGCATGATATTGAGCAAGAAATTTAAACAGTGAAGGCAAGGTGTCTTGTCTGGTAGTACGCCTATTGTGCTGCAATGATCACGGTGGCACGAACTGCAACTTCGGTGTAACAACTATGCAAGGTGACCTCTGATGGTGGCACGGACAGTTCTATTGGGTTCAGAAGGGTCAAATTGGTTAGGGTGGACATAAGGAAGTCTCGAAATGGGCAAAGGAATAGGAACAATAGGACTTGGATACGGACAGGAGAAAAATCAAATAAATATTTATATATATACGGGTTTTAGAAGATATTTATAATTCCTAAAACTAGTTTTCATAATTCAAAATATTTGTAGGAAAAATATTTATTATAAATACCATGGATCTAGAAACTATTTAGGGCTCAACTTTATTTTGTAAAAATATGATCTTGTAGGCTAATAACCCTAAAATAACAATATAGCAATATTATAATACTTTCAGAATTTAGTTTTGAAATTATATCTAGTCCAACTAAATACTATATTTTTGTATATGTATAATTTAGAAAATATTAATATAACTTTATTTTTGAAATTTAACTATGATAGTACTAATGTAACTAGTAGAAATTTATAACAATAATAATAATAATAATAATAATAATAATAATAATAATAATAATAATAATAAAATCAGGATAAATAAAATTTGAGGAAACATAGTAATAATAATAATAGGCTTTGAATCCAATTTTGAAATTACACATAACTTATTTTGTTACTAAATTAATTAGAAGATTTAACAAAAAAAATACTAATAATAAAATAATAATATTATTCAATAATCATAAAATATATACAAATGAAATTATAAGAATATATGTACAAATTTTGCAAATACATATTGTTAAACCACAACCAAAATAATAAAAATAAATAACTAAATAAATAAATAATAAAATAAAAATCAAATACGAAAATCGAGAACAGCTCTTCTCTGTTGAAAAAATATCACATAGGAATGAAGAGAAGAAAGAAAAAAAATAAGGAGAGCGAGAGGAGCGGCTGAGAGAGAGAGAGAGAGGGTGGCGGAAGTAGGTCGAAGAAGGGACTGGGGGTCGGGCTCCGGTTGGAGGAATAGGCGGAGGAATAGGCGGTCGGTCGAGGGATGCGGCGGCGGGCGGATCAATCGGACGGCGGGGCTCACCGCCGGGCGCGCGAGCACTCGGCGAGGTGCAGAGCCGGAGGGGGTCTCGAGTAGGCGGTGGATCGCGGGCGGTGGGAGAGGAACTGGGAGCTGCGATCGGTGGCTGACGGGAGCGGCGCTGTTAGGCGCGACGGGCGGAGGGAAAAAGGGAAAAGTCGGCGGAGCGGTCGAGTTAGCCGCTCGCCGGCGCTCGGTGCACGGGGGCGAGGCGGAGGAAGCTGTGCTAGATCGGTTGTCGGTCGGGGACAAACCCTAACCCTAGGCCGAGGCGGAGGGTCGACCTACAGGGAAGCTTGCCGTGGCCGGACCTCGACGGCCGTCTGTGCGTGGAGATGGCGACCAGGCACGCGGCGCCTTGAGTCGAGACCAGGCGGTGATGGGTTTTGGGGCTGAGACGGGGCGGCGGGCACACGACGACGGCGGCTCGCCATCCCGCGGCGGCGGCGGAGGTAAGTCCTGGCGGTGGTGGTCTTAATTTTGGCATTTTTATTTCTGGGTTTTCTTTAGTTGTGGTGTCGGGTTGCTGCGTCGGGAGTCTGAGGGATGATTCTGGAGGCAGTGGTTGGTTTTCCTACGCGATGGTGGCGATGGTCGGTGGAGGACCACGGCCAGGGGTGGTTGTTGCAGTTGAGGCCATGGTGGTCGCACTAATGGTGGTGTGGTGTTGCGGGTTGTGGCGGTGACCGTGAGGGGACGGCCGAGAAGTCGAGGGTGGTGGTGGTGATTCGGCGGTATGGTCGGGAAGAGACGGGGCTTGGTGGTCGGTGTTGTCGACAAGGGGAGAAGGGTTTCGGTGGTTGCCGGCGTCGAACGCCGGCGATGGTGGTTGCGTTGAGTTGACGGGAAGGGAAGATGACGGACATCAGGCGACAGTAGACTAGGGTTAGATATTTGACGATGTCGGGGTGTGTCCGACACGGGGAAGGAGATAAATGTATTTGTATAAACCTGGAATAAGATATTGGAATGACACCCGGGGTCGGACCCGAGGCCGTCACGGCTGACACGGAAGGGATGTACACCGACACGAGGCACGTATATGTTGTGAAAATATTTGTGGAACAATAATGAATTGGAGGAGTACCTGCCTATTTATAGGATATGGAAATTCCCAATTGGATAAGAATTAGGAAGATTTAAACCCAATGTAGATAATTCAATCTATATTTTAAATTAATTCAATAAATCCAAATTCTAATCAAAATCCAATTTTGAATCTAATTAAATTTACATCCTTTAATTTAAAACCGAATGAGGTAATTCTAATTCCAAATATAGATTTTAATTTAATCTATTTAAATAAATCCAAAAATTAAATCAAGATTTAAATGGCCACAATAACTTCCAAAAATATTTTTCAAAATACCCATAATAATAATTTAGAAAATAATAAATATTTTTAAATATCTTTTTGAATAATAAAATATTAATATTAATAAATCTCAAAAATTATATTTTTATTAAAAATAGACCAATAAATAAATACGAAATATATGTATGCAAAAATATTCTTTACATAATTATGCCTTTTTAGTATACAAAAATATTATTTTATTTTTAATAATTTTTAGAAATGACGTAAGAACAACAAGCTTAGAGATGATAGCAAAACTAATTATTATATTATTTGAAAATAAAAATAGAAGAAAATGTTTTTCTAAAATATGTACGCTCGCACATATTCGCACTCGTCGAGCAAATTCGAAAAACGAACTTCCGCACATGACGTACAATACGACTACGTGACGTGCAATACAAAATTTTAAATCAGCACCAAAATCGAAAAAAAATATAGTAGAAATTTAGGGGTTTTACATCCTATCCAACTTAAAAGAATTTCGTCCTCGAAATTAAGAATTAGTAGGGGGTGAGAGGACACAAGGGGGTATCGATGGAGAACAATCGATATCAAAATCATGCCGTAAGAATCATAATCTAGATTATAGAAAAATAATGAGGGTCACGATTAAGAGAACGAAATAGATTCACTTAAATTAAGTGATTAGAGGGTCTTGATAGGGTCGAGTAGTTTGGGATGAAGATATAGCAATATCGAGTGAGAATGGTCATAGTCTATGGGAAGGTTAGAGGAAGTTTAGTATAACGCCTTCGTCCTCCTAAAATAGGTAAAGACGAAAGCAATATAGAGTTCGAAGGAGGCGTTATCGAATACAAATATGTGATTCAAAGGCGGCCGAATAATTTCAAAGGAATTTTTAAGACAGTCGTGGATGGAATTCTAAAGGCCAAGTTTAATTATATCTCCATCCACGTAGAGTAATAGACAAAAGCGAACCAAAGTGCACTTGGTTGATCAGACCATTATGCACCGGTTCTGATTAGACAATAGGCTAGTGAGTGCTCAATAGCATATGTCATGAACAAACTCGATAAAGAATAAGCTTGCAAAAACTAGGCTACATTAGCATCATTAGTCAAAACGGTAAATACATAGGTACGAGAGATTAAGATTTAAAGAAGGTAGAATGATTCTAAGTCATACAGTCGTCCTATAGTCTTTGTCCAAGTCCTTGGTTGGCTAGACGGGTTAGGTCCTCTAGATTCTAGGATCTAAATAAGCTCACTAATATAGGTCACTAGGTTAAAGGGGTTGCTAGTTCATAAGGTACTCTACCCAACTTAAAGAATTAAACTAATGGTGTTTTGGGACAATTAACTAGTAGGGTCAATCTCTAGCAAGTACGAAGGGAAGATAAGAATAGGGATAGAAGGAAGCAAACAAGATGCAATTGATGAGTCAAACGATAGATAAATCAAGGAAAGAGGTCAAGTATGTGGATGAGATCCTAGACTTCTAATCCTATACGCAGGCTTGCTTGGTACGATAAAGTAACCAAACAATTTATCTTGACCTGCATGGGCCACCACAAAAACATGTAACGCCCCAGTCCCAAAATATATAGGACTAGGAACGTAGACATGCCAGCTGTATTTATACGAAATACATGGGCCTCGTATGAATACATAAGCTGTAAAATACAGTAGAACCATAACTAATCTCATCCACACAAAATAAATGAATAAAAGATCTCATATAATCAACTATGAAATTGTCAATTGGTACACGTAGTTGGACGGAGACAAATCCACTACCAACTATGAAAAGAAATACATAACAAAAGAAAGATTTTTGGCGAGCGAAGCGAAGACGATCCAAGTGCAATCATCCTCGTAGAGAAGCAATGATCATGGTGAGAGCTAGAACACCTGCAACAAACAATAGCACACACCTGGCAAGATAACCAGGTCCTCAGAGGGACGTAACAAGACACATAATATCATGCCAATAGCTGAATAAATAAAGCTCAACAGAAAAACTACACAAATAAAGGTCCTTAACCATTCTATGTGAAATGTATTTTGAAGACAACGTTCCACACAAGGGCTCCCGAAGCTAGAAACACGGCACGTTAGCGTTTCAACCAAGGCACTAGTGGCGTCTAAAAAAAAGTAAATGCACGGCCCATTAGCACTCGAACGAGAACAAAGGGACGTCTAGAGAAAAATAAATGCACGGCCACTAGCTTCTTGGGTGAGTCACTAACGACAGCTAGAGGAAAGTAAATGCACGGCATATTTGTGTTTCAATCGAGGCACTAGTGGCATCTAGAGAAAAGTAAATAAATGCACGGCCACTAATCTCTCGACTGAGTCACAAATGGCATCTAGAGAAAAGTAAAGGTGTGAAAGCCCCTGCGCCTAATAACTGTCTTCACCCTCCCCATGCACTATTCGTGCTGAATCCACATCACGACATTCCTAATAACTGCTAAGCCGCTAAGTCTTCTAGACAACCATAACTATTTAGCAGTTATTGCCTATCGCACGGCATGTGCGCACCGATGGCCAGTCGATATGTACGTCCAAGATCTATATGAGACTCGTGACTCGTGATACACAAGTGTCGGCAATGAATGCGACACAAACAAAGGTGGTCCCTTAACTCTAAGCCATATGCAACTAAAATATAATAATTTGCAAGTACAATTTATATTTTCTAGAATAAGTAAAAAACATGCATGATATTAAGCAAGAAATTTAAACAGTGAAGGCAAGGTGTCTTGCCTAGTAGTACGCCTGGTGTGCTGCAATGATCACGGTGGCACGAACTACAACTTCGGTGTAACAACTATGCAAGGTGACCTCTGATGGTGGCACGGACAGTTCCATTGGGTTCAGAAGGGTCAAATTGGTTAGGGTGGACATAAGGTAGTCTCGAAATGGGCGAAGGAATAGGAACAATAGGACTTGGATACGGACATGAGAAAAATCAAATAAATATTTATATATATACGGGTTTTAGAAGATATTTATAATTCCTAAAACTAGTTTTCATAAGTCAAAATATTTGTAGGAAAAATATTTATTATAAATACCATGGATCTAGAAACTATTTAGGGCTCAACTTTATTTTGTAAAAATATGATCTTGTAGGCTAATAACCCTAAAATAACAATATAGCAATATTATAATACTTTCAGAATTTAGTTTTGAAATTATATCTAGTCCAACTAAATACTATATTTTTGTATATGTATAATTTAGAAAATATTAATATAACTTTATTTTTGAAATTTAACTATGATAGTACTAATGTAACTAGTAGAAATTTATAACAACAACAACAACAAAAATAATAATAATAATAATAATAATAATAATAATAATAATAATAATAATAATAATAATAATAATAATAATAATAATAAAATCAGGATAAACAAAATTTGAGGAAACATAGTAATAATAATAATAGGCTTTGAATCCAGTTTTGAAATTACACATAACTTATTTTGTTACTAAATTATTTAGAAGATTTAACAAAAAAAATACTAATAATAAAATAATAATATTATTCAATAATCACAAAATATATACAAATGAAATTTTAAGAATCTATGTACAAATTTTACAATTACATATTGTTAAACCACAACCAAAATAACAAAAATAAATAACTAAATAAATAAATAATAAAATAAAAATCAAATACGAAAATCGAGAACAGCTCTTCTCTGTTGAAAAAATATCACAGAGGAATGAAGAGAAGAAAGAAAATAAATAAGGAGAGCGAGAGGAGCGGCTGAGAGAGAGAGAGAGAGAGGGCGGCGGGAGTAGGTCGGAGAAGGGACTGGGGGTCAGGCTCCGGTCGGAGGAATAGGCGGAGGAATAGGCGGTCGATCGAGGGATGCGGCGGTGGGCGGATCAATCGGACGGCGGGGCTCACCGCCGGGCGCGCGAGCACGCGGCGAGGTGCAGAGCCGGAGGGGGTCTCGAGTAGGCGGTGGGTCGTGGGCGGCGGGAGAGGAAGTGGGAGCTGCGGCCGATGGCTGACGGGAGCGGCGCTGTTAGGCACGGTGGGCGGAGGGAAAAAGGGGGAAGTCGGCGGAGCGGTCGAGCTAGCCGCTCGCCGGCGCTCGGTGCACGGGGGCGAGGCAGAGGAAGCTGTGCTGGATCGGTTGTCGGTCGGGGACAAACCCTAACCCTAGGCCGAGGCGGAGGGTCGACCTACAGGGAAGCTTGCCGTGGCTGGACCTCGACGGCCGTCTGTGCGTGGAGATGGCGACCAGGCACGCGGCGCCTTGAGTCGAGACCAGGCGGTGATAGATTTTGGGGCTGAGACGGGGCGGCGCGCACGCGACGATGGCGGCTCGCCATCCCGCGGCGGCGGCGGAGGTAAGTCCTGGCGGTGGTGGTCTTAATTTTGGCATTTTTATTTCTGGGTTTTCTTTAGTTGTGGTGTCGGGTTGCTGCGTCGGGAGTCGGAGGGATGATTCTGGAGGCAGTGGTTGGTTTTCCTACGCGATGGTGGCGATGGTCGGTGGAGGACCACGGCCAGGGGTGGTTGTTGCAGTTGAGGCCATGGTGGTCGCACTAATGGTGGGGTGGTGTTGCGGGTAGTGGCGGTGGCCGTGAAGGGACGGCCGAGAAGTCGAGGGTGGTGGTGATAATTTGGCGGTATGGTCGGAAAGAGACGGGGCTTGGTGGTCGGTGTTGTCGACAAGGGGAGAAGGGTTTCGGTGGTTGCCGGCGTCGAACGCCGGCGATGGTGGTTGCGTTGAGTTGACGGAAAGGGAAGATGGTGGACGTCAGGCGACAGTAGACTAGGGTTAGATATTTGACGATGTCGGGGTGTGTCCGACACGGGGAAGGAGATAAATGTATTTGTATAAACCTAGAATAAGATATTGGAATGACACCCGGGGTCGAACCCGAGGCCGTCACGGCTGACACGGAAGGGATGTACACCGACACGAGACACGTACATGTTGTAAAAATATTTGTGGAACAATAATGAATTGGATGAGTACCTGCCTATTTATAAGATGTGGGAATTCTCAATTGGATAAGAATTAGGAAGATTTAAACCCAATATAGATAATTCAATCTATAATTTAAATTAATTCAATAAATCCAAATTCTAATCAAAATCCAATTTTTAATCTAATTAAATTTACATCCTTTAATTTAAAACCGAATAAGATAATTCTAATTCCAAATATAGATTTTAATTTAATCTATTTAAATAAATCCAAAAATTAAATCAAGATTTAAATGGCCATAATAACTTCCAAAAATATTTTTCAAAATACCCATAATAATAATTTCGAAAATAATAAATATTTTTAAATATCTTTTTGAACAATAAAATATTAATATTAATAAATCTCAAAAATTATATTTTTATTAAAAATAGACCAATAAATAAATACGAAATATATGTATGTAAAAATATTCTTTACATAATTATACCTTTTTAGTATACAAAAATATTATTTTATTTTTAATAATTTTTAGAAATGACGTAAGAACAACAAGCTTAGAGATGATAGCAAAACTAATTATTATATTATTTGAAACTAAAAATAGAAGAAAATGTTTTTCTAAAATATGTACGCTCGCACATATTCGCACTCGTCGAGCAAATTCGAAAAACGAACTTCCGCACACGACGTACAATACGACTACGTTACGTACAATACAAAATTTTAAATCAGCACCAAAATCAAAAAAAAATAGTAGAAATTTAGGGGTTTTACAAGTAGGGCCTCGAGATCGCAGCTTCTGTTGTGCCGACTCAGGTTGGCATTTCTGCTATATTGGAGATGTACCTCTATCTGTACAGAGACTTTTTCCTTCATTTTCGGTTTCTCTCAGCAGCAGCGATTCATGCAGCATCAGCATCAGAGATTTGTGCAGTATCAGCATCAGGCTGGAGGAAACCAGCAGGACGAGTTATCGTCAGGACAGTCGAGGATGCTCAGACCGTTGGAGATCTTACTACAAGTTCCGTTCTTCTCAAATCCATTGCCGCAATTGTCTTTTATAATTTTCTTGAAATCCGAATCCATCTGTTCCTTGTTGATTGATTAATTTTGTCATGTTACTCTTTTGTTGTGTTTGTTTTTCTTCTGAGAAAATCATATAGGTTAGGTCGCCTAAATCATGGGGTCTAGAATTTTCGATGGTCGTGTTAGTTGGCATAGTGAGGACATATAGTCAGATTTTGGATGTATTTCTCGGGAATAGGAATTTAAGGTTTTCGCCGTCGCATGCGGCAATGTGAAAATTTTAACTACCATGAACCTAAGGGTACGTACCTTAGTCAAGGACTCTGTGATTATCGTAGCATTGCTCACTAGCATGATGAGGACTCTGGGCAACATGATTTTGGACAGACGCATATGATTAATAGATTGTATTTTGAGAAGGTCTTAAACATCATACCCTTCTGTTGTTATGAATAACTTAAGAGTAGGAGTAGGAGTAGGAGTAGCTTAGTTGTTATTATAACCTTGTGTGACTTCTTGCTATAAATTCTTCCTAATACAATGTATCGGTGATTTTGCTAGACCTTGACTTAGATTTGATATTATAACTCTGGTATCAAATGGTTCCTTCTTTTAAACAGATAAGCAGAACAGATTTTATCATTATTTTCTTCTTGTCATTAATTTTTGTATTATCTTAGAATATATAATATAGTGGACACAGATGCTTGCCTGACACGTATGCATGTTACACTTGATCACCAACCTATCTAAATGCATATTAATATGTTGATGTTAATTTTTCAAAATCCTAATGGTTCTAATATAGGACAGTATCAGTGACTAGTTCTCTGTTTTCCAGATTAAATTCATAAATTAAATTCAATTTCATATTATTAGTTATTGTTTATATTACTGCACATATATGTTACATGCAGGATTTCAAGTCTTAAAGAAAATTGGTTGAGTTTTGTGTTAAGTTTGTCAAGACTGAAACTGTGTACATTTAACCCTTTAAGCCTGAATTCTAAGTGTTTAGTTCAACTTACAGTTTTAATTTGTAATGTTTTGAGCCGTATACATTGTGGTATGTAGGGATATAATGTTAGGTTTCATACTCTTACATGTTAGGTTGTTATTGTGATAAACCTTGAGTTAGTTTGATGTTCGAATTTCTCCAAAATTTTGAAAATTGAATACATGTTAACATTTTTACATTGCTTCCAAATGTGTAGTTCAATTTCATATCTAATAAGTAATGATGAGCTAAACTGAATGATTGAACCCTTCATTTCAAGTTTTAACCCATGTACATTTGACACTCTACACCAATGTTTACAACTGCCATGCAAAACCTAACCCCTCATCTCTATGTTATGTTCATATAGTTATATGGATATATATATAGTTCTGTATACATGTCATAATGTATGTAGATGCAATTAAAATCTCTACCTCTTTATACATATAAATATACATATATATATATGGTTGGTCAGACATGTTATGAGTAAATAGCTTGTGCCTTGTAGACTGCTTAACCAATATGCCATGAATAGTGTAACTTGATAGCTATAGTTGAGACACAGATCCTCATATGCACTTTCATGTATAATTCACACAAACCACATAACCTTTACATAATGTTAGCTTTTCCCTCTCTAATGCTAATATATATAAATATATTGTGATTGGATTTAAATGCAATTGACTTTCATTCTTTAACTTCATTTTTTTTATTTTCTTGAATAGTATTCCTTAATAGATGATTGGTGGTTACCTTTATTCTATTTTTATAATAAGTACCAGTTTTCTGATAGGATGGTAGACTGCCTTACAGCCTTGATGATTGTTGTTTTCTTTTTCTCTTCCAGTATGGCACCCATGACCCGAGCCCGTCGTCTGAGAGCAGCTGCAGCTACTGAGAGTGTGCTTCCACCTCCTACTGTTCAGGAGGTAGTGATCCCTCTATCTGATCAGGGGGTGGTGGCACCTCCTGCCTTTGAGGAGATGGTGGTAGCCTCGCCAGAGAGTCTTCCTTCATCTCCTATCGTTCAGAAGAGAGCTGCAGATTTGCCCGAGACCGAGAGCCTTTCCCTACCCCTTGGGATGGTACTCCCTACTGTACCACCCGAAGGTTTGTTACTTGACGCAGCCCAAGTGTTTGGATATTTTCAAAAGAGGCTGTTGGAGTCAAAGAGAGTTCATGAGGAGGCCATGAGGGAGAAAATCTAGAGGTTGCTACGTCTGCGGGACTCTGTGCTTCCAGGAGGAGAGCCTAGCTCCAAGAGGGCGAGGAGCAGTACCCAGTCCTACCTAGAGTTTGAGGAGTACCCATTTATCCAGCCGATATTATCATACCCAGCCCAGTCTCCTGTCCAGCATAGGCCAGCTGAGCCAGAGCCTATCTGTGACTACTGTAGGAAGTCTGGGCACAAGTGAAGAAACTGTAGAAAGAGACTAGGATTGTGCCTATTCTGTGGGTCAGCTGCGCACTGGGTACAGCATTGTCCTGATGCACCTACCAACCAGGGCCCTGCTTCCAGTTGGGAGTTCTAGTTCTCAGACCCAGCTAGAGGTGAGTTTTGACCTAACCTTAGTATCTTTTTTTGTTAATATTTGATGCATCCCTTGTTTGTACGTTTTGATACCGTGTGATTGCCTAGTATTGTAGCATGTTGGTGTAACTAGATGAGACCCAGACTGATATTGCATGCCATGACCCTGAATACCGTCCTCTTAAATTGAATGATTGATTAGGTTCTGAGACTATGATTGCTGGGGGCTTAACCTAGAAGGAGGGCGATCACCTTTAATTTCGAGGATGAAATTTTTATAAGGTGGGTAGGATTGTAACACCCAGTTTTCCATATGAGGGTATTTTTGTCATTTTGGAGTAATTTAAATTTATTAGATTTTATTAGAATTTTTGGGAATTTTTAGGAATTATTTTGGAATTGTTTGGAGTAGGTTGACTTTGACTAGTGTTGACCCTTGTGGACCAACCTAGGAGCTAACCCTAGTTAGTATGGACTTGGTTAGGTTATGTGACTCTAGTCTAACCTAAGTTAATCCATAGTTTGGTCGTTAGACTCAAGTTAGTCATAGAATTAGATAAGTCATAAGTCATGACTTATGGTTTGAACCAATTAATAAAACAACTTAGCCATAGCCTATGTAACTTGGCCCAAAGCCCAAAAATTAGCAAACCCTAACCCTACTTGACTTGGCCAGCCACCTAAAGCTTTGGGAACCACACCCCTATAAGTACTCTCTTAGTTTAGGGCTAGCCTCTTTAGGAAAGAACAAGTTGAGAAGAAAGGTATTTTCAAATCTTTAGAAATTCATTATAATCCATTTTAAATCCTTTTTCTCCCAAACCAATTCTATTAGGACCCAAATTCATTGTTCTTGCTGTTGGTATTGATTGTTTACAGAAAGGAAACAATTTGTGGGATTTTGGTGGCTTGAGGAATCATTCCATTTGGGGATTTTTTACCCATTGTTCATCAATAGGTAACCTTCTCATTTCTTCATGGATTTTCGATTTTTCTTCATCATTAGGAAGCCCTAGGGGTCCCCTAAGTATCAGTATAGGTTTTGTGTCGGGTATCCTAAGTTTCGTGTCCGTTCTGGATACGTATCAGAGGTAGGGTTAAGTGTTTGACGAAATGCCACTGAGGGTATTTCGAGTTAATTTCTAGAAAGTAATTGATTGGAAAATATTGTTTTTATATTGCTTACATGTTTCCAGTGGACTGATGGGATTTTCGTGTCTGCTCGTATCGGATTCATGGCTTGGACACGGCAGCACCACAACCCGCACATATCCCCTACTACTCGGGGACTCCCGAGGACACGATACTGCGTGTTTAGACATGAGATTTTAGGGGAGTCTCGGGGCACCCACTGACACGCCATGTGTCAGATTTCGTGGGCCTACGTGGCGTATCAAGGAAGAAATCCTCGATGCACGGGAATATGCCTGTGCAGTGCACTGTTAGTTATTTGCCACTGATACGGCATTGTAGCGTCGGACACGACACGCTAGGACCAAATTTAGGCTGACACACTTTTAGCTGGACACTAGGTGTACCTACTGACACGAGCACGAGACACGAAGTGTCCTGTGTCGTGTGCACGACACAAGTGCACGTGTGCACGAGACAGTGCACTGTATAGTGCACTGTGTGTTTGTTTTTGAGTTTCTTTGTATTGGACACGCCGTGTCCGGCCTTGGGTGACACGAAATGATTTGTGGGGCTTGTGCACATGGGTTTTTCTGTTAGCAACCAATAGGTTTGGGTTTTAGTTTAAATTCTTATTCGAACTCTCAATAATGTATTAACTGATACCTGTTTGTTCTGCTAAACATTTGTTTTCCCAGTTTCGATTTAATTTGTCTAATGTTTTAACCTATTAATCACTGATTAATGCCTGCTTTATAAGCTCTAATCTAATCTCCTATATGTATACTAACTATGGTTAAGTTTTTGGGTGATTTGGTGGTGTTAATGCATTCGAATGGGGGTTGGGATTGTGGGGACTGAACATTGGTTCAGTTGGTAACATTATTTTCCTTATTTCCTTACAGTTTAGTATTGAATTGATTGAGTGTGTTCTTAAATCTTAAACCTGAGATTAGGATTTCATATTTAGTATTTGTGTTTGGTTAAGTTTATTTTAAATCTGAGAATTCCTTTTGTTTTTAAATCTGAGAATGGGATACAAATCTGAGAATTCCTTTTGTATTTTAAATCTGAGAATGTATGGAAATTTGACCGAAAGCTGGGTTTTGCCTTATGGCTGAAAACTGGAAAAACAATGTACTGTTGTACACTGATTTTTCTTTTTGCTTTTTCTTATGATTTTGGGTGTTATTTTTCCATATGGTATGACCTGGAAATGTTAGGAGTAATAGCTGTGGGCTATTTTAATGGTAAAGTTATATAATGTATTGTATGAACTGATTTTTGGGTTAAAAATTAGTATAGGGACTGACCCCCCTTACTAATTTTCGTGTGTAATTCCTCCCCTTGCAGTCCAGTTTTAGAATTTGTTTTGCTCACTCACTCACTGATTTGATTCCTCTATACACACACTGTCCTCCCTCCCTTTTTACTGTTTGTAATTCCTGCACATTGTTTTACCTCACCACACACACACACACAACCACATGCCGCTCATTTCAATTCCTGTCACATGTTGCATTACACCCATGTTTATGTGTCTTTATCCACACCCACACCCACATTAGCATACACTAGGTACCACTCTCTCTTTCACATACACACAGGTTTAACACATCACTCATATATATATATACACACACACACACTCATACACTTGTGCATCTGTGTTCCCTCTCCCTACATATATATTTATATATGAATTGAGATAGATATATTAGTTTCTATATATATAAAGGAGTGCATGTGCCTATACATATATTTTAGATATATATAGTGTAAGGGTGATACATATGAAATAATGTATTATATATATGGTTATGTGGTGATATGTATAGATAGCCTATGGGTATATTCTAATTAGATATATATATATATATCCATATGTGTATTGATTAGCTATAGAGAATGTCTTGGTAGATGTGTATTGGTAGGCTTGACATGGTATAACCTAGAATAGTCTTGTTAGAGCCTAGAATGACTTATTAGACCTAGTTAGTTGAGTTTAGACTATTCTGACCATAGTTGACCTAGTTTGACTAGTGCAGTTGACCAGAGTTGACCAAGAGTTGACTTTGGCCTAGATTGACCTAAAATCATGTAGAATGCATAGTAGGACTTCATTTTACCATCTTGGACTTGTTGTGACTTGTGCTGTTCTGATTAGGAGCCAGACACCACTCCTCGGACAGTACTTTTATATTGGACACTCAGATACCAGGCGAGTACATTCTCTGATCATTTTATATCCTGCTTAGAATTATTTCCTGCATTAAATTACTTTACTTGTGCTGTCACAACATTATCACGGATTAGTATTATACGGATCTCTTCATGCGATGTTATCCCCCTCGGGAGCATCGGGTACATTGTGTCATGTGTATTTTATTTTCATCATGTACTCCTGTACATTCACCATACATGTATAACTATTTAGTGTAGATCATGTACAACTATTTAGTGTAGATCATGTACAACTATTTAGTGTAGATCATGTACAACTATTTAGTGTAGATCATGTACAACTCTTTAGTGTAGATCATGTACAATTCTTTTGTGTAGATCATGTACAACTATTTAGTGTAGATCATGTACAACTATTTAGTGTAGATCATGTACCAATCTGTTCCGTTCACATGTGCTATCCTGTACTCTGACTCACTAGCCACTGTTAGTTCCTTACTTATAGTAGATATTTTCTATTACAGTTCTCTCTCTCTGTTTACATACTGTATTCTTCAGCACCTGTATCTTACTTTACTGTATGATTATATTTTTTAACCTGCTATGAACTGTTGAGATGTACTGTGCTCGCTCCCGTCCTGACTGGACCTGTTGAAAATTTTACAGAGGATGATGAGGAGCCCTGTACCCTTACTTGGAGCTTGCCTAGTTGACACTCGCGACCTGGACCCCTGGGGAGGTTCAGGCAGCTGCTCAGGATGATACCTTGCATAGTGTAGATAGCTTAGATTGTTCTTCTTTTTATGATTAGCTGTTGTCCTTATTTTCAGAATAGTATATTTTAGAGATGTTGAGACTTTGTTTTTCTTTCTGTTGTACCTCAGTTGAGGATTCTCTTATCTATTTTATCGTGCCATATTCTATCTCTAGATTGTGATTGAGATTGTACCTCTGTGTTGGCCTCCTTATGGAGAGTATTCATATTATGTTAGTTATAGTTCATGACCTAGAACAGCGTTCTACCGCCGACACTGCGGTATAGGCTGGGCGTTGTTACGTTCTCGTACCCTCACGGTGGGTGCGGGTCGTGACAATGCCAGACCAGGATGTCTTTTACTTTAGATATGTCTTCGCTTGCGAACGTTGCCCTCAAAGCGTCACGTCATTTTGGTTTAGTTACCTAAGATATTTCATTTACTGCACTTTAGCTTGTATATTGTGTACCTTGCTATGTCCCCTGAGGACCTGGATGGGCTACACTGTGCACTTACACTTTATATATATGTATATATATTTATTCTGAGAGGAGCCATTTTTTCTGAGTTACAACCTCTCTTAGTTACTGTTGAGACTCCAGTACCTGAGCTATGGCTATATGTACGCCAGACCCGAATGTCTTTTACTTTAGAGATGTCTACGCTTGCTAACATTGTCCTCAAAGTGTCACGTCAGTTTGGTTTAGTTACCTAAGATATTTAATTTACTGTACTTTAGCTTGTATATTATGTGCCTTGCTATATCCCCTGAGGACCTAGTTATTCTCCAGATATAGCTGACGAGATCTTTCCTGATGAGTACGGGCATATCTAGTTATTCTCCAGATATAGCTGACGAGATCTTTCCTGACGAGTATATTCATCTTTTGCACCTCCTGAAGAAGACGAGGTTGTACCGGAGTAGTTCTTCTTTTATTGATATTTTATTTTCTGTCAGAGCTGTGGACATGTTGTGACTTCATTTACATTTTATTTGAGACTTGTATCGTTCATTTTATTTTGCTGAGACTTGTATCCATGGGTTTTTCCATGTGACTATTTTATTTCTATTTAACATTATTTCAGTTTCCTTTATTCAGCACGATGATGTCATGTTTCTTGTTATTTCATATTTGTATCTGTGGATGAGCATAGATGCCTGTGTCTGCTATAATTATGATTATATTTTACAGCTTAAGATACTTTCCATTGGTTCATTAAATTGGGTATACCTATGGAGTGTGTCTGTGGCATGCCACGTGTTGTAGTCCTTACGGATTTTGGGACTAGGGCATGATAATTTGATCAGGTATCTACAAACCCTCTGTATGATGATTTTACTTTCGATGAACTTTCTAATGCCTTTAGTGACTTGCTTAATGAACATAAGAAGGTACTTGACAAGTACAAACTGTCTTAAAAAGAGATCAAAGCATACACGACTAAGATTGAAAGGTTGTCTACCCTAGTGAATGATATAAGGGAGACACCTTCCATCAGTAACACGGAAGAAGTGTTGACTCTTAAGCTGAGTCCGCATGATGCTATCAAAAATATCGAAAAGAGAGATCATGAGTATGCAAAGCTCAATGCTTTATATGATTTAGAGTGGAAGAAATATTGTATAGTTGCATAGAAGATAGATGCTATATCTGCCAAATATGATGAGGCATGTGCAATCTCTAAAAATTTAAAGATAAATTGGGAAAACAAGTTATACCTATTACCCAATCAAAGATATATCCTATGATACATCATACACATGATAGGACACAATCAAAGAAAGAAAATAAACCAAATGCTACACATCATCATGCTTTCATCTACAAGTATCCACGAAAGACACATAAATCACATGTGTACACTATGACACCCAACATTAATACCTCTGCTATCTGTAACTATTGTGGTAAATAAGGACACATTTTATTGTATTACAGAATTAAAAAACTAATAGACATGAATGTATATATTGGATACCAAAGACTAATATTTTTGGACCCTTAAAGAAATGTGTACCAAAGGTCACATTAACTAGTTTTGTAGGTGGGCCAACCCTCTCATGCTAGAAGCAAATGGATTCTCGATAGCGGGTGCTCGTGGCACATGAATGATGATGCATCTTTATTCGCTATGCTATCGATGAAGAAAGAAGGATACATCTCATTCCGAAACAATTTTTGAGATTATGTAATAGTACAGATAAATGCCAATTAGTCAACAAAAATAAAAGTTGGCCATGGCACATGATAATATGGTATGCCAATATGGATACTATCTTAAGGCTATCCACGAAGGAATTGATAAAAGGTTTACTAGAGATTACTTCATGAGAGATATGGTATATGTTGACTGTGTGAAAAATAAAGCAACTAGGTCTTCTTTTAAATCCATTAACGCAGTAAGTACTTCTAAACCTTTGCAATTACTGCATATGTATTTATTTGGACCAAGTATAGTCGCTAGTCTTAGTGGTAAACTCTACGCTTTTGTTATCGTTGATGATTTCTATCGATTTACATGGATTTTCTTTTTATCAAACAAAAATGATACATATTTTGTGTCACGCCCTAGTCCCAAAAGTTACGGGACTAGCACGTGACTCGGCCAGCTAGTACACTCTCAAGGATAATCCCAATCTAGGGAACCATAATAATGTACTTAAGCTGTCTATCTAAGCTTAAGTCCACAGAATCTAGAGTTATCATGGCAGTCTATATCTCATCCACAGAAGTAGAAAGATACAACTAAATTAAATGAGTAACGAATGAGTACTGACGTAACTACATAATGAAAAATAATATAAATTGAAGTTTCAAGTTATCAAGAATTCAAGTCACGTCCGGTGGAGACAAATCCACTACCACTAGATGAAACTAGAATATAAAGACAAGTAATAAAGTAACTAAGTATAAGTCCCTGATTTTTGGATATTATTTTAAATTTTATTTTATTTATTTAATATAGTTATTTAGATTTTAAATTAGATTTTATATTGATATGACTCTAGACGTACTTTTTGTAGCTTTTATTTTTGGAGCACGAGACATGCAAATCTTCTGAAACGCCCTTCATGAGTTTTGAAGTAGACAAGTTGACCTTCAATTTGGTATATCATGTCCCATCTAAACTTATCCTCTAACAGTTTTTTGACTCCGTGCAACGTCGGATCAATTTAGGCCATTCGATCGATTATCGTAATTCTAGACCTAACTTCAAACTTGAGTTCGGAACTCAACATTGATCAAAACCATTTGACTTAATATATGGTTTTGATCCACTTTGAGCATACGACACACATGCCAAGGGTGTGCTACTCAATCAAGTTCCCATGTGCTATTTATTTGCGAATGGCATATGAGACTCATTGGGTTATTTTGGATTCGATTTGACTAAAAAATATATTTGGACCCTAACCTAGCCAACCCCGTTTGATAGAGCCATGACTAGGTGGCCATGACCTAGTATAATTATTATGAATATTTTATAGGATCCTGTACAATCAAATAGATTTAAATACAATTTCGTATATATATGATTATATTTATAATAGCCTAATACTCTCTCTCTCTCCCTCCCTCCCTTTCTCTCTCTCTCTCTCTCTCTCTCTATATATATATATATATATATATATATATAAATATATATATATATATTGTTGAATTATATAAAAAAAATATATATATTGTTGAATTATAGGATTCTCACATATATATATATATATATATATATATATATATATATATATATATATATATATATATATATATATATATAGGATTCTCTCTAGCGTCCGCTTGTCACTGCTGCGTCGATACCCAGACGGAATCGATCGACCACACCTTTCGCAACGGCGAGTCTTCCGCTAACGCTTGGGCAACAATCGTCCAACGATGTGGGATTGAATTGGCGGGTGGGAGCTTCTCCGATCTTCTTGCCACTTGGGCTAATGCCTCTTATTGCCACCAGATCGTCGCAGCCGCCACCACGTGGGTCATCTGGAAGAACCACAACAAAGCCAGATATGAAGGCCACCAACTCTCCATTACCCAACTTAACAGAGAGGTCATCCGCCAGATATAAAAGACCAGCAGGCTTTGCCCTCACGGGCGCCAAAATTTCTGAACACGCTATCCTCCTGATTATTGCCAGGAGAGGCCCACTCTGTATTTCTTTTTTCAGTTTTTGTACTTACTTTTAAAGGCTTCGGCATTTTGCGCCTTTCAATGAATAAAAGATGGGGCTTTCCAATATATATATATATATATATATATATATATATATATATATATTACCAAAACACTCCCTATTTTATTCTATCAAGCTGAGAGCCGAAAACTGTACAAGTATACCATAAGGCGCAAAATGCCGAAGCCTATACATGTATACTAACAAAAGCAGGGGAGAAAGGGAAGCCAATCGTCTAATCCAGGGGTAGGAGAGAGTTCCAAAAGTTTTCCTGGCCGTGAAGACAAAGGGATCTCCGCTTGCTGCACTGTCTAATGGTCTCCCCAATAAGCTGGTCTGCGGAGTACTGAAGGCCTTCATATCTCGCCTTGTTGCGATTCTTCCAGATTACCCACATTGCCGCAGCTGCTGCGATATGGTGGCCGTGGGACGCAGAACTCCATGCTTCTACGAGGTCGTCGAAGCGCCCGCCCCCTGGGACCATCCTGCATCGTTAGGAAAGAGTACTCCACACCTTGTCCGGAAGGTCTCCCTGACAGAAAATTTGGTCCACCTTTTCCGAATGACGATCTGTGAAGCATGTACACGCGGACGCAAGGCTGTACCCAATAGTGTTGAGCGTGTCATCGGTGGGGAGGATCTTACGAAGGGCTCTCCAAATGATGAAGGACCACTTCTTGGGGTTGTATGTCTGCCAGAAGGAAGCAATGTAAGGAGAGGGCACCGCAGTACCTTGGACCAGTCTTCTTGTCGATCTGACCGAGAAGGCCCCGTGGCTTCGATCGACCACCGAAACTCGTCGGCGTCGAATCCGATCGTCAATCTATAATGGCGGATGCTCTCGACCACCTGAGGCCTGACCAAATCCCAGTTCTTGATCTAATTCCAGGTGTTATCTATGGGTTCCCACATGTCCTTGATCTTGCAGTTCTTGTGGGCTTTTGAGAGGATGGGAAGCAAGGCGTCACCAACCCACCATTCGTGAAATATTGATGATTCCCCGTCTCCTACCCGGAGACGCATCACAGGATCGACGATGGAACACCCGACGAGCATGCGTCGCCATACCGCAGAGGATCTGCTGTTGGAGATGGCCGTCGACGGGTGGATGTGCTTGAAGTATCTAACCTTTATGAACCTGGTCCATAAGTTCTGAGCTGTGCGAAGCTTCCACCACAGTTTTATTGAGAATTCTTTAACTATGTGGAAGAGTTTGGTCAACCCCAGGCCCCCCTCCTCGGTAGGACCTACCATGGTATCCCGACTCGTCTAATGGTGCTTGTCATGACCATTAGTGTACCCCCAAAAGAAGTTGCTAAAGAAGCTCTCGATCGAAGATAGCACTTTCTTGGGGGGAGGGGAAGCAGGCCGCAAGGGTGCAGATGGGTATGGAAGTGAGGACGTGCTTGATGAGAATTATCTTGCCCCCTGGGGATAGAGTAGCATTGTGCCATCCTTCAAGTTTTTTCCTGATACGGTTGATAAGTTCCTCAAAGATACCCGTATTGGATCTCCCGTACAGGAGTTGACAGCCAAGATAATGGAATAGGGGATGCTTGATGGGGATAGAGGTGGTGTTGGAGAGAACGTCCGTGTGCTCTCTCTTGATATTGTGGTGGGCGCAGATGACACTTTTATTCGGGTTGACCCTCTGGCCCGAGCACCTGACGTATCTCTGGAGAGTGTTGTGGATGACATCTACCGACCCAACGTCCCTAGCTGAAAAAATGAGGATATCGTCAGCAAATGTCAGGTGTGTGATTATCGGGCAGCCACTGGCAGTATGATAGTGACGGAAGTTCGTGGAGCAGGCCATCTTATTAAGGTTACTGCTCAAGGCGTCCGTCGTAATGATAAAGATGGTGGAGGAAAGCGGATCACCTTGCCTAAACCCGCGACTCGATTTGAAGAATCCGACGGCCTGATCGTTGATAACCGTAGAAAACTAAGAGTTGCTGATCGATCTCCACACGATATTGGTCCATGTTTCGGAGAATCCTAAAGCTCTAAAAACCCAGATCATAAATTGCCAATCCAGCCTGTCGTACGCTTTTTCTGTAACGCCCTAGTCCCAAAATACGTTGGACTAGAAACGTAGACATGCCCCGTATAATAAATATACGTAAGCTATAAAATACAGTAGAATCATGACTAATCTCATCCACACAAAATAAATGATAAAAAATATCATATAATGATAATGAATTATCTTGATACAATATATTGGGCGGAGACAAATCTACTACCAACAAGTAAAGAAAAATACATGGAAATTAAAATTAGTTTGGCGAACGAAGCGAAGACGATTCAAGTGCAATCATCCTCGAAGAAATAGAAATGATCACGGCTAGAGCTAGAACACCTACGAAAGACAAGAGTACACACCTGGAGAGATAACCAGGTCCTCAGAGGGACATAACAAGATACACAATATCATGCCATATAAACTGAATATAACTGCTCAATAATAATAAGTAAGATCGGATCATAATATGGTCCAATACCTTACCATTTGAATTAGCGTACCATTCCCCCAACCAAACAAGGACATAAGATGGCACACTAACCCACGGTGAAGTATATTTCCAAGTCACGAATCTAATATGGTATTCGGATCCCAACAAGGTTCAATACTTTCTCATCGAAGTAGTAAGCCACACCTACAACCAAACAAGGACAAGATGTGACGAACTAATCCGCGACAAGTTATTGTTCCAAGCCACGGTCAGATACATGTACCCAAACCAAGAGTACTCATACCTAACGGATAAGGGTGCTTAACCAGTCTAAGTGTATGTAGTTTTTAAGAACATCCTCCAACGCATGGGCCCTGGCTAAAATAGGATCGGCATGGTACCCCCTTGGGGCACCAGAGGCCCAATCAATAAGAGCATAACGTTACGCAGAACGCCATTGGTCGTCAGTAATCATGGGTAATCTCACCAGTGTCTCCGGCGGAGCTCACGGGTTACAAAAGGAAAAGTGCATAGTAGCCCATACATTAAGGTATCGTCCTCCCCGTCCAATGCCTACTATGTTGTATCCACAACACAAATCCTCTATTAACCGCTAAGTCAGACTAAACATGCAATCTCTATTAGCGGTTATTCCTATCACACGGCTTATACGTACCGGTGGCCAGCCAATCACGCATTTTCGAGTTCAACATGTGACTCGCAACTCCGTGGTAAAAATGTGTCAAGGCCTATGAATGCAACACACAAAGGGTGGTCCCTTAACTCTAAGTTCAATGTATAAGAAAATAGTACATAGCAGGAAATAGAACTAAACAGTAAAAATTCTATCAACTTGTGCCATGTATCACAGTTTATTTTACAGAAAATAAATAATAAATAAATGTATGAATATGAGCTAAAGTAAAATAAACAGCTAATGGCAAGGTATCTTGCCTGGTAGGACGCCTGGTGTACTGCAATAATCAATGTGGCACGAACTGCGACTTCGGGTAACAACTATGCAAGGTTACCTTAGATAACGGCACGGACGGTTCCATCGGATCCAGGACGGTCAAATTAGCTATGGTAGACATAAGGGAGTACAGAGTCGGCAAAGGAATAGAAATAGTGGGCCTAGTCACGGATAGGAGGATAATAAAAGAAATCGGATAAATAAGGTATATATGATTTTAGAAACTATTTATAATCCTTGAAAACTATATTTATTAGTTTATATATATATATATTTTTTTATATATATATATTTATTAGTTTATATATATATATATATATACATATATATATATATATATATATATATATATATATATATATATATATATATATATATATATATATATATTTGATAAATACTTGAAAAATATGGAAAAATAAATTTAGGCTAAAACTCTAAGGTTGTTAAGAAATGAGTTTAGGTAAAAATCTATATTTCATAATTTAAAAATACTTTAGATAAATATTTGAAAAGAAAAAAATACTAAGAATTTATTTCATAATTTGCAAACTACATTTTATGGGTCAACATATTTCTAGGTAATATTAAAAATCTAGAAAATTTATTTAGGGTTTTAAAACTAAACATTTAAGTAAAAGCTATATTGGAAATACTATAATAATATATAATAGATTTCTAAATTCATTTACAAATCCCTAATTAAAATATGGCAAAAATAATAATAATTCTTTCCAAAGCTTATATCACTTATATTCCTATACCTAAACCTAAATATATGTATATGTAGAATTATAAAATAATGATACGAAAATAGTTATCTTTATATGATATAGAAAAATACTAATAAAACAACAGAAATAATAATAATAATAATAATAATAATAATAATAATAATAAAAATAATAATAATAATAATAACAACAATGGGAAAAAAACACCAGCAACAAAACAAGCACAACCCAAAAAAAATTAATAAAAATTTATAAAAACCCATATCAGCAGCTGAGTTGTTGCTCTCCACTGGGTTCGAGAGGGGAGTTATTAATAGCAAAAAATAAAACAGAAGGAGAGAGAAGAAGCAGAGGGGTGAGGAAGTGGAAGAGAGAGAGAGAGTGAGAGAACGGGAAGCCGGAGTGAGGGATGGAGGGAGCGGAGAGAGCGGAAGGCTCGGTAGAGGGGAGATGAGCTGCGGTTTACGCGGAGGGCAGACGCGGGTAGCTCTGGTGTGGCGTACGGCGGCGGCACCTCCGGAGGCATGGTCGCAGGAGGGTTTGGAGGTCGGCGGTGCGGGATCGATGCGCACGTGCTCGTGGTGGCGCCGGGCTTGCCGATGGAGAGAGCTGTGCGGCCACCTGGAGATGAAGGCGGCGGCGTGCAGTGTGGAGATCGACGCCGGGCGGCGGTCAGTCTCGCGGAGAGGCACGACGGCAGGTGCACCGAGGGACACGGAGGAGCACGGCTCTGGGGCCCGCGGTGGAGGCGCTATCGTGGAGCCTAAGGGGCCTGCCAAATTTTGTAGCGGCGCGCTGCTTTGTCACGGTGCGGGTCGACGAGGTAAGTGATGCTGGCGGTGGTAGTTCCTATTTTCGGTGATGGTGGTGGTGTTTTATTTGTTTTTAGAGGAACTAATAGGTTTTTGGTGGTGGCGCTGGCCGGTGGTGGCCAAGGCGGTGGTGCGTGTGTGGTGGTGGTGGTTTGTGTGGAAGGCGGCGGTGATTGTGGCGATGATGATGAGGGGTTCGGTTGGCTGGTTGTTGGTGGTCCTGGTGATAGTCGAAGGAGGCAGGACGAGGAGGATGGTGATGGTGGCCACGGTGGTCATTGGAGATGTGGTGACGGCCGTGGCAGTCGTGGCGGGTTTTGGCATGGTGGCTGTGGGTGTCGACGGTTGGGCGAGGGGCTGTGGCAGAGGCAGGTTGGGTTGCCGGCGATGGAGAATCGGTAGGCGGAGGTGAGGTAATGGTGGTCTGGACGTGATGGGTTGTGTTGCTGGTGGTTGTGGCAGTGGGTTGTCGGGTGTCGCGGTGGCTGCTGGATTGGTGGTTGGGAGTTCGGCAGTGGTAATGGCAGCGGGTGCTGTAGGAATGGTCGAGGCCGGAAAGGATGGCGGACAGAGGACTGAGGGTTCGTGTAGGATTAGGTTTTGGAATCGTGTCCAAGTGTCGGACACGGAGATTAGGTTGGAAAGAGTTTGGTGTACGTGTCTGGTATGTCGGACACAAAGAAGACGATGTATATGTAAAAATAAAGATAGTGGAAGACACCCGGGGTCGGACCCGAGGCCGTCACGGCTGACACGAGGAAGCAAACACCGACACGATGCACTCTCTTTGTGGTGGAAAAATATTTGTGAAGAATAATTGTGGAGGAAGACAATATGGAGGCTCCCCTATTTATAGGGGGTGGAAACTCCTAGTGGGATAAGGATTAGAAAAAATTAAAACCTCTTTTAGATAATCCTACTTTTAATTTAAATTATTTTAAAACTGATTCAATCCAAATCCAACCCAATTAAATCTAGATAATTTCAAATACAAATCCAAATCAATTTAAATATAATTACATTCTATCTTTTAGTTCATATTCATATAAGATAAATCAAATTTCAAATATAGATATCAATTAAACTATTTAAATCAATCCATAAAATCAAATCAAGATTTAAATTACTACAATAATTTCAAAATATATTTTCTAAAAAATACTTGTAATAATAATTTCGAAAATCACCATAATTATTTAATTATTTGAAAATACCTTTTTGATAATTGAATAAAATAATTAATGCTTCGAAAATTCAAAGTAGACATGAAATAAATTTCATGTCTCTCGCATACATATAGTATCCATAAAATAATAGTTTTCTAAACTACTACATATATTTGTAAAATAAAAATAGAATAGTATTTTGGAAATCTCGACGCACAATATTTTTCCCAACTTTAAGTAATTAAAAATACTTATCATATATTATTGTGAAAACTATCCTACATAAATATAATTTATAATTAAAAACCATTTTTCTAAAAATGTGTTCCTCGTACACATTCGCACTCGACGAGCAAATACGAAAAACATAAATTTTTTCGCGGCATACAATACGCAATTAATATAAAAACCAAATTTATAAAATAAAAAAATGGTAGAAAAATTAGGGGTTTTACATCCTACCCAACTTACAAGAATTTCGTCCTCGAAATTAAATATTAGTACGGGGGTTGAGAAGGTCACATGGGTATATCGGTAATGAATACGATCAAGTTATTAGATGAGGCAAAGAAATGGCGTTAAATGCAACCATGCATTAGAAAATCGTGATTTCGATAATGACAAAAATTGTGGATAGGGAATTGAACGACGGTCGCTAGTCAAGGCAATAAAATCATGATAATACGAAGGGAGTAGATCAAGAGAATAACTTAGGGGCTTGGGAGAGATGGTTCTTCGGAGAAGGTTGCATGGTAAATATCTAGGTTGAGGGCACGAATGAAAGGATGATTGGAATCATTTTCAAGTTTCATAGAAGGTTGCGATAATAGATATAGAATCGACGAGTGGTTCAAAGCGAGGATATAGTCACCTTGGTTGGTCTATGGCTAACTATCTTGGCAATAGATGGTGGGACAACTAAAAGTAATAATTTGGGTTTATCTATCAAGTACGAGTCTTCATCTAGATAGGTGAAAGATGAAAACCAATATGAGTCCAAAGAAGTTATTTTCGAATACCAATATGTGGTCCAAAGGCGGGTGAGTAATTCAAAATAAATTGCCAAGGCTGTCACGGATGGGACTCTAGAGGGCAAGTTTAGCTATGTCCCTATCCACGTAGGATGATAGATAAAAGCGAACCAAAGTGCACTCGGTTGATCAGACCATCATGCACCGGTTCTGACTAGACAATATGTCAGTGAGTGCGCTCAATAGCATAAGTCATGAACAAGCTCGACAGATGGATAAGGTTGCAAAACTAGATTATAGTAGCAACATTAGTCAAGATGGTAAAAATATAGGCACGTGAGATTAAGATTAAAAGGAACTAGAGTTTGGTCAAAGTCCTCAAAAATCTAGGCCATGTTCTATGTTGATACCTATACAGTCGTCCTACCGTCTACTTGTCTAAGACTTGGTTAAGGTCATAAGGAATGTTAGGTCGTAAGTCATTATACCCAACTTACAAGAGTTAAATTAGTAGGGTGATGGGACAATAGGTCAGGTCCATCTGGTATAGGTTACCTTATTAATCTCTATCAAGCACGAAAGAAGGCACGAATCACGATAGAGGGGATCAAGCAAGGTGCAAATCGAGGAATCAAACGAGAGTTCGAGAATGGAATCGAGGAGGGAGGTCAAGTATGTGGATGAGATCCTAGACTCTAATCCTATACGTAGGCTTGCTTGGTACGATTAAGTAACCAAACAATTTATCTTGACTGTATGGGCCACCACAAAAATATGTAACGCCCTAGTCCCAAAATACGTAGGACTAGAAACGTAGACATGCCAGCCGTATAATAAATATACATAAGCTGTAAAATACAGTAGAACCATGACTAATCTCATCCACATAAAATAAATGATAAAAGATATTATATAATGATAATGAATTATCTTGATACAATATGTTGTGCGAAGACAAATCTACTACCAATAAGGAAAAAATATATGGAAAATGAAATGAGTTTGGCGAGCGAAGCGAAGACGATCCAAGTATAATCATCCTCGAAGAAATAGATGATCAGGGCTAGAGCTAGAACACCTGCGAAAGATAAGAGCACACACCTGGAGAGATAACCAGGTCCTCAGAGGGACGTAACAAGATACACAATATCATGCCATATAAACTGAATATAACTGCTCAATAATAATAAGTAAGATCGGATCATAACATGGTCCAATACCTCACCATTTGAATTAGCATACCATCCCCCCAACCAAACAAGGACAGAAGATGGCATACTAACCCACGGTGAAGTATCTTTCCAAGTCGCGAATCCAATATGGTATCCGAACCCCAACAAGGTTTAATACCTTCTCATCGAAGTAGTAAGCCACACCTACAACCAAACAAGGACAAGATGCGACGAACTAATCTGCAAAAAGTTATTGTTCCAAGCCATGGTCAGATATAAGTACCCAAACCAAGAGTACTCATACCTAACGGATAAGGGTGCCTAACTAGTCTAAGTGTATATAGTTTTTAAGAACATCCTCCAATGCGTGGGCCCTGGCTAAAATGGGATCGGCATGGTACCCCCTTGGGGCACCAGAGGCCCAATCAATAAGAGCACAACGTTTTGCAGAACGCCAGTGGCCGTCAGTAATCATGAGTAATCTCACCCGTGTCTCCGACGGAGCTCACGGGTTACAAAAGGAAAAGTGCATAATAGCCCATACGCTAAGGTATTGTCCTCCCCGCCCAATGCCTACTATGTTGTATCCACAACACAAATCCTCTATTAACCACTAAGTCAGACTAAACATGCAACCTCTATTAGCGGTTATTCCTATCGCACGACTTATACGTACCGGTGGCCAGCCAGTCATGCTTGTCCGAGTTCAACATGCGACTCGCAACTCCGTGGTAAAAATGTGTCAAGGCCTATGAATGCAACACACAAAGGGTGGTCCCTTAACTCTAAGTTCAATGTATAAGAAAATAGTACATAGCAGAAAATAGAACTAAACAGTAAAAATTCTATCTACTTATGCCATGTATCACAGTTTATTTTATAGAAAATAAATAATAAATAAATGCAGGAATATGAGCTAAAGTAAAATAAACAGCTAATGGCAAGGTATCTTGCCTGGTGTACTGCAATGATCAATGTGGCACGAACTGTGACTTCGGATAACAACTATGCAAGGTGACCTCAGATAACGGCACAGACGGTTCCATCGGGTCCAGGACGGTCAAGTTAGCTAGGGTCGACATAAGGGAGTACAGAGTTGGCAAAGGAATAGGAATAATGGGCCTAGTCACGGATATGCGGATAATAAAAGAAATAAGATAAATAAGGTATATATGATTTTAGAAACTATTTATAATCCTTGAAAACTATATATATATATATATATATATATATATATATATATATATATATATATATATATATATATATATATATATATATATATATATATATATATGATAAATACTTGAAAAATATGGAAAAATGGATTTAGGCTAAAACTCTAAGGTTGTTAAGATATGAGTTTAGGTAAAAATCTATATTTCATAATTTAAAAATACTTTAGATAAATATTTGAAAAGAAAAAAAAACTAAGAATTTATTTCATAATTTGCAAACTATATTTTATGGGTCAATATATTTCTAGGTAATATTAAAAATCTAGAAAATTTATTTAGGGTTTTAAAACTAAACATTTAAGTCAAAGCTATATTAGAAATACTATAATAATATATATTAGATTTTTAAATTCATTTACAAATCCCTAATTAAAATATGGCAAAAATAATAATAATTCTTTCCAAAGCTTATATCACTTATATTCCTATACCTAAACCTAAATATATGTATATGTAGAATTATAAAATAATGATATAAAAATAGTTATCTTTATATGATAAAGAAATATACTAATAAAGCAACAACAAAATAATAATAATAATAATAATAATAATAATAATAATAATAATAATAATAATAATAATAATAATAATAATAATAACAACAACAACAACAATGGAAACAAAACCAAAAAAATACCAGCAACAAAACAAGCAAAACCCAAAAAAAATTAATAAAAATTTGTAAAATCCCATATCAGCAGCTGAGTTATTGCTCTCCTCTGGGTTCGAGAGGGGAGTTATTAAAAGCAAAAAAAATGAAACAGAAGGAGAGAGAAGAAGCAGCGGGGTGAGGAAGTGGGAGAGAGAGAGAGAGAGAAAGAGAGAGAGAGAGAGAGAGAGAGAGAGCGGGAAGCCGAAGTGAGGGATGGAGGGAGCGGAGAGAGCGGGAGGCTCGAGAGAGGGGAGAGGAGCTGCGGTTTACATGGAGGGTAGACACGGGTTGTTCCGGTGCGAGCTGTATGGGCACCTGGAGATGAAGGCAGTGGTGCGCAGCGTGGAGATCGACGCTGGGCTGCGGCCAAGCTCGCAGAGAGGCGCAACGGCAGGTGCGTCGAGGGACACGGAGGAGCACGGCTCTGGGCCCGCGGTGGAGGCGCTGTCGTGGAGCCTCAGGGGACTGCCAAATTTTGTAGCGGCGCGCTGCTTTGCCACGGTGCGAGTCGACGAGGTAAGTGATGCTGGCTGTGGTAGTTCTGGTTTTCGGTGATGGTAGTGGTGTTTTATTTGTTTTTGGGGGAATTAGTAGGTTTTTAATGGTGGCGTCGGCCGGCGGTGGCCAAGGCGGTGGTGCGTGTGTGGTGGTGGTGGTTTGTATGGAAGGTGGCGGTGATTGCGGCGATGATGATGAGGGGTTCGGTTGGCTGGTTGTTGGTGGTCCTGGTGATGGTCGAAGGAGGCAGGACGAGGAGGATGGTGATGGTGGCCACGGTGGTCATTGGAGATGTGGTGACGGCCGTGGCAGTCATGGCGAGTTTTGGCGTGGTGGCGGTGGGTGTCGACGGTTGGGCGAGGGGCTGTGGCAGAGGCAGGCTGGGTTGCCGATGATGGGGAATCGGTTGGCGGAGGTGAGGTAATGGTAGTCTGGAGGTGATGGGTTGTGTTGTTGGTGGTTGTGGCAGTGGGTTGTCAGGTTTCACGGTGGCTGCTGGGTTGGTGGTTGGAAGTTCAGCAGTGTTAATGGCAGTAGGTGCTGCGAGAATGGTCGAGGCCGGGGACGGTGACGGACAGAGGACTGAGGGTTCGTGTAGGATTAGGTTTAGGAATCGTGTCCAAGTGTCGGACACGGAGATTAGGTTTGAAAGAGTTTGGTGTACATATCCGGTATGTCGGACACAAAGAAGACGATGTATATATAAAAATAAAGATAGTGGAAGACACCCGGGGTCGGACCCAGCAGCCACCGCGACACCCGGGGTCACGACTGACACGAGGAAGCGGACACCGACACGATGCACTCTCTCTGTGGTAGAAAAATATTTGTGAAGAATAATTGTGGAGGAAAACAATATGGAAGCTCCCCTATTTATAGGGGGTAGAAACTCCTAGTGGGATAAGGATTAGAAAAAATTAAAACCCCTTTTAGATAATCCAACTTTTAGTTTAAATTATTTTAAAACCGATTCAATCCAAATCCAACCCAATTAAATCTAGATAATTTCAAATCCAAATCCCAATCAATTTAAATATAATTACATTCTATCTTTTAGTTCATATTCATATAAGATAAATCAAATTTCAAATATAGATATCAATTAAACTAATTAAATCAATCCATAAAATCAAATCAAGATTTAAATTACTACAATAATTTCAAAATATATTTTCTAAAAAATACTTATAATAATTTCGAAAATCACCATAATTATTTAATTATTTGAAAATACCTTTTTGATAATTGAATAAAACAATTAGTGCTTCGAAAATTCAAAGTAGACATGAAATAAATTTCATGTCTCTAGCATACATATAGTATCCAGAAAATAATAGTTTTCTAAACTACTACATATATTTGTAAAATAAAAATAGAATAGTATTTTGAAAATCTCTACTCGTAATTTTTCACAACTTTAAGTAATTAAAAATACTTATCATATATTATTTTGAAAACTATCCTACATAAATAAAATTTATAATTAAAAACCGTTTTTTTTTAAATGTGTACCTCGCACACATTCGCACTCGACGAGCAAATACGAAAAACGTAAATTTGCTCATGGCGTACAATAAACAATTAATATAAAAACCAAATTTATAAAATAAAAATAAAAAATGGTAGAAAAATTAGGGGTTTTACATTCTCCATATCCAGTTTGATAGCAATATTGCCCCCTCTTGCCGGGAGCTTCATGCAGGTGATTAACTCTTGGGCCAGCATGATATTATCCTGGATATTTCTACCGCGGACAAATCCACTCTGCTCCTCTGAGATGATCTTGGGAAGGATACTAGACATGCGGGAAGCCACGATCTTGGATATGATCTTGTTGGTGAAGTTGCCGAGACTGATGGGACGAAAATTGCGGAATGTCTCCGGGTTCTCCTTCTTCGGGATAAGGATTAGGTTGGTGCTCGAGATGGCTCTGGGATACATGGCTCCTTGGAAGAAGGCAGAGACCGCTTCAAGGATATCCAGCTTGATGATGTCCCAGCACGTACGAAAAAAGGCCCCCGAGAATCCATCTGGTCCGGGAGCACTATGCTTGTCAAGGGCCCAGATGTCATCTTTCACTTCTTGTTCGGACGGAGGGAGCTCTAGCTAGATGTTGTCCATATCGCTGATAAGGTAGGGCATCTCTTCCAGGAAGGTGGGGTCCCTGATAACCATCTCCTTGGAGAACAGTTGGGAGAAGAACTTCACGGCCGCCTCCTGAATACCCCTTTGATCGTTGATGATGTTCCCGGTGTCGTCGGCTCTATGGTGAAGTGTGAGTTTCTGTCTGCGACCATTGACACAGGCGTGGAAATAGCTCAAGTTTTTTGTCTCCCTCGCTATCCCATTTAAGCCTCGCTTTATGTTTCTAAAAATCTGTTTTGACTTTCAGCCGAAATTTGAGGATAGCTTTGGTGAGGTTAAGGGTGGTCCTGGCTGCTGACGATCTGTCAGTCATGAATCTGATTTCAGCACGATTGGCGTCATCCTCAGCCTCACGAATGACCTGAAAATGTCCCCATAGGCCTGCTTGCTTCAGGCCGCCAGGGCTTTCCTCGTAGCTTTGAGTTTGTTGGCCACCCGAGTGAGAGGGTCGGGGGAGTCCGTACTGTTCCAAGCTTCCGTGACAATGCCCAAGAACTGGGGGTGTTCGCTCCAGAAATCCAGGAAACAGAAGCTCTTCTTGTTCTGGCCTGAGGTACGGGTAATACCAACAAGCAGGGGGCGTGGTCGGATTATGTGGCGTTGAGGTGGGAAAGCATAGTGGTGGTCCCCAAACCATGCCATCTGGTGTTCGTTAGGGCCCTGTTGAGGCAGGAATATTGACGACGGTCGCCTTCCTGTATATTGTACCAGGTAAAGGCATTGCCGGTGAACGGAAGGGGGGAGAGGTGGGAGTTAAAAATAAAGTTGTTAAAATCCTCCATGGCCGAAAGAGGGGGAGGGCGGCGGACAGTCTTCTTTTCTTTGCAGGTGATAGCATTGAAATCCCCAATACAAGGCCAAAAGAGGTTATTGTGGTGGAGGTGAATGTCCTAAAGATTGCTCCAAAGTTGTTTGTGCTCTGCGATGTCGCAGCTGCCATAAACCGCGGACAGGATGGCGCACTTGGGGATCAATGGATGTTTCATCCAACAAGAAAGGGCCTGCCTGGAGTCATAAATGACTCCGATATTGACGTCCTTCGAGTAGATGATCCAAATATCGTATCTGCCAGCTATGGCCTTAGGAAAGCCTAACTGCAGCTGAATGGATTTGAGTCTCTTGTAGGGGATTTTGGGTTCTATGATGATCAAAATGTCAATCTTATGAGTCTTATTAAGGATGGTGATTCTCCTCTTGGTAGGTTTGTTCGCCAGACCGCGGATATTCCAGGAGAGGTAGTTCAGCATTAATGGAGACACGGGGGAGGGGGGGGGTGGGGGGCTATTGATTAGCCCGCTTGGCTGCAGACCTGGTTCGGATTGCCGGGGACTCTTCTGCTCCTTTCTGAGCTGGTTTCTTGATTGAGGTCTTAGTCTCTTCTGCCTTCGAGGAAGATGTGCTGAGGATAGAATCCTCGGGTGGGTTGAATAGAATGTCTTCGGAGAGTGCGAGCAATTCTCCTGCAGAGTCCGTCATGAATTTTTGAGAGAGGATGAGGATGGTGTCGTCCGAGTTGCCAATCTGTACTCCTACCGAATGAAGAGGAAATCCTGCGGCGATAACCTGTAGTCCTCTATTAGCTTGTTCTGGCCCTAGAATAGCAAGGGCTTCTACGACCTCGACTGCGTGGGATGGGTGAACCTCGTGGGGGCGGCAATCGGCAGTATCAAGAAGGGCTTGGTCGGTCTCCTTAGCGACCTCCGATGGGGGTTGCTGACGTCCTTTGAGCCCGGCTCGGGGGCTATGGAAGACTCTCCAAGAGAATCTATCTCAGGGTGGTTTCGGGCACTTCCGCTGCGAGGGCATTAAACTGATTGAAGAGGGTCAGCGTTGGAGGGTGGTAGGGGATCACCGTTCCGTCCGAGGATGTACCGTTGCCTGTTGTTCCTTCATTGGAAGGAAATCTGGTATGGGAGTTCGGTAGTAGAAGCAGGGAGATCGGGTCGGCGATTGTTGCTTGCCCTCTTTAGTGATGGATTCTTGCCTAGTAGGTTTCCTCTTGAGCTCGGAATGAAGATGGAAACAGTGCTTCGATAGATGGACGCACAGATGGCAGTGAGAGCAGAGGATAATGTGATTAGCATAGATGATTTGCTGGGTGTGAAACTTGTTCCCCAGTAAAATGAGGATGTGTTTGGGGGGCTCAGAAGTGAGTTCGAGTTCCACACAAATCTTTGCATAGTGGGCTTTGGTCAGGTTGCTGGTTTCTGCTGCGTTAGCCATATATGTACCAAAGGAGTTGGCTATACGCCTAAGAGCCGCTGGGACGAAACAAATGAGGGAAAGATTAGGAAGGGTCACCCAGACAACGACCGTCGCTGAGTCTTCTTTGGTGCTAAAGCTCAAAGACCATTTGATAATCTTCATCTGGTGGGAATCCACCCTACAGGTGCCTTTGGACCACATAGTCCTGTGGTCAAGATCGGAGGAGAGATGGAGCAGGATATGCCTAGGGTCGAGGGGGACCACCCTGTAATCTGTAATGAGTCTCCAACTGGCAATAACCTCCTGAACTCGGGAGAGTTTGGGGCAGCCTGAGAAAAGTTTAAGGACGAAGGAGTAGGGGAAGGAGCTGGCCAGGGAGGTCAGTTCCTGATCGAAAAAAGGAACTGTAGGCACATGGGCTTCCATCGAATACTCAAAGTCGGGAAGGGAGATGTCGGGGAATATGAGGCCCTACTTGGACGCCCTATCTGGACGAAGCTTGTCGGCGAAAGAAGGCACCAAACGGCTCACCGATGGGAAGGGTCCCTGGGCAACGCGAGGGAGGGCCCGCACAACGGGGGGAAGGAAGGAAGAGGAGACTGCCAGTCGGGGGACTCGCTCTGAGCTGGAGAAGAGAGCATTGAGGTCGGCGGAGAGAGTGCGACCAGAGGTGGGGGTAGTAGACAACGTTGATGGGCCGCCACAGAGCGATGCCCGGTCGCTGAGACCGACCACGACTGGAGGGGGGAGTCCGGGCAAGGCGAAGAAGATGGGCCAACAGGGGAGATGCCATATGCGCTCCCGAAAGAGAGACAGACGTATGCCCCCGCAGGCATGGGGCCATATACGCCCGCAAGAGCGGGGCCATATGCGCCCACCGGATCAGGGGGGAGGGGTGCAAGGAAGGAAAAGGGAGAGCGGCCACGAAGTGAGGACCACTGGGTGCGCCCACGTAGGTCGGGCTAGATGCACCTGCAGGCCCAAGGCTATATGCGCCCTAGAGAGGGAGGAGCGGGGGAGCGCAAATAGTGAGAGGACTACTGTATGCGTCCGAGGATGCCGAGCCATATGCTCCCGCTAGAGCGGGGTCATATGCGCCCGAAAGAGCCGGTAAGGGGAGGCTGGGGTATGCGCCCATATAAGGGAAAGGACCATATGCGCCTACAAGTGGAGGGCATCCATATACGCCAACAAGCTCCGGAGCGCTTGGAAGCGCGATCCCCGGAGCGGGAAATTTGAATTTCAAAACCGAGGGGGAAGGAGCCCTGCGCCCTCCAGACTCAAGAGAGAGAGCTGGCCGGAGGCAGCGGCCTCTCCTAGGAGGGAGAGGAGGGAAGCCACCCGACGCCCGGGAGGCAACCAGAGGTGGGCCATGCCCCGACGGAGGTGGTGTGGGAGGGAGCGGGGAGAGGAGAGGGAGGTACCGTGGGAGGCCTAGGAGGCACGGGGTGGTGGGGGTTAAAGATGAGTGGAGGAGGAGGAGGAGGGGGAGACGGGCGATCCTGGATGGAAGACGGGCGGGGAGCTGCAGGTGGGGGAGTGGGTGGCGGACCGAGATAGCGAAGAGGTCGGGGAGAGGCTCCCATGGCCGAACCTGGGGGAGGGCCGCCATACGCGGAGGAGAGGGAGGGAGGGAGAAAGGGAGGAAGCGCTGGGCCGATCGCCTAGATGGGGCCGGAGAGGGACTTGGGGGAGCGCACAGCTAGGGAAGGAACCATCTTAAATTTATATTTATATATATATATATATATATATATATATATATATATATATATATATATATATATATATGTTTGCCATTAATTATCGAAACAAGAACTACAGAGGAACTAGATTTGATTGCAAACTTGAAAGTACAACAGAGACCCTAAAAACAAATCCTAGGAAACAATCTAAGTATAATTGTTTAGTTTTGATTCTGGGGGGTGACAGTGGAGGCTCGGAAGAAGTGTATAAACTCTGCCTTACTCCTTGGACTGTTGAACACAGTCTTTGCTCTTGAGGAAATACTCTTGATTTTTTCTAGCCCTTAGCATGGGTGTGGTACCCTGCTATTTATAATGATTTTGAGATGAAACATATTTTGGGCCACATAGATGGTTTCGTGGCCACGTGTCTGTAACAACATACGAAGACTCGATCTTTGGCTGCCAGCTGGTAGTTTATTAAGATTTTTTTTGTTGCAGCAAATCTGGGTGGTTGAGACTTGGTCAACTTGCCATGTGTCTTATCACAAAATAGAATCAATCTGTTTGAGACAACAAATGAGGGATCGCATAGAGTTTGAGGCATTTTGGTCCGCATATGTCTTCTTTGTCCTCTAGTGCTCGGCCATGCTAGGCCGTATAAGACTCATGCGGCTCAGGTCACAATTTTCCTTAGCCACGTGTCCCACCAGCAGTGCCACTAGTCCGCATGAAGTTTGGAGACTTTTGGGCCGCATAGATCCTGCAGTCTTGGCGAACTGCTTAGTCATATTTTGTAATTCTGGGCCCCATAAGGCTCATGCGGCTCAGGTCGCAGTCCCCCTGGCCGCATGACACCCCTGCGGACCATGCCTCAGACCACATGAACTCTCAAACACGTGGGCCCTAGGTTCAGGCACGTGGGCCCTATGTCTGGTGACATGACATTTTTTGTCTTTTTTGAAAGGTCACGTCTTATCTTCATCTTTTTTTGTCAGGATGTGTCAGAGTTATCAGAGTTGTCAGAGTTGTTGGAGTTGTCATCTTTGTCAGAGGGGCTTCTGCGGCTGATCATCTTGGCCGCATAAGTAGCTCTTCCTTTTGCGGACCAAAATAACTTGGCCCAGAGCACCCATGCGGTCATCTTTTTTTTTGTAATATGATCCGCATGAACCCCATCTTTTCCATGCTACAAGATCCCCTTCAAAGTTTTCAAATTGCAAATTTGGAATACTTTGAATAGGAAGCATGAAAATATGTCAAGCCGCATGGCGGCTTCGAGCCATGGGGAGACTTCGAGCCACAGGAAAATTTTGAGCCGCAGAAAGATCCCATCCAGGCTGTCCAGCTGTCGCTGCTGCATTTAATGCTCTGATTCAACTTTAGATTTGGGGCTGCCTTTTTGGTTACAAAGGATAGAATCCCAAGGGTCATTATTATCTCTTAGTGGACGCGAGAATCGAAGCAGCGTCTATCGGTGTTTGCAAAAACAAAAGTATAAACTTTATTGATACAAACTTTGTAAAGATTACAAGAATTCTGGGAAAGTACAACTGTAGGAATCCAATCTAGAAGATGATTGCTTTATCCCTTGGACGATATGAACTTTGAAGACGGTAGCCTCTAAATTTGAAGGCAAAAGCCTCGGAAGAATGCAGCAGCACTTGGGCAAGAACTCCTGAACTCTCTGATATTTCTGAACTTTATGTCTGATCCCCTTGAATGAAGACTTAAAACTCTATTTATAGAGTTCTGGAAATAACTAACTTTTAGTTATTTTGAATGGCGCAAGTTGGATTGTGCAGGAACTGGATTATGCAGCATCAGACTGCGCAGGCAGTTATCTGGTCGTGGGCCAACTATTTTGGACACATGGCATCATTTGATTGAAATGCGCATGGTCGTATGCAGACGGTTGCCACGTAACGAGCAATTGATGGCATGAATGCCACGTGTACTTTTGTTCGTTGTCGCGATGAAGTGCGTCACATGAATTGCGCTGACTTTGGATTGTGCTAGGATGGATTACGCAGCAAACAAATTGTGCTGCATATATAGCTGTCCTCGAGCGCTGTGCGGCACAATAAATGAACAGTCTCCTCGTTCTTTGTGCTGTCAGCTATTAGAAGATTTGATTGTGTCAGGTAATAATGATATGGCCACGTCAGCTTGCGCAATTAAAAGTGTACGCAGTCCAGTCTGCGCCATCTGGATAATGCACAATCTGATGTCTGTGCAGTTTATTTGAAAGCTATTTTTCTTGATTTTCATGACTTTGTTGATGGGTGCAACTTGATTTTTTAGGACCTACAAGACCCCTTTCAAAGTTTTCGAAAGTTGAATTTATTCAAAATTTCAAAATACTTTGAATTTTGAATTTTAAATCAAGTTGCGCATATGTTGAGCTGTCTGCGCAATCGGATGAATCAACCCTTGCTTTTTCGGCACAATCTGTGGCTGCCGTTTGTTCTTTGAAAACTATAAATAGTTTCCTCGATCCTTCAAATTATTTTTTACTTGCTTTCATTGTGCTTGAGAGAAAGTAATCCCGAGCCTATTTCGACTTCAACCTTTCTTCTCCGTCGATCTCATGGCTCCCAAGCGTTCTTCCGCCGCCGCCAAGGACAAGGCCCCCGCCGAGTCTTCGACTCACATTGCGCCTCGTCCTTCCCGTCATGAAACTGCGCACCCTGCTTTACGAGGTAGATAACCCGATCGAAAACTCTTTTTAGAGTTTTACGACTTTGCTGGATCTTAAAATCTATCTCTTTTTAGAGATGTAATCATACTGCGCCACCCTTTTTAGGGTTTTGGTTGCACGAACAAATTATTCTTCATTTTTTATGAAGAATATCTTCTCGCGCAATCGGTTGAATTGCGCTGGCAAAAGTCAGCGCAATCGGCTGATTTGCGCAATCTTATCAGCGCAAAATGATGCTTGCGCAAGCTTTGTCAGCACAATCTGATGGTTGCGCAATCTGATGTTTGCGCAATCCGATGGTTGCACAATTTGATGGTTGCACAATTTGATGTTTGCGCAATCTGATGATAAATTTTTTGACTTGACTTGTATTTTGTTTTTTTTTCTGTTTAATGCAGTTAACACCAGAGAAGATCCTGAATATGAAACATTTGTTGGAACTTTAGCTGAGCCATATTTCAAAGAAGACTTATCTCATGTGCACTTTCCACAATATGCCCTTCCATCTTCTCGTCAGACTATTTTGATAGCACAGAATAACGAGACTTTGCTAAGTCTGATAAATGGACAGCCTTTGCAATCTGCTGACGCTGTCACTCATAGGAAGCCTATGTTCCTCTTCGGCGATGCCATTGATAAAAGTTCTCAACCAAGATCCCGAGTTGAGTCGAGAACTTTCCAATGGAAGGAGAAATTGATCAAGTTACCAGACCTAGCTAGATGCCTTCCTCTAGCAAGATATGCTCATGCGAGCCATCCTAGGAGGATGGAATGGGACATCACTCCCTTGCAACATGCACGGACAGGAAAAATCTGTGTCAAGAAAGGTCCGAACAATAGGGACATGTTCTATAGTTCTTCCGAACGACACAGCACTTTATTGAGAGGGTTGAAGCCAGGTTGTATTCCCCCTAAGAACTCATCTTTGCTGCTGCCGATAAAGACACCAATTTTTGCCAACGAGTATGCCAAAGCAGATGGTAAATATCCGGATCAAGACATCCGGTTGACAGGTCTGGTAAACCCAGACATCAAAAGATGGACCTGCATAGCTAACTGGATACTGGTCCAGTTTGAAGATAAACTCAGAGAAATTGATCTGTATAATGCGGTACACGCTACTGTATATGTCTTCTTTCTAAATCCTTATCTGTTTTTGGCTCTGGCAGAGAGGTACAACTACAGGATAGGGACGTTCATGATGCCCTGCGGAGAGATGGACTTGGCTCTCCATGAGATGAAGTATATCTCATATATACGAATGGGTGATTTACCTTACGAGGAGTACGTCCCGACCAACGACGAGTTAGATAGACTTCGTCGAGAGAATTCAAAGATGGTGGAAGTCTTTGATGAGCTTCTGTGCCATTATAACATATGCTCTTTGTATTACCAAAGTGGCTATTCTGGCACATGCTATTCATCCAAATGGTTGACTTATCTTTTTCTCAACCATATTATTAAGAAAAAGACAAAAGATCATGACTCCTGCAACCCTGATTTCTTCCATTCCCTCAGTAACAGTGAAGTGCTAAAGCTGATGGAGGAGAATAAGAGGATGGATATCAGAGTTGATGATGAACACCAATATCCTCCTCTTAAGGCTGGAGAATTTATGGAGAGCTTTATAAGAATGGGCTACAGGTCCATGTCTAAACAAGCCCAGCTGGCAGGATTTTTGACGTACTGGCTACGTCGATTCGTCGTGCCTGGAGCAAGTGCTGTAGACCGCTTCCATCGCGGTGTTCTTTTTGCTGCTGTCCGGCTAGTCTTCGGCTACCGGATGGATTTACTATCAACGATGACCTGTAGTATAAACGCGGGTCTTCGTCAGTATGTTGATTCTATGATCAAGTGCAAGGGTGATAAGGTGAACTTCCCTAGACTGGAGTTACCTTACACCTACTTATTCGGATGGTTGCTCTTGCGTCATCCATCATTGATGAACCCTGCTAAGGGAGCAGTTGGTGGCAGTTTTCTACGCAGATTCTCACAGAGCAGGTGGATATACACTAGTCTAAGGGACTGCAGACAAACTCTGAACCTCGGCAAAGGATGGAATTTTTTTTGCTCTCTCCCTCCAACTGGTTATGAGCATATGACAGCAAATATGATTGACCTTGGGAGGCAACCAATAGGTCGATTGTCTTTTGAATGGTTGAAGACAATCAGACCATCACATCTAGTATACAGATTTGAAGAGGAATGCTTCCTTGAACCATATCTGCCGAGCCGCTTCGCTCGTCAGTTTGGATATGACCAGTTTCTTGTAGGTAACGCCATCACGTGCCTACAAGGAAAAGGTTATTTGATCGATGGTGCCCGGGCCTGGCTTACTATAATGCTCGAGACACAAAGACTGTATTCTCGATGCCAAACAGAACTGATGCTGGTCCTAGAATGCTGTATACTTATTCACAGTTTTACACAGCTGCTAATACATTTGCTGAAAACTATAGCCTCATTGATAGTTTTGCAACAGCAAATCGTCTGAAGAAAGGAGTGACTGACACATTAGCTCCTAATAACGATGAAGAACATGAGCCTGTGGACGATCCATTAGAAGCTTCCAGGGAAGCCAATTTCCCTGAGGAAGTTAACCAACCTTTAAGAATTTCTCTGAAGGTTGTTAAGTCTCCGGTCAAGAAGAAGGAGAGAAGGAGAGAAGAGCCTTCTTCCCTAGCTGTGAAGAAGAAATTGATCTTGGAACATTCTTCAGAGAAAGTCACTACGAGATCACAATCGAGACAATTGGCCGAGTCCACTCGAGATGAAGCAGCTACACCGACCTCTATTCAAAAATAGGTCGAGGTAGTAAACGTAGAGAGTCCTGAGAGGCCTCTACATAGAAGGAAGAAGCTAGCTTACAGAAGAAAGAAGAGAACAGTTTCTCCTCCAAGGCAAATTTTGTCTTCGGTAGTGATGAACGCTGCGGCTGGAATCACCATGCCATCTCCTACCCCTGTTTCTGAGTCTGGGCATAAAACTCCTAGTCCAGAACGGAGGGAAGAGATCGAGCAGAGTGAAGAGAGAAATGAGGTCGTAGAGCCCAGAGAAAATATTGCTGAGACAGAGCATGAAGCTTTGAAATCCCCTTTACCGATGATGGATACTACTCAACCTCCTGCTACACCAGGAGCAATCCGCGAGGAAGAGGATCGTTTGATGATTGAGGCTTTATATGACTGTGACTTCGGCTCACAGGATTACATTGATCAAACCGCTGCAACTGCCAGTGGGGAGGTACCGAAGGAAGATGACAATGAGGAGGGTTCATCATCTTAGGACATTGAGGATACACATGATCCTGAAGGGGACGATAATGAGCATGTGTCTCCTGTAGCTGTTGACGACACCTTAGATCCTGAGAAGGACGTTGAGGTGCAGATATCTCCTGAAGACGCTGATGATACCTTGAATCCTGAAAAGGATGTTGATGTACAAGCATCTCTAGAAAAGATAGCAGATAAAGAAGCGGCCCTGGAGGAAACTCCTGCTGTTGATCTCCAAGGTATAGAATGAAATTAGCAATTTTTTTTAATAGATTGACAACTAACATCTTTATTCTTATCCCTACAGAACTTGAATCTTCTCCAGCTCCTCCAGTGTACATGGACATAGTGCCTGCGACGACAATTGCTAGTAGCAGTCGCCATTTATCTTGTGGCTTCGAAGCAGGAAGTAGTCAGGCAATAGTGTTTGAGGCTACTTCTGCTTAGCTAGAATCTGTTCCAACAGATGATAGGCCTGTTGCCGGATCGAACCATGGTAAGACTGTTTTCACTTTTGATTCTCTTTGACAATAGCAAATGACAGGCAAAATGACAATATTTAATTTTGCAGAGGAACATCCAGGAGGAGCAACCAGCTCTACTCTAGCTCCTTTATTCAAAGAACCTACTGTCCGAGAAACTGAACGTCCTGCTGCCTCGTCATCAACAGGAGTTGCTGTGACTCCTGGTGCTCTGGCGGCCAATCAATTCGTCATCCAATCATTTACCAAATTCTTCTTCGATTCATTGGGACCATTGATCAATAGGGTGATGGAAAAAGAGGATGCTGATTTTTACACAGTTAGAGGTCCAACCTCTTTCTTAATTCATGCTATCCGCGAGCAAGGTGATGAGCCTCAGGCCACTTTTCTTGAACACATATTAAATGAGCTAGAGACTTCAATAAAGAACTACAAAGAGCTCAATAAGGGGGATATAGAACCCTTAGTTCAAGCGAAATTTGAACGGATGGCTCAGGAAGCTGCAATTGAGAGAGTAAAATTCTAGATTCTCTTGGATGCTTTTGCTACTAAATCTGCTGAGTACAATTCCAAAGTGGAATCGGTAACATCTACTGCTGAAAGAAAAGAGAGAAGAATTGCTGAAATGAGAGCAGAGATTGCCCGTCTCCAAGAAGAATTGGAAGATGAGGTTACCGAGCATCAAACTGCAATCCAACAACTTGGTGCCATAATCCAAGAAAGAGACGAATATGCCGCAGCTCATAATGATGAAATCACTCGCAGAATGGTAACCATACCAACTTTCAACGAGAAATCTGGGATGGAAGAGGCCAGGAAGAGAGTGATGGAATCCCGCGAAGAGCGTCTGCAGACTCTGAAGCAACAGATTACTGGCTTAATGACACCACCAGTTTAATAGAAAGATTCCTTGTATCTTCTTATTTTTGCAATATGTATGTTTTTGTAATGTCTTGAATTTTGATCAAATAAAAAGACATTTTGTTGTGACTCTATTATTTATTGTATATCTCGTTCAGGTACAAATAAATAAAGATAGAAAATATATTCAGAGGTACAGGACATGATATATTTCTTGATTCTGGAAAATAACCATATTCAAGTATATCTGCTCAGAGGTAATATGGACGTGGCAAATATAATTTATTGAATATCATTATTTTAATAAACAACTTAATCGAGAATGATAAGTTGCTGATGTGGATAAACGAACAAAATGAATCGTCAAAATATGTGAATGAAGTAAATCGTCAGGATGAACGGATGAACCGTCAAATGAGTGGAATGAACGAACGAATCGTCAGATTAATTAAATGAACGGGTGAACCGTCGGATGAATATGATGAATGAACGGGTAAACCGTCGAATAATTATGATGAATGAACGGAACAGACGAACCATCAAATGATAAACGGGCGAACCATCAAATGGATGGACGAACCGTCGAATGGTGAACGGGCGAACCGTCAGATGATGGTGAATGGATGAACGGTCAGATGATGATAATGAACGGATGAACCGTCAGATAATGATGAATAAACGGGTAAACCGTCAAATGAATGTGTCGTTTCATTTTTTTGAGAATCTTCGCCTATAAATAGAACAAAAATCTGGAAGGAATGATCATTTCCACTTTTTAACATAAAAATGTCGTCCGGAGTGCATCCAAGAAGGCTAAAATTATTCCGAAGATTGAAGTGGGCACTGAAGAACGTCCTGCCGATCCAGTCCAGCCAAAGCAGGCAGAAGTAGGCGAAGGTTCGTCTGCACCCAAACCACCGCGGGATATCTTGGACTTTCTGCTTGGACCAGGAAAGACTGAAGAAGAAGAAGCCATGAGGATGGCTGCCTGCAAATTCCTGATAGGCTCAAGCAAGGATGTTCTCGGCTCTTTTGCTGATTATGTCTTTGATAAGGACAGAAGTGGTCCACGTCCCAATGTCGAAAAAGATGATAGTGACCTTCCTTGATATCATGTAACATCGTTTATAATGAAATAAAAATTAAACTTTATTTATGAACTGTCTGATCTTATTTACATAAAATTACTGTTACATTTATACATAGTATTTCTTGAGGAATTTGCTATTGGTAGGCATCATTGCAATTCGACCATCTAACTCTGAAAGTTGATAGGCTCCGTTTGAAAAGACTTTGCTGACAATATAAGGCCCTTCCTACTTTGCATCGAACTTGCCTTTGCTCGAGTGAGTCATAGTCATAGGACGTCTAACTGTTAGAACGAGTTCTCCTTGCTGAAAGGCTCTGACTTTAACTTTGCGGTTGAAAGTCTTTGAGATGCGGGCTTGATATAACTCAATATGCTGTTGAGCCAATAGCCACTTTTTATCGAGCGCTTCTAACTCTTGAAGTCGAAGAAGATCGTTATTCTCTGTAGTGAGTTCATTAGCAATGGCAATCCTTAAAGAAGGAATTTGAAGTTCCAGCGGAAGAACTACTTCACAACCGTACACCAGAGAGAAAGGTGTAAAGACTGTGGGATTGCGGACCGTAGTACGGTAAGCCCAAAGACATTCACCAAGCTTTTCACTCCAATTTTGTTTGTTAGTAGACACAAACTTTTTAAGGAGCTTGATAATGGTTTTATTGAAAGCTTCAGCTAAGCCATTAGCAGCAGGATTGTAGGCTGTCGAAGCAACATTGTTAATTCGATGATCATCGTAGAATCTCGTAAACTTCTGGCTGATCAATTGTGGTCCATTGTCATGGATGATTCTTCGAGGTACACCAAATCGATAGATGACATGGTGTTTGACGAAATTAATGACACTGCTGGTCTTGACTTCAGCCAGAGGTATAGCTTCAGCCCATTTAGAGAAGTAGTCGGTTATTGCCAATATAAACCGATGTCCTCTAGAAGAAGGAGGACTGATAGGACCTATAATGTCCATGCCCCAAGCTTCAAAAGGCCAGGAAGCAGCAGTCGGATAAAGAAATTCTGATGGTTGATGAATAAAATCTGCGTGGATTTGACAAGCTCGATATTTTCTTGCATAATCGATGGCATCAGATACCATAGAGGGACAATAATAACCCATGCGTCGTATACGATCCTGTAGCTTAGGATCGGGTTGATGTGCTCCGCAGACACCGTCGTGAGCCTCATGCAGTACTTGCTTTGCTTCCTCACCAGCAAGACAGCGCAAGAGTAGGCCATCATAAGTTCGTCGATAGAGAGTCTTAGTGGTCTGATTGTAGTAGAATCGTAGAAACCTTCGACGAATACTCATAGCTTCTTTGGGATCTTCAGGGAGTATGTCATGAACTACGAAGTCGATGAAGGGAGCTCTCCAATCTTCACTGATAACATTGGTTTCAATAAGATTACTGAACTCAATATTACGATTGTTTTCGATGCAAAACAATTCCCGATTAGAGATAACCACCACCTGCTGTCTTTTGATAGGGATGGCTAAGGCTGCTGCAAGATTAGCCAAAGCATCTTCTTCAGTATTATAAGCTCGGCGTACATATTCAATGAAGAAGGCTTTGAATGATGTAGCCATATTGATTGCCGCTTCAAAGTAAGGCACTAGATCTTGATGGCGAACTTCATAGGTCCCTCTAACCTGGTTAACAACCAGCTTGGAGTCACTATAGACTTCAAGATATTCGACGTCTAGTTGTTTAGCTAGCTGAAGGCCAATGAGTAGAGCATTGTACTCTGCTACGTTGTTGGAGCAAGGCTCATCTAAAGAATAAGCTCTTTGGATAGCTGACCCGTCTGGAGAAACAAGGACAACTCCAACTCCTGCGACAATGGCACCATTGGGTCCAATCCTGGATGTACCGTCAAAGAATAGACGCCAAGTAGGAAATTCTTCAGAGATTGTATTAGATTCCAATGTCTCATCTGGAATTTCATCGTAGAGCTTGGATGTCTCCGGAACAGGATGAGCTGCTAAGAAATCTGCCAGTGCTTGACTTTTGACAGATTTTTGACAAACATATACCATGTCATATTGGGCTAGCAGAATGGCCTACATAGCCAGCCGAGAATTGAGTGTGCTAGGCTTCTTCATCAGTACCCGAAGAGGATTAACTCGGGATATGACATGAATAGTTTGTCCAATGATGTAATGCCGAGTCTTTTGAACAGCAAACATAAGAGCTAGGCATTCTTTTTTGACTGGACTATAACGGTGTTCAGCACCAATCATAGTACGACTGAGATAGTAAATGGCTTGTTCATGACCTTTTTTGTTCTTTTGGGCAAGTAAAGCACCCAATGAATGGTCCATAGCACGAACATACATTAAGAATGGTATGCCAGAGATCGGTGGCACCAAGACTGGTGGATTCATGAGATACCGCTTGATGTCGTCAAATGCTCGTTGACATTCTTCAGTCCAAACGAAAGATACACCCTTCTTTATGAGTTGAGTGAATGGTCTACAGCGTCCAAATATATTCGAAATAAATCTTCTGATGTACGTAAGTCGACCTTGGAATCGTTGTAGCTCTTTTAGATTGCGTGGAGGACGCATCTCTTAAATGGCTTTGATCTTCTCGGGATCCACGTGTATACCCTTAGAGGTAATGACGAAGCCGAGAAATTTGCCACTAGAGACACCCAAGAATGACTTCGTGGGATTTATTTTGAGTTGATATTGGCGCATGAGGTTGAAGATAGTTCTCAAGTCTTGGATGTGATCTTCCTTTAGACGACTTTTGACAGCAATATTGTCAACATATCATTCGACAGTCTTACGCAGATGATCTCGAAAGATGGTACTCATGGCTCGTTGGTATGTTGCACCAGCGTTCTTGAGACCAAACGGCATCACAGTATAGCAGTAAACTCCACGAGGAGTACGAAAAGAAGTATGCTTTTCATTCTCAGGATTCATCCGAATCTGATTGTATCCGGAGAATCCGTCCATGAAAGATATAATTTTAAATCTACAGGTGTTGTCAATCATGACATCCGTGATAGGGAAAGAAAATTCATCTTTTGGACATGCTTCATTAAGATCCTGGAAGTCGATGCAGACTCAAACTTTACCGGTTTTCTTTAGGACTGGAACGACATTGGCTACCCAATCAGGATGTTGTTCTTCTCGAATAAAACCACAAGCGATGAGCTTCTTGACTTCATCGTCGAGTGCGTCCATCATTTCTGGCTTGAAACGCTGTTGTTGTTGTTTGACCGATTTTGCATTCGGCAGAATGTTCAATTTATGAGTAGCAACTTTGAAATCTAGTCCTGGCATGTCGTCATAACTCCAGGTAAAGACATCAATGTATTCTTTAATCAGAAGAATTAATTCTTGTTTATCTTCCTCTGGAAGGTTCTTGCTGATGAATATTGGACGAGGTGATCCATTCTCTCCTACATCAACTTGAACTAATTGATCTTCGGCAGGAGGTTCCCTTTGTTCGAATCGGAGTTCCCATTGGGTATCCATTCGTTGAGCCTAAGGATCTGTTTTAGGATTTTCTTTAATATCCTTGTCATATCCTTCTGGAAGTTCGACGGAGAGCATGTTAGAAGATACAGTCAATTGATGAATTTGACCGATACTGGTGTCAGAATCCCACGATCTAGAATCAGAAGAATTAGAGCGCTCTTCACTATCGAATTCAGAACCTGCTGGGGATAATACTGGAGGTGAAGCATATCCGAGACCTTTTTTGGTCTTGCTGTAGTACATCTCTGACTTTCCCTTTGGCACAGTCGTACGGATAGGAGTTCTCCGTCCTTTATCATAGTTGAGGCCGCTCTTGAAGTCGTAACCCATCTTTCGAATGATGTCTTTTGATTGTTGACTGTAATGACGGAGTTGAAGATGCCCCATGTCGTTAACTTTGCTATCATCCGTATAGCTGAATTGTTGTTCTGGTCCTTTACTAAAAAGTATTGGACTCTCGCCTTTCTTACGAGCGGGAACAATACGATATGAATCCTTTGGGTGTTCGAATGAAACTTTAGTTTGAAGAGAATGTACAACTCCCATTGTAAATGACTGAAAGCTATTTAACATGTCCAAATAGCATTTAGCATGATAAATAACATCAGTATACTGGAAAGTAGATACTTTTTCATTGATTTGTACATTTGTATTTACAGCAGGACCTTCAGCCTTAGCAGGCGTAGTCAGATTGGTTACAAGAGGGGGAGAAGAAGAACGTGGAGGAGGATTGGCTTTGTTACGACGGAGGTCGATAACAAGCGGCTCAGAGGAGGTGAGCTCCCTTTTCTCCTTGTTATGAGATAGATCGATAACAAGTAGCTCAGAAGAAGTGAGCTACTTTTTATCCTTGTTACGACGTAAGTCGATAACAAACGGCTCAGAAGAGGTGAGCTTCCTTTGATCTTGATCATCAATTGATTGCTTTTGAACTGGCAAGTGAATAGCCAGTGGCTTGGAAGATTGAGGACGAGAAACACGCCCTTTGACAGGTATGATAAGGGTATCATTAGGCACTACTTCTGACTCTTCTTCAGTGTCCAGAGACAGGACAACCTTCATGAATTCATCCTTGTACATACGAGCGTCGTTGCAGTATACTTCAACACCTTTGAAAGGATAGAGATCAGCGACCTCCTTTTGCACCTCTCCATTGTCATCAACATATTTAAAACATTGATGGAGAGTTGAAGGGACAATGTTATGCTCGTGTAGAAATGGTCTTCCCAGCAAAGCATTGTAGGAACAACCATGATTGTCAATGATGTAGAAGGTAACCTTTGTACGAAGATTGCCTATTTGGAGTTTTAGGCGAATCTTGCCCAGAGGCTCACTCCTTCCCTGATTGAACCCAAGGATGGTGGTGATTGTACTGAAGAGACTATGCACTGGGATTTTCAGCGCATCCAACATTGTCTTCGGCATAATGCTGAGAGCAGACCCTAGATCTATCAAAATACGATCGACTTTTATCGAGTTGACGTATCCTGTATAGTAGAGAGGACGGTCGTGCCTGTTGTCTTCCATCAACATGTCATCCTGTGTGAAAGTTATATTTGGAATTAACTCCAACACACTATAACAATAGAGGCAAGAAACTGGCTCTGCTTTTGGCTTCTTCAGAAGGGCTAAGCAGGTTTCGGCTTGCATAAGAGCCTCGCTCAGAGTTTCTCGAGTCTCTTTGGAGAGGCGCAAGAGCTCGAAGATTGATAGCCGGGCCGGTATATTGGCTAGTTGGGCCAAGATATCAAAATTATAAGGTTTCTCAAGTCCAGAAGGAGATGACTTCTTCAAAGGTTTGTCAAAGTGGACTTGCTGTTTGCCTTTGTCCGTGACCGTCGGCTTGGGAAGAGTAGACTCTACAACCGATGAGGATGCAGAAGAAATATCCTCAGTGGACACAGGCTGCACTGGAGCAGGCTCAGAGGAAGAAGTAGGATTCTCTTGGGCTTCGGGGTAATCCTTTAGATAAGCTCTCCCCGATCTGGTGCCCAGCAGGATTTCTTCATCAACTATGGGGTCAAAAGACACCATATTGCAAATCTTTGTCTTGTCCTTGGAACGGTCTTTCTTCTTGAAGGAAGATAAAAGTTCGAATTCTGAAGCAAGATCCGGATGAATCCACATAATCTCGCCATTATCAAGAGACAAGGGGACGAGACCTTCACTTTGTGGAGGAGGGAGATTTTTAATCTCAAGAGTAGCTTTGGGGATAGGAATAACGCCATGCTGCACCATCTGGGGTGGAAAGTCACCGAATTGAACTGAGACCATATTTGCAGTAACAGTCTTCTCGTCTTGTTGCAGAGTGACAACGCCAGCATTGACCAGCTCCTGAATTTTGCCTTTGAGTACATAATATGCTCGAGTGGGATGTCCGATGAACCTGTGATAGACACAATACTTGGGATGATCAGTCTTACCGACTTTATCGGGCTTCTTTGGATCTGGAAGTTGAATTTTATTACTTTTGATTAAGCAATCAAAGATGCTCGCTGTGTCATTCTCGTCAAAGGAATATTCTACTTTAGGACGAGGTTCTCTCGGTGGAGGTGCTGAAGGAGTAGAAGTGGACGTAGGAGGAGCTACGTTGACCGCCAGAGATTCTTTATTCTTGTTCAAATTGATGTTTAAAGTTTCTTTTGCTTTGCGGTTGTTCTGGCGATTGCCACCACCTAATGTTTGATGTTCATCCTGGTCAGGGTTAGACATTTGTACGCCTAGCTGCTTGAATTTGTCGGCGCTAACTTCAGCTGCTTTAGCGTTGACAATGAAGGATGGCCAATCTTGGAACTGAGTCGACCCCGTCCACATGCTGATGATAGGCAATAGATTTGCCTTGCAGGTGTCTATGGTGACAGCAGCCGGAGTTCCAGGAGGCATTTTCAAAGCTTTTCGGCAGAATCTTTCAATGAAGCTCTCAGCAGTTTCATTGTGCCTTTGTTTGATTTTATTGAGAGATGACATAGTCATGTCGTTGATTCCCTCGTAAAATCGTTCTAAGAAGATTTGCTTTAAGCCAGAGAAGGAGGTGATACAACCATCGGGCAAGCTTCTATACCAATCGTATGCTACGTCGGCTAAACAGCCGACGAATACTCTGGTAAGAAGAGCGTCATTTGGTTGAAGTTGGACAGTCATAACTTCAAAATGGTTAATGAACTGACTGGGAGATGTGCTGCCATCAAACAGCGAGATGGTTGGGATCTTGTACTTCGGAGGAAACGGAACTTCCTTCCATTCAACTGGGTAAGGTTGCTTGATCCCCAACCTTTGCAAGTTGTCTTTCTCCTTGAAAGCTTCGAACTGAGTTCGCAGGATCTTCACAGCTTCATTGGCATCTTCCACTGATGTAGAAGGAGCAGGTTGAACCACGGTATTAGGAGGAGGAACAGCATGATAAGCACTACCCCCAGCACCTGACTGACTGGGTGTAGGTTGGATCTGTACAGGAGGTACTTGAGTAGATGCTACCCCCAGCCCTGCATTAATAGGCACCGACGGTGCTATGATTTCAGGATTTGCAGACGGTACGGTCGATGGCGCTGTGTGCTGGGCCACAATAATAGAATGCATACTTGCGACCATTTCCGCCATTGTCTTCAGCTTATCTTCTAGTACAGCTATTCTTTGTTCTTGACTAGCTGAACTGGAAGCATCGGGATCTTCATTGACAACATAAGCTGTCACTTCTCTGGGTACAGTGGAGGACACTGTCTGCTTTGAACTTTCGCTGTATGCATCATAGTCGGAGAAAGAATCATCTCCTGAGTGAGAAAGAAGAAGACGTTCGGAAGGATTTTGAAGATTCCTTTGACCGATTGTATCTCGGCTTCGGGATCGGGTATGTTAGAATACTCCATCAGAAGATTCTTGGAGTAAATCTAAATACCGTTGGCTTGGCTTGTGAGGCTTCCCGTGCTTAGAGCACTTTCTACCCCCATTGTCTCTAGAAGTCATGTTGACGGAAACGTACAGAACCTCGTCTTCATCTTCCGACATAGGTTCAGAGTTAGAAAAGTTCAGACGATCGAAGATAGATCGTCTTGTTGTCTGACAACAACACTTAATGACCACTTTGTGATTGCAATGGTGTCCAAGTGGTTGTACTGGGGATGTTGAGATGTTGTTCCGTCTTTGCTTGAGGTGTTCTCGGAGATCGGGAACATCAATGGGACGAGAAGAAGTTCGAGGGATATGTTCTTTAATAACATTCGGAACATAGTTTCGGTTCTTCAAATGTTTTGTCCCTTGAGTGTACAGGGAAGTGCTCATTTCATTTGCATAGGTGTCCGGATTCTTGATCCTGGAAGTTTGCTTCTGATAATGTTTGGTCTTCGGCATTGGCTGTTTACGTTTCACCGAAGTTGGCCTGTTGAGATAAGTTCTTAGATCAGCAAATTCACCCCCAGGGGTTTCCGTCTGAGACACCAGCAATTTTCCCTGTCTTGAGCGGAAGATTATGAGGGTTGGAAGATCTTGGAACTCTGCTACCGGAGTAGGCAGAATACCTCTCTGATCAGTACACTTCCCTTTGGCAAGGAGAGAAGAAGAATCCTTGTGAGAAAGGGTCCTTGTACTGACTGGTGCCGGAGCACATTCTGATTGATCTTCAACGATAAAAACCGAGGAAGACTGAGAAAAGACCAAAGGGCCTTTTCCTTTGTTTTGGAAAAAAAGGTTAGCTAAAGAGCGTTTTCCTCTGTTGTCTTCCAAGTTTTGAGATGAGGAAGTTTGAGAAAAGACCAAAGGGCCTTTTTCTTTGTTCTAGAGAGGAGGAGGAATAGCCAAAAGACTACCCCCAGTGGATTATGCAAGAGCAGCAGAGTGTTGGAAAGGAGCAAACTTTTCTCCTTGTTGTGAGAAGAGGAGAGATTAGCCAAAGGGCTGTCTCTCTTGGATTGCGCATACACAGTTTGCGCATGGGTTGATGGTGTACTGGCAGGTTGCGCATGAGGAGTCTTGGCAGAATATCTTCTGGCCTCAACCAGAGTGGTTTGCGCAGTAGGAGCCTTGTTGCCAAAGTGTTTGAGTTGTACTCTGGTTGCTGGAGTAGTGGACTGTGCAGGCAAAGTTGCAGCCAACTGCGCCAGAGGGACATGAGTCTTATATTTTGACAGAGCAGCATATGATGTAGGTTGTGCACTGGCAATAGCAGACTGCGCATGAGTGGCAGAGGCAGATTGTGCAACAGTCTTGGTGACAGAGATCTTAGACTGTGCAGCAGTCTTAGGCACAGAATCAACAGACTGCACAGCAGTCTTAGGGACCCACACTGGACGCACTTTGCTTGTGGAAGAAGTTGCTGTAGTACGAGGAGTGGTCCTGGAGTTGATCATGGTTTCATAGGCTGTCTGGTTGACCTTCACAACCAGAGTCTTCTGCGTCTTCCCGATAGACGTAACGTCACATTGAGTTGTCACTTCCTCGTCGGAGGAGAAAGTCGTCCCCAGCAGAGTCGCCATTTTGTTTGTAAAAACAAAAGTATGAACTTTATTGATATAAACTTTGTAAAGATTATAAGAATTCTAGGAAAGTACAACTGTAGGAATTCAATCTAGAAGACGATTGCTTTATCCCTTGGACATGTGAACTTTGAAGACGGTAGCCTCTGAATTTGAAGGCAAAAGCCTCGGAAGAATACAGCAGCACTTGGGCAAGAACTCCTGAACTCTCTGATATTTCTGAACTTTATGTCTGATCCTCTTGAATGAAGACTTGAAACTCTATTTATAGAGTTCTGGAAATAACTAACTTTTAGTTATTCTGAATGGCGCAAGTTGGATTGCGTAGGAACTGGATTGCGCAGCATCAGACTGCGCAGGCAGTTATTTGGTCGTGGGATAACTGTCTTGGACACATGGCATCGTTTGATTGAAATGCGCATGATCGTGTGCAGATGGTTGCCACGTAACGAGCAATTAATGGAATGAATGCCACGTGTACTTTTGTCAGTTGTCGTGATGAAGTGTTCCACATGAATTGTGCTGAATTTGGATTGCACTAGGATGGATTGCACAGCAAACAGATTGCGCTGCATGTACAGCTGTCCTCGAGCACTGTACGGAGCAATAAACGAACAGTCTCCTCGTTCTTTGTGCTGTCAGCTGTCAGAAGATTTGATTGTGTTAGGTAATGATGACATGGCCACGTCAGCTTGCACACTTAAAAGTATACGCAGTCCAGTCTGCGCCATCTGGATAATGCGCAATCTGATGTCTGCGCAGTTCATTTGAAAGCTGTTTTTCTTGATTTTCATGACTTTATTGATGGGTACAACTTGATTTTTTAGGACCTACAATCGGTTTACGCTCTTTTGAAGACCTATAAATATGGGCCATACGGTGGAGAGAGAGCGTCTTTTTTTTCTTTTTGTTGCTGAAGATGTAGCCCCACCAATATAGTTATTGTTTCTTGAAATAAAAAGATATATTATCTTCATTCTTTGCTTATGATATCTGAAATGCTCGTACTAGCGGGCCTAATACAACATTTGTGATTGGCAGAGGACATCCCACTTGGGGGACTTTTTGTGGACCTATTACCCTTTTGTGCATCTGTGATGCGAGTAAATAGAATCAAAATAATTTTCAGTAGACCTATTACCCTTTTGCATACTGGTGGTGCGGGTAATAGATTTGAATAATTTTTGTGGACCTATTACCCTTTTGCGCACTGGTAGTACGAGTAATAGATTTGAACAATTTTTTTGTGGACCTATTACCCTTTTGTGCACCAGTGGTACGAGTAATAGATTTTAAAACAAAACCTAACAGAGGTAATATGGACGTGATAGGTTCTATGGCCTTAACACTATGGCTTTATCCAGATTGGGTACATGTGTTAAGTTAGAAGATTATCTATATCAGAGGTAGTATGGATGTGATATACGACAATCAAAACCAGAAAGGTTGCTGAGAGGCGCCAAAAACAAACCTGGCAGACTAAGTTCAGAGGTATTAGTATACATGACTTGTCACCCAGGGAGATGCGATGTGAATCCATTCGGAGCTAATAGAGTGTAAGTTCAGAGATACTTGGTGTACATAACTCGACATTCTAGGAGCATATCTTTAAGCATAATATTTTTTAGAAACTTGCCGTTTATGGGCATCATAAGCAAGTCTCCATTTTGTTTTGCAAGCCGGTATGCGCCATTGAAGAATATGATCTCGATGACAAATGGGCCCTCCCATTTGGGCTGGAACTTGCCGACGATTTTGTGAGTCATGACCATCGGTCTGCGGACGGCCAAGACGAGATCGCCTACTTGGAATGTTCTTTGCTTGACTTTCTTGTTGAAAGCTCGAGAGATGCGTGCTTGATAGAGATCGATGCTTTGTTGAGCTTATAAACGCTTCTCGTCTAAGGCTTCCAGTTCTTGTAGCCGTCGACGGTAGTTATCGTCTGACGTCAACCGGTAAGTAAGGGCCACGCAAAACGAGGGGATCTGGTCTCCAATAGGAGAACTGCCTCGCTCCCGTAAACCAGAGAGAACGATGTATTTCCGGTAAGTAAGGGCCACGCAAAGCGAGGGGATCTGGTCTCCAATAGGGGATCTGAATTGTAGTACGGTACGCCCATAAGCATTCGCCCAGCTTTTTATTCCAGTCGCACTTATTTGAAGACACGAACTTTTTGAGAAGCTTGATTATGGTCTTGTTAAAAGCTTCAGCCAGACTGTTAGCCGATGGGTTGTATGCGATTGAAGCCACATTCTGAATCCGATTTTTGTCGCAGAGAAAGCATGGCTTGCGAAACTGCGAACCATTGTCGTGAATAATCCTCCGGGGCAGTCCAAAATGGTAGATGACGTAATATTTTATGAAACTAATCACATTTGATGTCTTTACCTCTATAAGCGGAATAGCTTCCATCCACTTGGAGAAGTAATTGGTGATTGCAAGTATAAACCGGTGTCCCTTAGATGACGGCGGGGTGATTGGTCCAATGATGTCCATTTCCTATGCTTCAAATGGCCAAGAGGCCACTGTTGGGTACAAGAATTCGGATGGTTGATGTATGAAGTCTGCGTGGATCTAACAAGCCCTACACTTCTTTGTATAATCGACTGCGTCTGCTACTATCGTTGGCTAGTAATAGCCCATCTGATAGAGACGGTCCTGCAACTTCGGGCCAGGTTGGTGAGCCCCGCAAACGCCATCGTGAGCCTCACGTAGGGCTTCTTTGGCTTTTGTATTTGATAGGCAGCGTAGCAGTAGTCAGTCGTAGGATCATCGATATAGCATTTTTGTTTCCATATCATAAAGGAATCTGAGATAACGCCTTCTGATTGAAGTTGCTTCTTTCACATTCTCTGGCAGAATTTTTTAGACTGCAAAGTCGATGAACGGGAGTCTCCAGTCTTGTATGTAATTGATTATCTGGGCAGAGTAACTCGTACCTAGTTGAACATTGTTTTTGGGATAGACCATCTCATGGCATACCACGTCGATTAGATGATCAGCATGATTTGGAACTGCTAAGGAAGTGGCGAGGCCTGCTAGGGCGTCGGCTTCAATATTTTGGAGCCTAGGAACATGCTCTATAAAGAATCCCTCCAAGGTTACAATGATGATAATTGCTGTCTGATGATAAGGAATCAGGTCCTCGTTGCGGACCTCGTATGAGCCTCGAATTTGATTAATAATCAACTGTGAGTCGCCATATGCTTCTTGGTATTCGACCCCCACTTCTTTTACGAGTCGGATCCCGATGACCAGAATATTATATTCGGCCACATTATTTGAACAAGGCTCTGTGAGATAGTACACCCGATTGAAAAAAAATCCAGAAGAAAAAATTAATACTATCCCGACTCCAGTGACGATATTACCTTGGGGCCCCGTTCTTGAAGCACCGTCGAAGAACATTCGCCAAACGGCTTCATGTGAAGTCATGTTTGAGTTGACGATTTCGTCTGGGATTTCTTCATCGATTCTGGCTGTTTCTGAGCCTGGATGAGCTGCTAAGAAGTCGGCCAAGGCTTGACCTTTGACAGCCTTCTGTGGAACGAAAACCATGTCGTAGGGGGACAATAATATCGCCCAAGTGGCTAGATGAGAACTGAGTGCGCCTGGCTTGGTCATAAAAACCATGAGGGGGTTGACTCGTGAGACAACATGGATGGTCTGTCCTGTCACATAGTGTCGTGTTTTCTGAATGTCGAACAACAAAGCAAAGCATTACTTCTCCACGGCAGTGTACTTGTACTTCGCCCCCACCATCATTCGGCTGACTTTAATAATTGATCAAACTCTGTCTCGATATACGAAACAATTTAGATGTTTACTAAAGATATTTTGGACACTGATCAAGATTAGATATCTACTCAGTTCAAGACCGAAGCTATGTTTGCCACTCAAGACTCTATTTTCTTACGCAATGTAATTTTCTTTTTTATTGAGTCTAGGAATACTTTGTACACCAAGTCGTACTGGCAAACAGGCTATCCATAATCATTTTTTTCAAAACTGACCTATCGTTTTAAAATGACCTATGTTTTTGAAAACATCTACTTTTACAAAAAGCTTCTGAAGGATTTTCAAAAAGCCAAAACAATTTTTCACAACATAAACCTGACCAAACCCTGACAGAACTCGGCCAGAGTTCGGCCAGAGTTCGGCCAAGGTAAAAGTTATGTGAACGTTGAATTTTGAACTTACACTACTAAAATATGCTCTATTAGCGACGTTGTTTAGCGACGGAATGAAATTCTGTCGCTAACTATATAATATAGCGACTTCTTTCTAATGACGTCACAAAACGTCGCTGAATAGCGACGTTCAGCGACAGTAGATACAGTATGTCACGGAATAGCGCCGTTCAGCGACATATTATTACTTAGGGCACAGGACTCCTTTTTCTCCCTCACTCGAAAACTCGAAAACTCCTTTTTTCTCCATCCCCCCGGCGACTCCCTCCACCCCGGTGACTCCCTCCCCCCGGCGACTCCCTCCCCCCCGTCGAGCTCCTCCTCCTCGAGCTCCTCCTCCCCCAATCTGAGCTACTCCTCCTCTCCGGTAAACCCTAACCTAATTCCTCCTCCTCCTTTTCTCTCCCCCCACACACACACAGACACACACACACACACAGAGACACACACACACACACGGAGGGTGACACACCAAGTATTTATGGAAATGTCCAATAGGTCATTTAGAATCCTAATTTCAGTTTTGTGCATAAATGAGAGTAGGTTAGTCATGGTTAAGGTATCCCAATTGGTTTTCATATGGATTCCTATATATATCTATGTATTTTTGACCCACAAGTCATGTATATATGTAAATATATATAAATTGGTATATATTTATGTATGTTGGGGGGTGTGGTTTTGTTTTAGGATGAGTATTTTAGTGTCTACACATAAGTGAGTATCTTAAGTTAGATATTTAGGATAGTATCCTAGGCACTAATTTAATATCTTGTTTAGGATGTTAGTATCCTAGAGTTAGATAGGTGAGTTAATATCTTAGGATACTAGAAGTTAGTATCCTAGATAGGTTAGTTAGTGTCTTGGATAGGTTAGTTAGTATCCTATTTATCCTAGATAAGTTAGATATCTTAGGGTAGTTAGATTATGCTAGTATCTTGAGGGTATCAAGATAATAGGATGTTAGGATATGGGCTAGAAGTTAGTACCCTAAGTTAGTATCTTGGCTAGAATTTGGTATCCTAGGATAGTTAGATATCCTAGTATCTTAAGAGTGTCCTAGATTAGTCTATGGTAATAGGATACCCTATATGGTATATCTCTATGTAAATATTAGAGTATCTTAGGAGTGTTGGTATATTGTTAGAACGATAGAGTTAGTATCCTAAGGTATCTAAGGTATTAGCAAAGTAATGAGAATTACCTATAGCCTAAGGATAAGGTATTAGCTAAGGTAATGGGTATGATGTTAAGGCAGGTAGATAGATACTAGCCTAAGGTTGATGGTAATATCTATTAGCCTAAGGTATTGAGTTATCTACTAGCCTAAGAGTAGGATATTACTAGGATATGGTATTATCTAGTATCTAAGGTAAAGTGGATGTTAAGGTATTAGTTACTTAGACTAAGGTATTGAGATTCCAACTTAAGGTATTAGTATTGGGATACCAATAACGATAAGGTAAAGGGTACCTTGGTAGGTAATGACTAGAAATAGGATATTTGACTTAGATTTGACCTTGTTTGACCAAGGTTGACTATTTTGACTGAAAGTCAAAGTAGAGTCAACATCTGACCTAGATTAGACTAAGAGTTGACAAAGTCAACTATAGGTCAACCCTTGACCTAGTTTGACCTTGTTTGACTTTGTTTGACTTAGCTTGACCTAGTTTAACTTTGTTTGACTTAGTACAACCTAGTTTGACCTAGATTGCATATCATGCACTAGAAATCATGCCTAACATTGTTATTAGTAACTGTCCGCTACTAATGTGTATCCCATAATAAGACATAATATACGAATTTATGCCTATTGGATAATGTGTGTCCATCTTTGCAGAATTATTTCCAAATGGATATGAATTACTACTTACAAAATCGTTCATAGATGTATAATCATCGTCCTGATGATATGTGTAGTATGCGGGATAAATACATAGCGGGAGTAGAGCAGTTCCTGCAGTTTGCTAAGGCGTTCCCTCGGTACATGGACGGCACCAAAATTAAGTGTCCGTGTGTGAAATGTCATAACGTGAAATATTATCCAGAAGTGAAAGTGACATATCATTTGTACTCGAGGGGTTTCACACCTAATTACTATCAGTGGACCGCACATGGAGAACTTGTGTCTTTAGTATCAGAGCCGGAGCCTTATGTTGAGCCGTATATGCATACGGGACCTAATTTTGTTTCAGATAATCATGCATACGACGACGGGTGTGTGAACATGGTTTTCGACGCTGCGGGGCCTAGTTTCATTCGTGATGCAGTTGAGGAGGCACCAAATGTCGATGCTGCAAAGTTTATGGAGTTGCTGGAGAATGAAAGGACTCCATTATATCCTGGTTGTGAGGATCATTCACCGTTGGAGGTGGTTAAGTCAGATTTTAACATGTCGCAAGAATGCTACAACCGAGTGTTGGAGTTGATTATAGAGATCTTGCCGGCAGGTACTAAGTTAACTAAAGACTTTTATCGGTCTAAGAGGATGGTGAGATCGCTCTGGATGGGATACGAGAAAATCGATTCTTGTCACAATGGGTGCATGCTATACTACAAAGATGACAAGGATGCAGATGTGTGCAGATTTTGTGGTGCTGATCACTATAAGATAACTAGTACATGAAGGTCTACCAGTACAAGAAGATCGACCGATTCAATGTACTACTTGCCTTTAACTCCGCGGTTGCAAAGATTATTTATGGTAAAAAAGACGGCCGAAAATATGAGTTGCCACATGCGAGAACAGATTGAAGGAGTGTTGGATCACCCATCCGACGGAGAAGCGTGGAAGCACTTTGATCGAGTGTATCCTGATTTTGCTTCAGATCTGTGTGATGTCAGGTTGGGGCCTTCTGACGGTTTTACTCCTTTTGGTCTTTCGGGATCCCAGTATTCGTGCTGGCCTGTGATTGTCACTCCGTATAACCTACCGCCTTGGATGTGCATGAAGACTCAGTACATGTTTCTAACCGTTATAATTTATGGTTCAAATAATCCCAAGAGGAACATTGATGTGTACTTACAGCCTTTGATAGATGAGCTGAATCAGTTATGGGAAGTAGGCGCTAACACGTATGATGTTTCTAGGAAGCAGAATTTTCAGATGAATATAACCCTTATGTGGACCATCAACGACTTTCCGGCCTATAGAATGTTATCTGGATGGAGCACTCATGGCCGTCTCTCATGTCCGTATTGCATAGACCGTACTAAGGTTTTTCGTTTGAAATACGGAAGAAAACCGTGCTTCTTTGATTGTCATCGGTAATTTCTGCCAAAAGATCATCAGTTCAGAAGGAACATGAATGCATTCCGTGCCGGCGTTGTAGAGAAGGGTGATCCACCGCCAAGGTGGTGCAGAGCCACGATATGAAAGGACGTTAGAGATTTTCCAAGTGCTATCGAAGATCCAACAACTGGGTACAAGTGCGATGGATTTGGTAGAGATCGTAACTGGACAAAGATGAGCATATTCTGGGATCTGCCATACTGGAGTACCAATCTGATCAGACATAATCTTGATGTCATTCATATTGAGAAGAATGTGTTTGATAACATAATTAATACTGTGATGGACGTAATGGAAAAAACGAAAGACAATCCCAAGGCCAGGTTGGACTTAGAAGAAATATGCAAACGCCCTGCGTTGTATTTGATAGAGCAGAATGGAAAACAGTTCCTGCCGAAGTCAATTTTTTATCTGGACAAGGAGGATAAAGTGAGACTTTGTCGGTGGATCCAGGGCCTAAAATTTCCATACGGATATGTGTCAAATCTGAGAAGATGTGTCGATCAGAAGGAAAATAAATTGACGAGTATGAAGAGCCACGACTGTCACGTATTCATGGAGAGGTTAATTTCGATTACATTTCGGGAATTCTTACCGCAGGCAGTTTGGGATCCATTGACGGAGCTTAGCATATTCTTCAGGGATCTTTTTTCTAAAAAATTGCTCGTTGATCGTCTAGAAAAGCAAGAGAAGGACATTGCGGTAATACTGTACAAGCTAGAGAGGGTGTTTCCTCCTGGATTCTGCGACTCTATAGAGCATTTGCCGATTCATCTATCCTATGAGGCACGTATTGGTGAACCCGTCGAATATCGATGGATGTACCCGTTCGAGCGACATTTGAATTACCTAAAAAGAAAAGTAAAAAATAAGGCACGAGTCGAGGGTTCTATTTGTGAAGCCTATGTTCTCGAGGAGATTACAAACTTTTGTTCGATGTATTTCAAGCCTCATGTTGCAACTAATAGAACGAGAGCTTCCAGAAACGATGACGGAGATCATGAATGTAATGATACAATACTGAAGTTATTTAATACTCCAGGAAAGCCATCGACTAAAATGAAGAAGAGATATTTGAACGATGATGAGCTAAAGGCTACTCAGGTGTATGTATTACTCAACTGCGACGAGGAAAAAGTAGAGAAACTGGAGGGGTAAGTAATTAATACGTCTATATTATTTTAATAGTGTTGATTATTATACTATTACATTAATTGAACGATGTTGTTTTCAGCATATTTAATGATGATGTGAGGTCAGGTATGCCACACATAACAGGAGAAGAACTAGAACAAGAAATGAGGTGTTAATTTCCATCATGGTTGAGTGCATATGTAAGACTTGAGAACTCTGTAATTACCTTTCTGTATATGCACTTGATTGAGAATAAGCTTAATTTCTTTTTTCGTGGTATTTAGGTCGATCGTCCATACGTAAGACTTGAGAATGAGTCTATTAGAACGCTAGCCAAGGGACCAATTTATGCTGCAAAAATATGGCCAAGCTACTGTGTTAATGGGTTTAGGTTCAAGTCAACAACTTGTCCGATCAGAGACAACTTTATGGATCTCGACTCCACCAAAAATAGCTGTTTGTGTATCAGATCTTCGAACTATAAAGATGTTGATGCGGGCAACGATTTCTATGGCGTGCTACGGGAGATCGTGGAGCTGACATATAGTTATGGAATAGAGCCTGCTAAGATTGTGTTATTCAGGTGTGATTGGTTCGATCCGATTGAAGGTCAAGGTTGGAAAGTAGACAAGCACGGTCTTGTGGATATAAACTATCGACGTCGATATCAAGCCTACGAACCATTTGTCCTATCAAGTCAGGCTCAGCTCGTGTACTTCATAAGTTATCCTAAACGGGAAACAACAAGGTCGGACTGGTGGGCAGTATGCAAGACCAAAGCTAGAAATACCTTTGAGGTTGACGATATAGCTTATCAAGAGGATGAACTACCTCTTGTAACAAATAATATAGAAGTGGACATGACGGAAGTTCTTCATTACACATCTAATTGTATAGAAAAAGTAGAATTATCTGAAGAGGAAGATGCAGATAAAAGTGAAGATGTAGAGGAGGAGGAAGAAGAAGAAGAAGAAGAAGAAGAAGAAGAAGAAGAAGAAGAAGAAGAAGAAGAAGAAAATGAGATAAACGAACTAGATGAATTTTCAGAAGAGGATTAAATCTGTACATTTGTTTTATCATCATATTTGACACTTTAGTGACACATTTATCAGATAAATCTGTGACACTTTAGTGACACTTTTATCTGTGACTATGATATTTTTCAAAAATCTGTGATGTCTATCATATAAATATGTATTTTTGTTTTATTGTCATTTGTTATTATCAGGTATGACTAGACCATCTGGACGACGCGGAGGATTTTATATTAGGAAGTCCCATTTGCCTCGGGCTGGGGATAGAGATTCCGTACCCTCATCCTCATCTCCGAGTACGCCATTGTACCGTTCTGTTCCCGGTCCATTACCGGGACAGGGCAGTTCCAGCAGGTTGGAGACTCCTCCATCGTCATCCAGCGTTCCTGATCCCGCATCCAACATTCATGATCCCGTGTCCAGCATTCCTGATCCCGCATCCAATATTTCTCTTACCGACGGCTCCATGGGGGAGCCGACGCCGAGCATATGGAGGACGGCGATCAGACTGATCCTGCCCAGGCAGGAGGTGAGAGCGACCCTCCATGCGCTCCCCCGGACGAGACGCGTATGGAGATTTGGACGGACGGCCCTGCGAAGTAAGTTAATTAGTTAATTTATATTTTTCAAATGATTATATGTACATATATATTCATGAGAATTATTATTGTATAGATATCGGCCTCCCGCAGTACAGAGACAGCTGGGGGTATTTTTGAGGCAGAACTATGGTGGGCCTTGGATTAACTACTCAGATGCTCCCGCAGATAGGAAGGCCTTTTGGTTCGCCCACTTCAAGGTAAAAAATTTATTTATTTTTAAATTTTAATAATCATTTGTGTATATTATACAACTTTTCTATTTTACTTCTTGTAGAGGACCTATTTCTATCCACCACACCGGGCAGCGAAGATCGAGGGCCAATTTTCTGTCGTCGTAGGCAAGCTCATCCGTGATGCGATCCACGACTAGAAGTCTCGTGATCGCTCCGAAAAGCCAATCCACGGTTGGATCACGCCAGAGCAGTGGACTGCGATGAAGGCTAGATTCGGTGAGGCCAGGTACCAGGAGCGGTCTGACAAGGCCAAGGTGGCGCGGTCGAGCGCCGGTAAGTGGTATGGTGGCTCCATTCCGATGACGGAGCATTTTCATCGTCTAGTACATTTCCTATGACGGACATCATTTTATATATAGCTGGATAGAATGTTTAATACTAATAATAGATAATATATTTTAACAGGCAAAAAGGGTGAGGACCCTAACATGGTGACCGTCTTCCTAGTCACCCATCGGAGGGCTGGGGAGTTCATTGACGAGAGGGCGACGCAGGCATATGTACGTTCTATTCTTTATATTAATTTACTATAATTTAGAAAACAGGAAAATAGATATCAATATAGACTTTAGCAAACACTTATACGTTAGCAAACATTGTTCTAGGCCGAGTTTGTTCAGCTACAAGAGGAGGTGGCTGCTGCTGCTAGTGCGCCAACAGAGGGAGGGGCTGGTACTTCCTCCCAGCCGTCTACAGCTCCATCACCGGACGAGCTCTGGATGACCGCTGTTGGCGGTCTTCAAAAGGGTACGTACTACGGTATGGGATCCTACGGCGCCTATTTGGCTTCAAAGTCATCCCGGGCCCCCTCTTTCAGTACGCAGTCTCCAGCTTCACAGGCGTCATCACGAGTGCAAGATATGTGCAGACAGCTCCACGAGCTGCGTCGTGAGTTACAGCAGCAGATTTCTGAGGCAGCTGGGTCAGAGCGACGATCCGACGATCCGATGATCACCGGACGATTTGATGCAGTCGAGCGCCGTATACAGGAGCTGATGAGTCTGCAGCAGGCTACAGCTGCCAGCTTACACACGTTCACCGAGTCTATGCAGCGCACAGAGCGTAGACAGGTCGAGCTTGAGGGATCGCAGAGGACCGTGGCTGCCTCACTCACCCGGCTGCATACTTCTCTTGAGGAGAGTACTCAGAGGATGGTGAGTACCCTTGCTGCGCATGGTGACCGACTGCGAGAGCTGGAGCAGATACGTCCTCCCGGTCCATCGACGGTGTCGACTCCAGACGTTGCACTGCCTCCTACTGCCCCTACGGTACAGCTCACACATGAGCAGTATGAGTACATACTATCCTAGATGCACGGCAGGGGTCCGCAGTGATTTTATTGATTTTTTTATGAGTTGTATGTATTGGCCCTATGGGCAAATTGTTTATTGGTACACATTTGTTTATACACTTGGTGGGAGACTTTTTATCATCTTCCATTTTTATTTGACTCTATTGGATGTTTGTGATGATGTGTATCTGTGAAGTGTAGTTTGTTGGATATTTACTTTGTGATATTTACTTTGTTGGTATTTTTATTGTGATATTTACTTTGTGATATCTGCGACGGGGATGACAAATATACCTACGCTAGATTACAAGCGATGATCTGATATACAAAGGAGGTGCTGCCCAAAATTTAAAAAAATATAATGTGTATTTTTGTGATGATGTGTGTCTATGTTTATAGTGTATGTTAAATGCAGTGTTCGGAACCATCGATAGTTTCGATTACTGTTGTATGTTTCATCTTGGACAGAAAGAGCAACTGTTCAGGGTGTACTTCTGAGAGCTTCATTTTCATATCCTTCACTCTCTCGGGACGTTGTACAGGATCCCGAGAAGGACTTGAAGAGAAAGCTCTGAGAAGTTTACCCTGAACTGTTTCTCTTTTTATCCAAGATAAAATATAGAACTGTAAGCAAAACTGTCGATGGTTCGAACACTGCACTTCATACACACTGTAAACACAGACACACAACATAACAAAAATACATATTTTATTTTTAAATTTTTTTTATTATTCTGCGATGTATAGTGACGGATAACGACGTCTTAGCGACATATTGGGACGTCGTTATACGTCGCTGTACGTCGCCAAATTGCTGACATGGCAGGCATGCCACGTCATCACGTAAATAGAACAGGACGTCGCTATGTAGTCGCCCGATGTCACTAAGTTTGCGATGTAACACTTTCGTCGCTCTACGTCGCTAAATTTGCGACGCCTCAGCGACACGACCTTGACGTCGCAAATAGCGACGTAGAGCGACGCATGTGCCATCTGCGACTTGCTTAAAAGCGACCTTTAATTTTTGTCGCTAAAGTCGTCGCTAATTACGATTAGCGACATATTTTCCATTATTAGCGACGTACCATTATGTCGCTAATTTGCCTTATTTTAGTAGTGTTAGTCTCCCTTAAGTTGCGAATTGTTACAAAGAGTTCTGTCCGAATTCTGCCCATATTCTGTCAGAGTTCTGTGTTTGGAAAAATTGTAAATAGAGAGGAATTCTGATCATTTTAAGACACTCATTCACTTTCATCTTATCTCTTCTAAAGCTTACGTTTCTTCCAAAAAGTTTTTAAAATGCTTCCATTTTCAAATTCCAAGCCAGTTACAATTCTCTAGTCAATTTGCTGGTACAGTACGGTCTAGAAGATTGTCACGACCCCCACCCATCGTGAGGGTACGAGTACGTAACAGCGCCCAGCCTACGCCGCAGTATCGGCGGTAGAACGCTGTTCTAGGTCATGAACTATGACTAACTAACATGAATATACACTCCAAAAAGGAGGCCAACACAGAGGTACAACTCAATCACAATCTGAGGTAGAATGTAGCACGATGGAAATAGATTAGAAATTCTCAACTGAGGTACAGCAGAAAAAAATAACAAAGTCTCAACATCTCTAAAATATACAACTCCGAAAATAAAGACAACAACTAAGCATGAAAAGAAAGAACAGTCTAAGCTATCTATCTACACCATGCAAGGTATCGTCCTCATCATCTGCCTGAACATCCCCAGGGGTCCAGGTCGTGAGTGTCATCTAGGCAAGCTCCAAAGTAAGGGGTGTAGGGTTCCTCATCATCCTCTGTAAAATTTTCAACAGGTCCAGTCACGACGGGAGCGAGCACAATACATCTCAACAGTTCGTAGCAGGTTAGAAAATATATTCATGCAGTAAAGTAAGATATAGATACTGAAGAAATGCAGTATGTAAACAGAGAGAGAGAACTGTAATAGAAATATCTACTATAAGTAAAGAGCTACCAGTGACTAGTGATTTAGAGTACAAAGTCGGCATGTGAACGGCTTGATTTGCACATGGCTATACTAAAGAGGCGTACATGGCTATTCTACTTTGAAATTGTTCACATGGCTATTTATACTCCCACGTATCCCCAATTAATACACAAGGATCCAACCAGGTTATGTTATGATTCTATGTAACAGCCTCCGAAGGGTGGTAAGCCCCCAAAGGGTGATAAGCCCCTGAAGGGTGGTACATAGTAGTCCCATAAATAGAGATTCTGGGAAACCCAATAAATGGGATAAGGATTCAAAGAAGACTCTGTGATCATATGAGTATATGTCACAAGTGATTAAAGAACCAAAGAAGCATAATGATACGCCATGTAAGTGAAACGCACAGAACATAGAGTACCCCGATGCTCCCTAAAGGGATAACATCTCAAGAAGGGATCCATATAGTACTAATCCGTGTGACCAACGTGACAGTATCAAGTAAAGTAATTTAATGCAGGAAATAATTCTAAGCAGGAATGATCAGAGAATGTACTCACCTCGTATCTGAATGTCTGAAGTAATGTACTGTCCGAGATGAGGTACCTGACTCCTAGTCAGAGCAACACAAGTCAAGATGTATACAAAGGGTGATATATGATATGTACAATGCATCTGCATGCTGTCTAGGTCAAACTAGACTAAAGTCAACCTTGGCCAACTCCAGTCAATTATACTAGTCAAGGCTAGGTCAACCTAAACCAACAAGTCTCGCTAAGCCTAACCAGCCTATTCTAGCAGCACACATCACATCACAAGCTTTACAAGTCTATCAACACACAAATCACATGTGTATATATATGCCATATATACATAGGCTATAATATTGGAATCTACATAAGCCAATACAATCTATATTGGTAAATACATTGCTTCCACACATTATATACATATATTATACTAAGTTAATATAGTTATCATATATATATATATATATATATATATATATATATATATATATATATATATATATATATATATATATATATATATATATATATATAGGCTACATTATATTACATTGCATTTCACTCTAGGTTATATATTATATATGCATATATAGACATAGAAAGGGATGGGGGACATTGCATATGTGGATGTGATATATGTAAGGATGTGTGTGATCATGGAGGTGCACAACAAAACAAGGAAATCAAATACTAATTATAAGTTACACTACCATGGCACAAGCTAACAAGTATACCTTTACATATCATGGCAATCATTTAGAGGAGGGCTAACATGGCATGGTTGTTGACACATATGAAAAGCTGAAATCAACTAACATTCAACTAGTGTAGCAATATATGGTGCTAATGTTATCTAACTTGAATTCAGCCAACAATTTAACTTAAGGGGTTAAGGGTTACTTGGCATGGTTCACATGTGAAACTGAATTGAACTAGCATAAGGTAGGTTAGAACTAAATGAAATGAATTAATATGACAGATATACTTCAGTATTGAGCAGATAACTGGACCACACACTTGAAGGGGCTAAAGTCTGAACAAAGGAAATGGACTAATGAAATCTGAACCCATAGCAGGACATCCACATATAGTCATACCCATACTCTGATATATTATTTATAGATAACATAGCAGGTAGTAATATGGATGCCTATGAATGGAAATAAACTATAGAGATATGTAGGACAGGTCAAGATGACAGGTACCCAATGTAGGACAGTCAATTTGGACTCACAGTTGCAAGGGTGGGCAATTAGAAAACATGGGATGACAGCAACCTGTGAACAGTGAGTGTACATGCATTGAATCAAAGATAATCAGTTCCCAGGAAAAGAAGTTGACAGTTAACCCAAGATTTCATCACTCATTCCATCATTCAACGATAATTAAACTATCCCAACAATTCAATAATAGTTCCTATTAAACCAGTTTTGACACAGGAAAACTAATATTGGAAATCAGCATAGGAATGAAATATATATTCAATATAGTAAATGAAGGATCAATCCAGCTGACAGTTAATGTAACAATTCAGTGGCTATATCAATGTAAATCAGCACATGGTCTGCACCTGTGTATAGTGAATGAAGCAATAGAAAAACAGGAAAATCAGTGGTACATATATCAGTGAGGTTTAAGGGAAACAATCCAGGTTACAGTTCAAATGGTTTAATCTCAGGTTTAAGAATCAAACCATTTGACTCAGGTTTTAGAGTGTAATGCAATTCAGTTTTAAACCAATAAATTCTCATATTTCAATAAGAAGAATCTCAGGTTTTTAGTAGAGAGGAGAAATCAAGTTCAGTTTTTAAAAAAGAAATTGAATGACAGTTCAATGAAATTCATCCCTAGTAGTTAGCATATCAAAAGTCAATTTCAAAAACCCATTGCTCAAACCCATCACAAATTAGCATGGTTCTTAGTCATTACACATATGGGTGACCTATTCCAATATTTAACATCATAAAAACATCTAATTAACAGGTTAAAATCAGGGAAATCACATTTAACAGTGTATCAGTGAAGTATCAGTCCTCTTAGGAATTTTATGAATTCAAAATCAATCGATCATCTAATTTACAAATAAGGAGTTGGTAATGAACCCCCTCCTACATGTGCTCGTGTCCCAACATTCATATCGTGTCCAATACAGGACACAAATATCCAATACAGTGAATGTGAAACTCAGAGAAACAGTCAAAAAGACTGCCTCGTGCTTGCGTGTCGAGCCTTCGTGCTCTCGACACAGGACATGAGGTGTGTCATAGTCGTGCATGGGTTCGCCCAGAGTAGGGCTTTGTGTCAGTGTCATAGTTGAGTGTCCAAGTCGTATCGTGTCTGAGTTAAAGGGTCGTATCAGACGCGAATTTTTGTATGGAACAGTGCAGTGTAAACCCAGTCAGCCCCGATTTTGTCTTCGACACGAAACATGGTGCTCTGAATTTTTGGGGGAGTGTACGCAGACACTGCCCCCGTGTCCATGCCAATTTTGGCGTGTCCAAGTGCTGTGTGCAGGGCACACGAGACACGTGGTAGCAGGGGAGCCAACCGCGCTCGCGCGCGTGTGTGCACCCACGTTTACTCGTGTCCTCCGTGTCCCGACATGACACAAAAACTCCATAAGGACTCTGGATTTCCATAAGCAATCATAAAATCTATTTTTCCAATCAAATACATTTTAGAAAATAAAACGAAATGCCCTTTGGGGTATTTCGTCAAACACCTACGACCATGGCCTGATACGTGTCCGATTCTGACACGTATTGGACACGAAACCTAACAATGCCTATACCAACAAAGAAAGGACACATAGGGCTTCCTATTCATGTAAAGAAATCAAAAATCTATGAAAGGAATAGGAAGTTACCTATATGTTCAATTTGCATAAAAAGCTTTAAAAAGGAGGGGTTCTCCTTGTTAGCCAAACTCTCTAAATTGCCCCAAGGCTGGGATTATCCTCTATGAACATCAAGAGGGAGACAATTAGAATCTAATGCAAGTGGTTTGAGCCAAAAAAGAGTTAGAATGGGAAAGTTATGGATTGGGGAAGATGGCTATACCTCTTTCTTCAAAGCTTGAGAGAAAAATAATAAAAGAGACAAGAAAAAATGGAAGAGGCATTAAATAGGGTGTGAAACCCTAGGTTGGCTGCCATGGGTAGGCTTGTTGGGGTTTGGGCTTAAGTCATGGGCCTATGGTTCAATTCACAAGTCATTAAATCACAAGTTATTGCATTAAACCATAAGTTATGACTTAATTTCACTAAACCAAATCCCCTCATTCTAAAACCAATCTTTAATGACTAAAATGGGTTAACTCTAGTTAGGCTCGGGTTACCATAGCTAGGGTTAGGTTCTAGGCTAGTCTACAAGTCTCAAACTAGTCAAGACTAACATAACACATAGCAATATTTAATTAATATTAAATTCACACAATTTTTCATAAATCATAATAAATTCAAATAAATCCTAAAATGATCGAAGTACCCTCTAGGCTAAAAGGTACTAATTAAATATCCTAATCACATGGCTAGGCTCTAGGACAGACAGTCTCTACGGTTATACTAGCCAAACACCAAAATCATAAGTCATAATTTAAATAGTTTTAAAATAATTAAAAATCACTAAAAATTATATTAAAATTTTAAATACCATAATGAAATAAATTAAAATACAAAATTTCAAAATTACCCTCATTTTAGAAACTGGGTGTTACAAAGATTTCAGAGAAATTGTAATCAGAGGCTTGATTGAAGAAAGACTCTTCAAAACTGAAGTTGGTCGCGTTCTTCGTATCAAAGCTCGCATCTGTAGAAGTTGCAAGGACTTCATATGAAAACTTACGGGATTTTCTAATAGTGAATTCAACTGGAAGCTAGAGTTCTTTCGACTGGACTAGTCCTCACAAGAGGAAAACCAGTGTAAATTTCTATGTTTACGTTTGCCTTCTGATCACTCTTTTCTTTACAGTTACTACTTTGTGATTATTATTATTTTTGTGATCTAATTGCTAACAAGTTTTAATTAGCAATATTTCGCAGCCTACTCTATTCACCCCCCTCTAGAGTATTCTGCTTTACGACTTCGTTCCTACAATTGGTATCAGAGCGGGTTATACAGGTAAAGCAAGATAAAATTGTAGTTATATTCAGTTATTTTTAATTGTTATATAGATTACAGTATTACACATGACAACTGTAAAATTTATAAGTGAAGGCCAAGCCACAAACAGATCTCCACTGTTTGACGGCACAAACTACACTTACTGGAAAATACAGATGAGTTTCTTCTTACAATCTCTTGATTTTGACTTATGGTCTATAGTTATTGATGGCTACAAAAAGCCTCCTCGTATTAATGTTGATGGATTTTTACTTAAAAAATCCCATGATAAATATACGGAGGATGAAAAAAAGGCCAGTTTTGACGCACGTGCTATTAACGCTTTATTTTGTGCTTTAGACAAAACTGAATTCAACATGATATCGACTTGCACAACATCAAATGAAGTATGGAAACTTCTCGAAGTAACTCATGCAGGAACAACACAAGTCAAGGAGTCAAAGATCAGCAGATTTACTCAAGAGTACGAGGCGTTCAAAATGAAGCCAAGTGAATCTGTCACTCAGATGTTTACAGGATTCTTGGATATTATAAATCCTTTGTCTTTATTAGGCAAATAATACAGTAACCATGAGAAGATTCGTAAACTTCTACGAGCTCTCACAAAGAACTAGATTCTAAAGGCTACAACAATCATTAAAGGAAACGATCTCTCAACAATGTCTCTGGAAACACTCATGGGTAAGCTACTCACTCACGAGTTAGAACTTCAAGACTTTGAAGATGCTACACCAAAGGAGAAGTCAGAAAAGATGATTGCTCTCAAGGCTTAACATTGAAGAACTGTCGAAGATGATTCTGACGATAGCGACTCTGACTCTGAAGATCAAGCTCTTTTGGTAAGAAAATTCAAGAAGTTTATGAGATTCAACAGAAGAACAAAAGATAGCAACAAAAACAACAACGAGAAAGATCCTATTTGCTACGGATGTAAGAAGAAAGGAAATATAAAGAAAGGAAATATGAAGAAAGGAAATATGAAGAAAGATTGTCCAATAGCATCATCATCAACAAGAAAAAGCAGCAAATATGACAAAGACTACCTGAAGAGATCTACATCAAGGAAGTACACCAATACAAGCATATGGCATGAAAGCGAAGCCAGCGATTCAGAAGACAAAAAAATCAGATGACACTAGAAATGTATGCTTGATGGCTTGCGATCAAGTAACCACTAATCCTCTGTTTGATCCTTATGATGATTTCATCTTTGAGCAACTAGGAGAGGCTTTCAGTGACCTGTTAAATGACTACCGAAAACTGCGTAGTAAATATGAAACCTCTAAGAAGGTACTCAAAGAGTATAAAGGTGAGATAAGAAGACTTACCGACCAATTAGCTGATGTTAGAAATAATGACTCTTCTATTGAGTCTGGTGAGCTTTCATCTATTAAGCTGTTGTTACACGAGACAATTAAGCTATCCGAAGAAAAAGACCAAACTATTATCCAGCTAAAGGAAGACCTATCTAAGGAGAGAAAGAGTCTCCAGTGTGCGCAAGTCAGAATAGAAACACTTACATCTGACTACACTAGATTATATGACACCTCCAAAAAGTTGAAAATTAGTTTAGAAAAATAGCCCGAAGTTGCTGCTTCCTATTCTAACACGTGTCAATTACCGAATCATCGGAACACACCCAAAACAAACATTGTCAGACCAAACCATACCAAACCTATGCCCAAGAAGACTAATAGGCATGCATTTTTCTATACTAGAAAACCAAAAACTACCAATCATGCACCTCACACAACTTTCAACACTCAACATGTAAAATATCATTATCGTGGCCTCATTGGTCATATATCTTCTGCATGTAGAATCAGAAAGGTTAGTAGATTTAAATGTTTATGCATGAATACCAAAAACTAACCTGTCAGGATCCTACAAGAAATGGGTACCAAGAGTTTCATCTGCAAATTATTTTGTAGGTGGAACGTCCTTTACATGCTAGAAGCAAATGGATTCTCGACAGCGCTTGCTCACGGCACATGACCGATGATGCTTTATTATTCGTAACACTGTCGAAGAAGAATAAAGAAGGATACGTCTCCTTCGTTAATAATTTAAGAAGGTATATAATCGGTATCGGTGACATTGGGAAGATAACATATATATTTTATATCTGTTAGAAGATGCTAACAAAGCAGGTAGATGCTTAATGGCTAAGAGCATTGAGAGTCAACTATGGCATATGAGACTCGGTCATGCAAACATGGACACAATTTTAAAACTATTTACAAAGAAGTTGGTACGCGGCTTACCGGACATATCTTTCAAGAATGATACGGTATGTAGGGAATGTAAAAAGAACAAAGCTACCCGATCCGTCTTTAAATCCAAGAACGCTGTAAGTACCACTAAACCTCTACAATTGTTGTATATGGACTTATTTGGACCAAGTAGAATTGCTAGTCTAGGTGGTAAGTTATATGCATTTGTCATTGTAGATGATTTCTCTAGATACACATGGGTATATTTTCTTGCACGCAAGAATGATGCTTTGTCAGAATTTGTCACCTTTTGCAAGAAAGTACAAATGAAAAAGGTTTCATGATTACTCGCATTCGTAGTGATCATGGAGGCGAATTTGAGAATGCAGAGTTCAAGCAATTTTGTGACACACACGGTTATTTGCATGAATTTTCCTGCCTAGGACTCTACAACAAAATAGAGTTGTGGAACGTAAGAACAGAACTCTATCTGAAATAGCTAGAGTAATGTTGAACCAGTTTAGTCTACCTAGATACTTTTAGGCTGAAGCTGTCAATACAACGTGCTATATTCTCAATAGGGTTCTAATTCGACCTATATCGAAGAAGACTCCTTATGAACTATGGTTTGATAGAACACCCACTGTTTCATATTTCAAGATTTTTGGTTGTAAATGCTTTATTCTTAATACTAAAGACAATCTGAATAAATTTGATGAAAAGACCGATGAAGGTATATTTTTAGGTTATGTAGCAAAGAGCAAAGGGTACAAAATCTTCAACAAGAGAACCGTGATCATCGAAGAATCAATTAATGTCAAGTTTGATGAACTAAATCAATATTCATACGATAATGACAATGAAGACGTGATTACACCAAGTACAGCTACTGCAAAACCTTCACACAAAGATACAAAACTTTCAAGCTAAGAAGCCGAAACCAGCAATCCTGAGGATACGCCAAAAGAGATGAGATTCTTGGCAGATCATCCAAAGGACTTGGTAATTGGTGAGATTACCAAGGGTGTAAGTACTCGTTCCTCTAATAAAGATATAGCTTCTTGTGTTGCTTTTATTTCACAGCTTGAACCCAAAAATATTAAAGAAGCATATAGTGATAATTTTTGGTTAGATGTTATTCAAGAAGAATTAAACAAATTCGAACGAAATCAAGTTTGGAAACTTGTTCCTAAGCCCATTGATCATCCGGTCATTGGCACCCGTTGGGTATTCCGAAACAAACTGAACGAGAATGGTTTAGTGACTCGTAATAAGGCTCGACTCGTAGCTCAAAGATACAATCAAGAAGAAGGTATCGACTACGATGAGACTTATGCCCCAGTTGCGAGATTAGAATCCATTCGCATGTTATGTACATTTGCATGTTTTCATAATTTTAAGATATTTCAAATAGATGTTAAAAGCACATTTTTGAATGGTTTTATAAAAGAAGAAGTTTTTGTAGCTCAACCTCCAGGTTTTACTGATTTTAAAAATCTTGATTATGTTTTCAAGTTGAAGAAAGCCTTATATGGTTTAAAACAAGCCCATCGTGCTTGGTACGATCGTCTAAGCTCTTTTCTACTTGACAATGATGTTTCAAAGGAAAAGGTTGACACTACACTGTTTATAAAATCTTTGAATAATAATATTCTTTTGATTCAAGTCTATGTAGATGATATCATTTTTGGATCTACTGATGAATCTTTTTGTCAAGAATTTTCAAAGTGTATGCAGAATGGGTTTGAGATGAGCATGATGGGAGAGCTGAAATTCTTTCTCGGACTGTAAATCAAACAAACCAACAATGGGAAGTTCATAAATCAAGCAAAGTACACAAAAGATCTATTAAAGAAGTTCGACCTGGAAGCAGTTAAACCACTTAGCACTTCAATGGCGACTTCAACCAAGCTTGATATTGATGAACAAGGCAAACCCGACGACATACGTAAGTATCGAGGTATGATCGGTAGCTTACTGTACTTAACTGCTAGTCGACCAGACATTATGTTTAGTGTTTGCTTGTGTGCACGTTTTTTAGCCAATCCTAAGGAATCACATCTGTGTGCAGTTAAGCGTATCTTCCGATACCTTAAAGGTACCTCTTCTGTCGGCTTATGGTATCCCAAAACCACGTTATTTGACCTAATCGGTTATTTTGATGTTTATTTTTTCGGATGCAAAGTAGATAGAAAAAGTACCAGCGGCATATGTCATTTCTTAGAAAAAGCCCTAGTCTCTTGGTTTAGCAAAAAGCAAAATTCTGTCGTATTATCAACAACCGAGGTTGAGTATTTTGTCGCAGGACGTTGTTGTGCACAAATTTTATGGATGAAGCAAACTTTAGAAGACTATGGATTATATTTCACACACATACCCATTTTCTGTGATATCACTAGTTCTATTAATTTGATTAAGAATCCAGTATGTCACTCTCGTACTAAGTATATCGAGATTCGACATCATTTTCTTAGAGATCATCAATAAATGGAGATATAGACCTTGTATACATAGACACACAGAATCAATTGGCTGACATACTCATAAAACCTCTAGCAGAAGATCGTTTTAATTATTTACGTCGAGAATTAGGAATTTTAGATGTCAATAATATTAATTAACTTTATTTTATTAATTAATTTATTCAATACTCAATAACTGTTTTTGAGACAATCCTAAAAAGAGTCTGTCTGTCACCACGACTACGGTCGAAGCGAAGCGGTATTTAAGAGTTCCCCGGTAAACCTCCGTTAGCTGGGACAGTACTCCTACAGCTAATCTAAAACAGATGCTGAGTAAAGAATATTAATTTATAAAATAATATTAATTATATTATTTAAAATCTAAAATTACTAAAATTTGAATTAAATATTTGAAATGACTTGATGAAAAGGACATGGCCCACAAATATTTCTAAAAAAAGAACCAGAAGAACCCTAGGCGAATTCGGCCCGAGTTCGGTCCGAATTCGGCCAGAGTTTATTTGGTGCTGTATGCATTTTAAACAGAACCCGAGGCCATCTTCTCTTCTTCACTTCCAAACCCATCTACTCTCACCACGACAGCAACCGAAACACCCCAAACCCTAGCTTTTCTCCACTCCATATCTTCCAATCCACGTGGAGATTTCTATCCAAAATTTGGATTCGTACGGAGAATCACGTCATCTACAGCATACTTGATTCTCAGAAGGTATAATTCCTTCTCTCCTCCACTTTCAAATTTTTAGGGTTTTTAGTTTTGGAAAAGAATACCTAAGGGATTCAATCCTTTTAAGAGGAAGAAGACCCATGCCAGTGAAGAGGCATCGTCTTCTGATCCGAACACGGATTCCCTCTTTTCCCCGGTCCAATCGGATGATGGAGTATTGGATGAGTTTTACTTCAAAACTCATGACCAAGCATTGCTTTGGTATGCCGATTTTGCTATGTGCACTATATGTACCGGCTCTCCGATTAAGTGGACTATATTTTCTGATCACCGTCCCTACTTTGAGGCATTAGGGTTACACTATTTTGCTACCTTATAATTCCCTATAGCTACTAATGCCGTTAGATTATTCTATTGTAACTTCGTATTAGACACTTTTACTGCAAAGACTCGTGTTGGCGAGATAGATATCGAGTTCAATGATGTATTGCTAGCAGAAATCCATGGTCTTCCAAACGAAGGTGCCCCGCTCGATGACATCTCTGACTTTGATTTTCCCGAGGGCACAACTCTTGTTAGTTTCAAGAATGAGCTTTGTGCGCCCGCACGTGCTCGTCCTAGAAAGTTCAAGGTTAATAACTTGAACTTGTTTAACTACGAGTTACATCGCATCATCTATTCCACTCTACTTCCCAAATCCACTTCAAAAGATGATATCACTGCACTAGAACTTTCTGCCCTATATCACATTCTTAAGGGGATTCCTTTTTCTGCCCCTAAGACTATCATTCAGATGATGGATAGATGTCGCGAAAGAGACCATAACCTCTCTTATGCGATGCTTATCCCACACATCTTTCAGCGTTTTGACATAGACTTATCCACTTGTGCTCTGGACCCTGAGCCCAAGTTCCTCAAGCTTTCTCGTCACAGCATTGCCACTGCTCCTCCACCTCCTGCACCTGCTCCTACTACACCTACTCCTACTGCACATGTTCCTTCTCAGTCTTACCCTATGAATTTTAAGGTTATTCATCAGCACCTATCGGATCTGTAGACGTTCTTTGTAGATACTTCCAAGGAACATGAGTTCTACGATGTGACTTGGTTCCAGGCTTTTGCTAACTCTTTTGCCGATCTCAGATTTGCACAGATGGGTCACTCTGCTAGCTCTCTTCCTAGAGACCCTTCTGTATCTGGTTACCGTATTGATGATGAGGCGGTCCACTCTCTGTTCCAGCCAGGGAATGCTTACGATTGGTATCGTACTTCTGGTGCTACTCCACACACCTCTGGAGCTGGCACATCTGGAGCTGGTCCATCTGGACATGCTGGCACTGCAGCTGATGACGATGATGACGAAGATGATTTTTGAGATGTCATACTTTTGAGACTGATGATTTTGTCTTTTATTTACTTGGAAATGCTCCGACATTCCAAGATAGTATCCGTACTCTTATTTGGGTATGATTTGTGACTTTTGATGGACATGTTCTATTATTCAGTTTAGCATATTATTCAGTTTAACATATTATTTAGTTCAACTTTTATTTTAACATTATCTTTTTATGCTTCCATATAAACTGCCTGTGATATTTATTATCTGCTTTTCTTATATTTGTCTGTGATATTTATGCCATGCCTGTGTTGAATGTATTTGATCATACTTTTTTGTGTTTCTTCACTAATTGATACTTATACATTTATTGCGGGGGGGCTTTCTCTTTTGTAATTTTTTTGCTAAGTGACGACGGGAGAGAAATAAGATCTAACATCTTCATGAATACAGGTTATGAACAATTTTTTATTTTATATCTCGGTACAATTTTGACTTGATAAAGATCAAAGATGTTATATCAGTCAAGATTTGTCAATTATCAAAATGGGGAAGATTGTTGGCCTATTGGTCATGGTCAAATCTGATTTTAATAATTGATCAAACTCTGTCTCGATATACGAAATAATTCAGATGTTTACTAAAGACATTTTGGACACCGATCAAGATTGGATATCTACTCAGTTCAAGACCGAAGCTATGTTTGCCACTCAAGACTGTATTTCCTTACGTAATGTAATTTTCTTTTTTATTGAGTCTAGGAATACATTGTACACCAAGTCGTACTGACAAATAGGCTATCAGAAGTCATTTTTTAAAACTGACCTATCGTTTTAAAATGACCTATGTTTTTGAAAAACATCTACTTTTACAAAAAGCTTCTGAAGGATTTTCAAAAAGCCAAAACAATTTTTCACAAAATAAACCTGACCAAACCCTGACAGAACTCGGCCAGAGTTCGGCCAAGGTAAACGTTATGTGAACGTTAGATTTTGAACTTGATCTCCCTTCAGTTGCGGATTGTTACAAAGAGTTCTGTCCGAATTCTGCCCGAATTCTGTCAGAGTTCTGTCTTTGAAAAAACTATAAATAGAGAGAAATTCTGATCATTTTAAGACACTCATTCACTTTCATCTTCTTTCTTCTAAAGCTTACATTTATTCCAAAGAGTTTTCAAAAAGCTTCCATTTTTAAATCCCAAGCCAGTTACAATTCTCTAGTCAATTTGTCGGTACAGTGCGGTCTAGAAGATTTTAGAGAAATTGTAATCAGAGGCTTGATTGAAGAAAGACTCTTCAAAACTGAAGTTGGACGAGTTCTTCGCATCAAAGCTCGCGCCTGTAGAAGTTGCAAGGACTTCGTATGAAAACTTGCAGAATTTTCTAATAGTGGATTCAACTGGAAGCTAGAGTTCTTCTGACTGGACTAGTCCTCACAAGGGGAAAACCAGTATAAATCTCTGTGTTTGCGTTTGCCTTCTGATCACTCTTTTCTTTATAGTTATTACTTTGTGATTATTATTATTTCTGTGATCTAACTGCTAATTAGTTTTAATTAGCAATATTCTGCTGCCTACTCTATTCACCCCCTCTAGAGTATTCTGCTTTACGACTTTATTTCTATAGCAACTTCTTTTGGCAGATTTCAATCAAGGAGCTTTCCGGATTACCTTGGGGCAATCTCATCGCGGTTTGGCGAAACCGCTTGATGTAGTTTCTCGTTAGCTCCCTTTCTTCCTGAACGACGTCTATGAGAGACGACATTGTCACATCATGCCCTACTTCATAGAACCTTTCCAGGAACATGTGTTTGAAGCCGTCAAAGGAATGGATACAGTTTTCTGGGAGATTGCGGTACCAGTCGAACATGATTCCTTCTAATGCTCTCACAAATAGTCGTGTGAGGATGGCATCATTATGCGGAAAGTGGTCGGTTGTGACCTCAAAATAAGTCATGTATCGGCTAGCAGAGGTCTTTCCGTCATATGAATCGATATGAAATGGTTTGTACCACGGAGGAAAAGGAACGTCTCTCCATTCAACGGGATACGATTGACGTATTCTGAGGTCCCGAGAGGAGTCTCGGGCATTGAACATTGCTCGAAGCTCCTGAACTTCTCTCCTTGCCTCCTTGGCCTCATCTATAGCTGATGGAGCAGATATTCCAGGAGGATTATTGCCTAGAGGAGGAGCAGTCGTATTTGAGTCAGCGTTGACTGCAGGGCCCAAACTTGTTTGCCCAGGTGTCCTTGCTGGTTGAGTTGGCAAGGCAGCCTTGATCTTGTCTACTGACTTGACCAAGATTAGGATCATGGCTTCAAGCACTTCTAGATATTGTCGATCACTAGGACCTTCGTGATCATCTCCTGCCATAAATACTGTCCCACATGGGAAGAGACGGATAGGACCGTAGAGAATGTGCTTTCCGTATCGTACCCTCGTACAGAGAAATCGTCGAAGAACGTCAGAATGTCCACCTCCTTGGACTCGAATAGGGTGCTACCCCCTGCGCAGGAAGCTGCATCATTTTGGCCAAGGTAGTCACCCTCGAGGACGTCCAAGTCTGTAGCATAATTCCAGTGGATCGCTATCCCCTGCGCATCCTCTTGGAACACCAGCTTGTCGCATATGTTCAAGGGACTACCACCCCAGCTTCGTTCACTCCCAGGGACATAGTGGATGAACCCCCGGGTGTTAGAAGCTTCTTTCTTGAACAGGTACCTAGGTAGACACGCCCTTTGATCGTCGGCGGCAATCCTCTAGATGAGAATTTCCTTGCCGTGCTGGCTGAGGTTGCCGAGCTGGAGGAGCCTGTCTTCTTTCTTCCCTTGCCGGCAGGAACCTTTCAAGTTGACTTACAGAAGACGAAAGGAAATTCCTCATCTCCCAAAATTTGTAGTTGTTTCTCGAGTTGTCGTCGGACAGGTGCTGGCTGGTACAATCATTGGAAGACGGACTGTCGGTCTTTAGGTGCTGCCGACTTGTTGCAACAGCAGTTGATGACAACTTGGATACAGTGATGTCCTAGAGAGGGCTTACCGTATGCCAAGGTTGCCTCTCTCTTCTTACTTTTATGGATGAGTACTTTTCGCAAGTCGAGGGCAGATTGATCTACCTTTGTATCCGTTTTGTGGGCTCGGGTATCCTGAGTGCACGGGTGCGTAGGTATCATATTTGCTCCCTGATCTGAGGCAAGTAAAAGCACTTGCTCTCGATCATTGTTGGGAGACTTTTAGGACCTACCTTATCTATTTGTCACAGCAGGCTGGATACGGAACGTTCTGTGCAACTTTCCATCAGGGGCCCGTGTAACAGTTAACGTGCCCGCTGACGGTTAATAGATTAGACAGTTGACTGGGCTTGTCGAACCCACACTGCCCTATACTTCTTCGACTTAGCACCCAAAGGTGCATAGTAGAAAGAGTCCAAGTTGGAAGATTCAATATTCTCAATGGACCATATGGGGTCTGGTCCGCATGAGAGACGGTCAAAGACAGAGCTTCTGACAGGGCCGCATGGGGCATCTTATTTGCTGCCAGGATTAGCTGCCGCATAAGCCATATGTCTGCGGCCGTATGCGGCATCCTGTCTGCGGCCAGGATTGGCTGCCGCATAGGCAATCTGCATGCGGCCACCTTCATTATGCGACCTCTTCTTCGACTGCATGAGTTTTTCTTATGCCCCCAAAAGTCCAGCATCGTAATATTTTCCTCTGCCGAATTTGGGGACAACTGGGTCTACTACGGTTCGAAGCGAGCCACATGGGAGCTTTGGTCATCGTCTTGAGTGGCGAGAGGATTTCCTTCTAGAGCCTGGCGAGGGGCAGTGGTCTTGGGCCTCCGTATCCTGCGGGCTCTTTTCGGGTTGGCTTGCTTCTGTGCTGGATTGGTGCTCCCATTGGAGAGCATTTCCTCGATTGCTTGTTGATCAAAGCGAACAACAAGCATCTGCTATGTAGAGCCGAGCTTAGATGTGTCAGATTGCATCACCAATTTTTTATCGGTGGTAAAAAAAGTCCCCAACAGAGACGCCATCGTGTTTGCCATTAATTATCAAAACAAGAACTACAGAGGAACTAGATTTGATTGCAAACTTAAAAGTATAACAGAGAGCCTAGAAAGAAATCCTAGGAAACAATCTACGTATAATTGTTTAGTTTTGATTCTGGGGGGTGACGGTGGAGGCTCAGAAGAAATGTAGAAACTCTGTCTTACTCCTTGGACTATCGGACACAGTCTTTGCTCTTGAGGAAATACTCTTGATTTTTTTCCAGCCCTTAGCATGGGTGTGGTACCATGCTATTTATAATGATTTTGGGATGAAGCATATTTTGGGCCACATAGATGGTCTCATGGCCACGTGGCTGTAACAACACACGAAGACTCGGTCTTTGGCTGCCAGCTGGTGGTTTGTTGAGATTTCTTTGTTGCAGCAAATCTGGGTGGTTGAGACTTGGTCAACTTGCCACGTGCCCTCTCAAAAAATAGAATCAATCTGTTTGAGACAGAAAATGAGGGGCCGCATGGAGTTTGGGGCATTTTGGACCACATAGGTCTTCTTTGCCCTCTAGTGCTCGGCCATGCTGGGCCGCATAAGACTCATGCGGCTCAGGTCGCAATTTTCCTTAGCCACGTGTCCCACCAGCAGTGCCCCCAGTCTGCATGAAGTTTGGAGACTTTTGGGCCGTATAGATCCTACAATCTTGGCGAACTGCTAGGTCATATTTTGTCATTCTGGGCCGCATAAGGCTCATGCAGCTCAGGTCGCAGTCCTCCTGGCCGCATGACACCCCTGCGGCCCATGGCTCAGACCGCATGAACTCTCAGACACGTGGGCCTAGGTTCAGGCACGTGGGCCCCATGTCTTGTGATATGACACTTCTTGTCTTTTTCGAAAGGTCACGTCTTATCTTCATCTTTTTTTGTCAAGATGTGTCAGAATTGTCAGTGTTGTCAGCTTTGTTAGAGGGGCTTCTACGGCTGATCAGCATGGCCGCATAAGTAGCTCTTCCTTCTGCGGACCAAATTAACTTGGCCCAGAACACCAATGCGGTCAGCTTTTTTTTGTAATGTGATCCGCAAGAACCCCATCTTTTCCATGCTTCTACAATATATATATATATATATATATATATATATATATATATATATATATATATATATATATATATATATATATATATATATATATATATATATATATATCGGCAGCTGTGCGGTTTTCGCCCGTCGGAGGAGCCTCCTCTGCTCGTCGTAGCCCCCTCACTCCCTCCAGTGACCGGGTGGTTCTTCTGGACGGCCGGTCCCCTCGGTCTGGCCGCGTTCCTGGGCTGCTTTTTCCTTCCCGGCGCCCCCATCCTTTCTCCTCCTCCCCGCCCCCCCGGTCGGCCGGGGTCTGCCTGGCCGGGCATCTTATATATATATATATATATTTTTTTTTTTTCCGCCCGTCAGAGGAGCCTCCTCTGCTCGTCGTAGCCCCCTCACTCCCTCCAGTGACCGGGTGGTTCTTCTGGCCGGCCGGTCCCCTCGGTCTGGCTGCGTTCCCGGGCTGCTTTTTCCTTCCCGGCGCCCCCATCCTTTCTCCTCCTCCCCGCCCCCCCGGTCGGCCGGGTCTGCCTGGCCGGGCGTCTTCCAGACGAGCAGCTTCCCCTCCCTTTCCCCTCCTCCCCCTGCCCCTTCGGCGTCGCCACTCCCCGCGCTCCCGGGAGAGGCGTCAGGCGTTCGGCCCTCCTCCTCCGTCGGTAGTCCCCCCGGATGCTCCCTCGACCTCCCACGGCCCTCAGCCGGGGTCGAGCCCAGCTCCGTCAGGCCCTTCCCCCTGCCCGGCGTCTACCCCCCTCGTCGCTCCCCTTTCGTGGCTGGCGCCTCCTCTTTTCGCCACTCCTCCCTCCGATCCTCCTCTCGCGGTGCCCTCCCTTTGATGGCGGCCGCCTTTCTCTCTTTCCATGGCCGGCGTCCTCGCTCCTCCCGGCTCCCGGCGGCCCTAGAGCGGTCAGTGCCTCTACCCTCCCAGCCCCGCCGGCGTGCTCTTCGGTGATAGCGGCCCCCCTCGTGGGCTTCGGTGGTCGTGCTGCGGCCCCCGTGCTCGGTCTCCCCCGATTCGGCCCCAGCGTAGCGGCCCTCGGCGGCGCCCTCCCAGGCGTTGGACGACGACGCGATGTCCATCCTGTGCTTCGAGCTACGGCGTTCCTTCCGTCGTGTGCGGGAGGGTCCCCCCATTGCCGGTGGTAGGCCTCCGGCCGCCTGGAGGTCGAGCCCCTGCTCCCTCCCCCCTGCGGTCTTGCCACCTTCCCTCCCCCCGGAGGTCATCGCCCCGCCTCTCCCCCTCTCCTTCCCCTACCTCCCTCCCTCTCCCCCGAACGCCTCACCCCCCTCCCTCTCTCCTGAACGCCGCTCCCCCACCCTCCGAGCTTTTCGGGCCAGCCCCGTCCCTCGTCCGTCCCTCTCTTGGCCTCCGCCACCGGAGCCTCCTGACCCCGAACACCATGCTGGGGGCCCGAGGCTCCTCGAGCCGTGCGCCCCTCCCCCTCGGGCTGAGAGCCCCGTACCTTCGGAATGTGCGTCCTCATCGGGCTACGCGTCCCACTCCCCCCTTTTCGGGCAGAGTGCCCGTTCAACCCCCCCTCATTTTCGAATTTTCAAATTTTCAAATTTTTGGAAATTTGAATGTTCGAAATTACTAGCCACTTCCCCTTTCGGGCTAAGCACTCGTTCCCCCTCCTCTGGGTATCCGACCTAGCGTGACATTTTGAATTTCGAAATTTCAAAATTTTTGTTTTGAAATTTCGAAACCTAGTTGTTCTACTTTTCACATTTTCGACCATGTTCTACAGGGCCCGTTTTGTGTTTTTCGGTCTTGTAACCGTCTGTAAACCTCTCTCTGAGCCATCTTTATTTTAATATATATATATATATATATCCGGCGCTCCTAGCGTAAGTGGCAGGAGGGGGGCTCTTGGCGGGGAGACCCGGGATCGAGCCACCCCTCCCGCACAAGCCGGCTGGGTGGAAGTGGCCAGAGGTATGTGCGAGGATGATCGAAACATATATATATATATATATATATAAAGTGTGAGAGAAAGTATATATATATATAAATATATATATATATATATATATATATATATATATATATATATATATATATATATATATATATATATATATATATATATATATATAGTATTCGAGAATGTGCTCCTCTCCTTCCTCTGCCCTGCGATCTCCAGCCCCCCTCCGGCCTCGCTAGGCCGGAGGCCGCCCGCCTCCTCCCTTCCTCCCTCCCTCACCCCCCTTTCTGCATGGCGGCTCGCCCACGGGAGCGGCCATGTGAGCTTCCCCCGGACCTCCTCGTCATCTTCGGACAGCTCTCCCCTCCGTCGCCTTCAGCTCCTCGGCTTCCCCCTCCTCCGTCCTCCTCTTCAGTCCGCCACGGCCCCCCTCCTCCTCCTCCTCCCCCCGTCTCCCATGCGCTCCAGTTACCCTCTCCTCCACCTCCATCCCTGCTCCCGGCTTCCCCCTTTCCTCCCTCCACTGTCACGTCCCAACCCAGAATCATCCGAATCATCATCGTCGTAGGGGGCGTGATGCCGCACGAGCCTGGAGTTGCGCTCGTGCAAGGCAAGATGACAAGTCCTCAAATGGTTATTTTTGATTCGATATAAACAACGAAAGGAAAACAAAGTATGTGAAACAATTTCCTTTATTGATATCCAAACTGAGATTACAAAGGCTTTCAATAGCCCAATAATATATGCCAGATTGGCTACAACACTCAGGTTCTCTCTTGCCTACAAAAGATTTTACCGTTCCATACATCATGCCTTCTATATCTCGGCCGCATCAATCCTGTTGAAAGTCCGAGCGTCAATGTGATCGCAACGCTTCAAACGCTATAATATTCCATGTCTCTGCGCGATCAAGCGAAGCTTCGCCGCGAGTAATCCATTCCTTGTACCCTGCATAAAAGCTGATGGAGGAACAGTACGTTCGTCCTCGCATGTACTGATGCAAAGACCTTCTTTCTAAACCGACATTGTAGTATTTATGTTGAATCATGCAACTTAGCATATGATCTTGCTATATTCTCCTTAGGGTCGATTTCATGGCATATTCGAAAGCGTAAAGCATGTTATCATGGTAAGCATGTTATTCGAATTGAATAGGCAAGCAGACAAGCAATCTCGTGTTTGATTCGTGGCTTACCATCATGGACGCACTCGCCCTTGCACCGACGCAAGGTGAATACGCCCCATTCCTTCCCTGTCATGTTATAAGTGCATCTCTAAGCAGGATCTATGTGTGTGGGACACATATGTGCCTATACTTTCAACCCATCGTTCCTTAACTATATGATGGTCATTGGCGTATCCGCGCCGGAATGGACTAAAGGAGTTCCTCTTTTATTTTCCTTACTTTTTTTCTCTTCTTCTTTTTTTTTCGAAATTTGGGTAGCCCAACGTTTCACGGGTTGGGTCGATATCCCAAACAACCAAAACTTACCGCTGCATACCATCGTTTGCAGCTTTTCACATCTACCACCGAGTGCTAATCGGACTTCACAGATGTGCGCCTATCAAAGATTATATCCCTCCTAGGCCAAACGGTCCCGGTGCCCCGGTGCACCCGCTCGGAGGGAACATTCCGGGCACGGAAGATATCATAATTATCTCAAGTACATTCGACCATATAATGCCCTATTTTCAAACAACCAACATAGTCTTGAGCACGAGACTCAGACTTTATCAAACAACCCAACATAGTCTTGAGTCTGAGACTCAAACTTTATCATCTCGCATTTATTCTATTAACTTTCTATGTTCTTACATTTCATACTTCGTTTTAATGTTCAATGGCATCATGCCTCAACTCAATGTTCATCAACCGAATGACACGAAGGTCCTGAACACCTTTCGAGGCATCATGTCATATCTGACAGTTCCGCCACATTCATGCCACAACTGTATTCTTTCGCAATGAAGCCATCTTTTATGATCTTGTGCATGTAGGCATGTTTTGACACATTTATCATCTTTCCTTCGTGTCGTGCACTTGCTGCACGCATCGAAGCCGTATTTCCAGGTTCTGTGCCTTAGTGTTCAATGTTCGGGGCTTGCGCGCTATGGCGCTCGTCTATTGTCTTTCAATGTGCTAGCCTTTCTAACTCGTGCGTGAAGAAACGGTATGGTTCGTGCACTAAGGCACTCGCCGAATACAGTTATCCCATGTTCTTGCGGCTTGTGCACCGAGACGCTTGCCTTTGCGATATCTAATGTTCCATAGTGACTCGTGCATTTGATGTACGTTTTATTTCAATTGTTCTAACTAGTGTTTGACACAAACTATGATTTATCTTTCGATCGGACTACGCCCGTGATGTCAATAGGTTAACTTAGCATACAACGATATATTTGACTTAGACATGAAGAAGTAAAAACAAGAGTCAATCCTCCCACCTTGAGCCGATACGCCTCGTCGTTTCGCCAAGCCGATGCGGCTCGATTTACTAATTTCGTTGCACGACCAACTCTTCTGAGTTAGCCATTCGAGCACTTTGTGCTTCATTGAATTATACGTCTGATTTGGCTTACCGTGCCCAAGTCTCAGTCCGTTGCGAGGAGACGATTTGGTTTTGCGGACCCCTTACTGAATAAGGAAGAATGCCGACCTCTAATATTTTAGCGTAAACGTATAGCCTGCACAGGAAACCAACTAAAACCAATACTTGCATCGATTCGGACTTGCGCCTTGGTCGATTCGATTTCTTAGAATCTTTGAGCCGTCTCAACGCACTTATCCTTCGGGGCAATGCGGCGCTTCACATCGATTCAACTCGACGTATTCTTTGGGACAAGGCAACTCTTCGCATCAATTTAGTTCGATGTATTGTTCGGGACAACATAACTCTCATATCGATTCGCATCGATACATTTTATTCGGTCAACGCGACTCTTTGAGTCAACGCCTCAGCATAATGTGCCGTGCGGAGCGGGGCATTACAGAATATACCACTCAAAACAAGGTTTATCCTCGAACCAAAATCAACACTCCAATCAAGTGTTTTATAGATCGTTTCACGATCTCGTCCCACCAATGTTGTTCAGTTTTACACTATCTTGCAAGCTTTTCATTAACATTCTAAGTCTTTTCTGCAGCTCGATTTGAATTTGTATACAACTCGATTTGGATCCGTACCTATATTCAAGGCGTCCCGAAGATATATGAATTTCGACCAAGTCCAGTGGTAGCAAATTGAAACAAAGCTGACAGGTAAATTTTTAATCCTATGCTTGCCATCTCGTACTCTTAATCGGACTTATCTTTAGCAACTGTTTTCAAAATTTTATTGCATAGGTATATTCGATACATAGGTGATTCATTCAACAAAGTCACTGCATGTGATGCGATTCAAAATTGCATTTCTCATTTCGTATGTTTTATATGGACTACCAACTCTATGCATCGCGTCAAGCCGTCGCGCATCCGATCACAACGAGTCTCCGCAACGCCTTGCGTTCGATGTCGCTACCCAGCTATTTCCGAAGTCTGGTTATGCAACTTATCTCGATACGATTTTCTTTGTTGACTTACACTTTTATCAACATTCAGGACTTTGCCCGCTAGGTTACTTGCCTAGACACCGTGCTAAATTATCTCGACGCAACTTTAAATTGACATTGCTTAAAGGCCACAATCTATCCGACACAAAAGTCCACATCGAGGCGACGGTGATTAAGACAACGATTTGCGTTAACACGAAGATCTTTACGATGCGTCTTACATTCAATTCCTAACGAGTAGGAATTCACTAGCCAAATTTCTAACTTATCCGTCTGCAACATCGAATATAAGTTCGATTCACGCAAGCTCAATTACAAGGTGAATCCGAATCTAACGACATAACTCGTAAGTCATTACCTTATCATTCTCTCTCGTGCATAGCACGATTCTCGCAGTCACCTATCCGAATCACCAAGTTTGTTGGTAAATTTCTAGTTCAATCGTCGACCAACATAACCATTCAATTATTTATCTGACGAATACTCAAAATCTAACTATATCATTCTCAATCGAAAGTTATTCCAATAATTCTGAATCGTCTAGACTTATCGTCAATATACACCATATTTTCTGTCTCGATGCATTCTTTCATATGCGACATCGCATGGGTCATCTTACGGTCTGCCACATTCAATTTGATTTGGCGGTTAAGTCTTCTAGGATCAGCTATCCCTAAGCTACGCTCGATAATTTTGGATCATCACCGAAGGACAGTACTACGAACCATGCTATATCTTATTTCGGGGCCAAATTATGTTCTGATGATTTCTGTGCGACTACCCAATTTCGGACAAAACTATTCCTATCGGGGCAACTGATGCGCTACTATCCTCCGAGTACGGCCATGCACTACAGTTGATGATTCTGCAATTCACGAAGCATCTACTCGTATTTAGTTCGAGTCTATCTTATTTGCGGTCGACACACGAGATGCTATACGCATCGAGCAATCATCGATGACTTATAGTCTCGTCTTGATCAATCACAAGTTCATGATCAACCAGTTCATTTCATTTTCGTATTATTATTTACAAAATTTTGATAGCGCGAGGCACACTCCATTTTGTATTCTTACATCGTGCTTAAGTTTCCTTATGTATCGATCTCGATACGTCGTATCAATTTCGATAGCGTAAGGGTCAACTTTGAATCCGTTTCAACGTCGCAACTTGCATTGCATACGTCCAAGTTTGCAACAAACTTTTCCATACGCATCAACTCGTTTTCTGATTCGTCGCATCCCGCAATACTTTGATCGCGTAACTGATTTATCGATTATCCAACATCGAACCCTCAAGTCATACGATCTCGCCCTCTAAGTTTTGTATGTTTTTCAGTCATTTTCAGATGAGTTTCGTCGTAATGTAACCAACTATCTCTTAGGCACTATTTACTCGCATCAACCAACTCTTCACCGAATTTGCACATCGTACAATCAGATTATAATTCGCCTCGCCTAATATTTCTATCGAGATCACAAGTCGTGCGATTCGGTTCACCTTATCCAACATTTCTATCGATATCGCAAGTCGTGCGACTCATTTGTAAGTTAGAGTTTTCCTTTTCCGTCGATCCGATTATTGCTTCAAGGCATAATCGTTCCGCTAGTCTCGGTCGTTCGACCGACTTACAATTTTCGTCCGACGTATCATTCATTGATACGAGTCTCGCCTTATCGTCCCAACCGATTTTCGAAGAACACTTGCATGAACATATCGTCATACAAATTTCCAATCGAGTCTCGGTACTCTCCCGTCCGTTGCAGACAATCCTTCCGTAATTCTCACAACACGTCGATGCAATTCATCGCACAAGTGGTATATCATATACCACTCAGAATCAAGGCATTCATCGCATACGTGGTATGGCATATACCACTCGGAAATCAAGTCATTTCCCTCGTATTAACTCACTATGAACCAACAATCTCTTCTGACTCACGATTTCTGTAGTGATCGTGCTTGATCACAATCGTAGCTTTGATTAAATCAAATCTGACACAACTTGGCCAATGTTTTCATTTGCCAACACAAGTTCGGTATGCAACCGAACGATTCATTCTATCGATTTTATGATTTCAGTTCCTTCCGTTGCATCTCGTACAACGATTTATTTCCAATCTCCTTTGCACTTTGTGCAACGATTTACTTCGATATGCGTTGCACCACGTGCAACAATTTACTTCTGACTTTCAAAATCAGTGCTTAAATCCATTCAACATATTCGATATTGACTTATCACTTTCATTGCAACGCATTATTTAAGTTTCCGCATTGGTGCAACCAATATTCACAATCCATTACACTTCGTGCATCATTTTATTTTCCATTCAACATGTTAAATTACAACAACATCTCAAATCGCATTTCACAATTTGTTGCACTTGCAGCAACTAATATTTCACGACTTGTTGTACTTAATGCAATAAACCCTTCGCGACTTTCTTAGCAAACATCATGTAATTTCCAAAACACATGCAGCAAAATTACACGATTTGTATTAGACTTATTGTGTGGAACATCCAGTGCGGAATTGAGTAGAGTCAAGAGTGATTCGATTGGTGGTTGGCAACTTTTAGAATTGTAATAAAGCGAACGTCCAGAGGAAATTGAGCCTAGAGCTCTGAAACCCATTTGTCAAACCCCGACCTAGAAACACCCGAATCATCGTCCTCCCAGGGGGCGTGGTGCTGTACGAGCCTGGAGTTGCACTCGTGCAAGGCAAGATGACAAATTCTCAAATGGTTATCTTTGATTCGATATAAACAACAAAAGAAAAACAGAGTATACGAAACAATTCTCTTTATTGATATCCAAACTGAGAATACAAAGGCTTTCAATAGCCTAACAATATATGCCAGATTGGCTACAACACTCAGGTTCTCTCTTGCCCATAAAGGATTTCATCGTTCCATATATCATGCCTTCTATATCTCGGCCGCATCAATCCTGTTGCAAGTCCGAGCGTCAATGCGATCGCAACGCTTCAAACGCTACGACATTCTATGTCTCTGCACGATCAAGCGAAGCTTCGCCGCGAGCAATCCATTCCCTGTACCCTGCATGAAAGATGGTGGGGGATCAGTACGTTCGTCCTCGTATGTACTGATGCAAAGACCTTCTTTCTAAACCGATATTGTAGTATTTATGCTGAATCATGCAACTTAGCTTATGATCTTGCTATATTCTCTTTAGGGTCATTTCATGGCATATTCGAAAGCGTAAAGCATGTTATCATGGCAAGCATGTTATTTGAATTGAATAGGCAAGTAGACAAGTAATCTCGTGTTTGATTCGTGGCTTACCATCATGGACGCACTCGCCCTTGCACTGACGCAAGGTGAATACGCCCCATTCCTTCCCTGTCATGTTATAAGTGCATCTCTAAGCAGGATCTATGTGTGCGGGACACATACGTGCCTACACTTTCAACCCATCATTCCTTAACTATATGATGGTCGTTGGCGTATCCGCGCCAAAATGGACTAAAAGAGTTTCTCTTTTATTTTTCTTACTTTCTTTTCTCTCCTTCTTTTCTTTCTCGAAATTTGGGTAGCCTGGCATTTCACGGGTTGGGTCGCTATCCTAAACAATCAAAACTTACCACTGCATACCATCATTTGCGGCTTTTCACATCTACCACTGAGTGCTAATCGGACTTCACAGATGTGCGCCTATCAAAGATTATATCCCTCCTAGGCCGAACGATCCCGGTGCCCCGGTGCATCCGTTCGGAGGAAACATTCCGGACATAGAAGATATCATAATTATCTCAAGTCCATTCGACCATGCAATGCCCTATTTTCAAACAACCAACATAGTCTTGAGCGCGAGACTCAGACTTTATCAAACAACCCAATATAGTCTTGAGTCCGAGTCTCAAACTTTATCATCTCGCATTTATTCTATTAACTTTCTATGTTCTTACATTTCATACTTTATTTTAATATTCAATGGCATCATGCCTCAACTCAATGTTCATCAATCGAATGACCCGAAGGTCCTGAACACCTTTTGAGGCATCATATCATATCCGACAGTTCCGCCACATTCATGCCACAACTGTATTCTTTCGTAATGAAGCCATCTTTTATGATCTTTTGCATGTAGGCACATTTTGACACATTTATCATCTTTCTTTCGTGTCGTGCACTTGCTGCACGCATCGAAGCCGTATTTCCATGTTCTGTGCCTTAGTGTTCAATGTTCGGGGCTTGCGCGCTAGGACGCTCGCCTTTTGTCTTTCAATGTGCAAGCCTTTCTAACTCGTGCGCGAAGGCACGGTATGGTTCGTGCACTAAGGCACTCGCCGAATACAGTTATCCCATGTTCTTGCGGCTTGCGTACCGAGGCGCTCGCCTTTACGATATCCAATATTCCATAGCGACTCGTGTATTTGATGCACGTTTCATTTCAATTGTTCTAACTAGTATTCGACACACACTATGATTTATCTTCTGATCGGACCACGCCCGTGGCGTCGATAGGTTAACTTAGCATACAATGATACATTTGACTTAGACATGAAGGAGTAAAAAGAAGAGTCAATCCTCCCACCTTGAGCAGATACGCCTTGTCGTTTTGCCGAGTCGATGCGGCTCGATTTCCTAACTTCGTTGCACGGCCAACTTTCCTGACTTAGCCATTCGAGCACTTTGTGCTTCATTGAATTATACTTCCAATTTGGCTTACCGTGCCCATGTCTCAGTCCGTTACGAGGCGACGATTTGGTTTCGCGGACCCTTACTGAATAAGGCATAATGTCGACCTCTAATATTTTAGCGTAAACGTATAGCCTGCACAGGAAACCAACTAAAATCAATACTTTCATCGATTTAGACTAGTGCCTTGGTCGATTCAATTTCTTAGAATCTTCGAGCCATCTCAACGCACTTATCCTTCGGGGCAATACGGCGTTTCGCATCGATTAAACTCGATGCATTCTTTGGGACAAGTCAACTCTTCACATCGACTTAGTTTGATGCATTGTTCGGGACAACGTAACTCTCGTATCGATTCGCATCGATACATTTTATTCAGTCAACGCGACTATTTGAATCAACCCCTCAGCGTAATGCGCCGTGCGAAGCGGGGAATTACACCCACCGCCCAAGTCGGAGTGCCACCCGGCCCAGGCCGCCCTCAGGACAGCGTGCGGTGTCCCTCCTTAGCCTCCCTGGGGAGCTGGCAGCCCCCTGCTTGTTTATCCATCGGTCCGTTTCGGGGGCGGTGGGCGCGGACCAGATCCCTCATTCCGATTCTTTTTTCGAATCTCCCGCTCTTTCGGATAATCGAGCCATCTCGAGGCCGGGGGTCGCGCTGCTATGCGTCCCCGAGCTTGTGGGCGCATATGGCTGCCCTGTTGTGGGTGCATATGGCAGTCCCCCCAATCGGGCGCATCCCCCTGCCATTCCCATCTCTCTCCTCACGGTACATTCGGCGCGGCTCTTGCGGGCGCATATGCTCTAGCTTGGGCGTGCGCGTACGAAGGTTCTCCTTCCGTGGGCGCATCCCCCTCCTTCCTCAGACGGGCGAAGATGGTGGCCCCCTTCCTGCTCCGGAGGGCGCATGTGGCCCCGCCCTTGCGGGAGCATGTTGCTCCGCCCTTGTAGGCGCATCCCCCCTTCTCCCCCGGATGGACGCATATAGTGTCCCCCCTTCTACTCCCGAGGGCGCATGGGGCCGCTTATCGTCGGGCACCTTTGTGGGCACATATAGCCGCTCTTCTTCGGGTGACGCAGGTGGCAGCTCCCCGCTAGGCGCCCTGCCCCCAGCTGGCCTCCTCCCCCTGCCAGGGTCGTAGGCGCCCGGTCGATACTTTCTGCCCCCTCCAATCCCCCACCCCTCTGTCTGCTCTCTTCCAGCCGATCTCATTGCTCTCTACCCCTGTTGGGAACGGGATCCCAGGACGGCCGTCCCCCCACCCACCCTCCCTATCACTGCGCGGCCCCCCCTTGCGTAGAACAAGGACCCCTTCCCCCGTCGAACCATCCGTTGACTTCCTACGCTGACAAGCTTCGTCCGGAGAGAACGGCCAAGCAGGGACTCCTGTTCCCAGACGTCCACCTTTCCGAAGTTGAATATTCGGTACCATCTCCAGTGCCTACAGACCCATTCTCCCAGCATGAGCTAACCTCCCTGGCCACCTTCTTCCCCCACTCCTTCGTTCTCAAATTCTCCTCAGGCTGCCCCAAACTCTCCAGGGTTCAGGAGGTTATTGCCAGTTGGAGGCTCACTGTAGAATACAGGGTCGTACCCCTTGACCCTAGGCACATCCTGCTCCATCTCTCCTCCGATCTTGACCACAGGACTGTGCGGTCCAAAGGCACCAGCAGGGTGGACTCCCACCAGATAAAGATTATCAAATGGTCCGTAAACTTTAGCACCAAGGAAGACTCAGCGACGGTGGCTGCCTAGGTGACCCTTCCCAACCTCTCCCTCATTTGCTTCGTCCCAGCGGCCATTAGGCGTATAGCCAACTCCTTTGGGACTTATATGGCCACAGCAGCAGAAACCAACAACCTGACCAAAGCCCACTATGCGAAGATTTGTGTGGAACTTGATCTCTCTTCCGAGCCCCCCAATCACATCCTTATTGAACTTGGCAACTGGTCCCACACCCAATAAATCGTCTACGATAACCACATTATTTTCTGCTCCCACTGGCATCTACGCGGGCATCTCTCGAAGCATTGTTACTGTAATGCTCCATCATGTTCAGTCAATCAGAGGAATCGGAACGCCAACGGCGTTCGGACTTAGCCTTACAACGGCTGATCGAAGACATCGCTCGGTCGAGGCAAACGCTCGCTCAGGTGGGGTAGTTTCGGTGAACTCGCCTCATCTTAGCCTTCACATAATAAATTGCATATTTTTAACTTGCACAAGTAGGCTTGATAATAAAAGAGACAAATTCACATAGCTAAGGGAATAATCCCGACAGGTCGAACTGAGTTAGAATATGGAAAGGTCCAACGGTCGGTTTAGAGTTGGTGCACGACGTACTTTGAAAATGACACACGATCCTTCGTCTTGTGGCTTGGGAGAAGGAAAGTTGGTTGAGTAGGCGAAGTTATGAACGTAGCCTAAGTCATAGGCGTCGCCCGCATGAATGCTTGATAAAGCATGCACGATCCATTGTCCAAGGCTTGTATAGCCTTTGCCTGCCCTATTGGTTAAGCTGTATAGCACATCTTGTGGCATAAGTCTAGGCACCCCAAATATCTTGGTTGTTTAAAGTCAAACACGTGTACGGCACGTTCCCACGATGCAAGGCTTGACACAGCCTTTGCTCGTCAAGTTGATACACGATTAAGTTAGGCTAGGTGATCCTAGGCGATCGAAGATGTTCTAAGAGCTGTCCTATATTTTTTACGGTTATCGATATTACTTGGGTTCACGATCGTAAGGCCCGTCATATAGAGTATGACTTAGGTGGTGATGTCGCATAGAGTTCAAGTTGGTTTAAGACACGATGTCACGGGCTTAGTGTTTTAAGGCACGGGCTACGGTTGATTCATTGAGTTTGGAAAGTATTTCAAATAGTTGTCCTTGAGTTAGTGAAATAATAGGGCAAGGAAGAAGAATGCTCGCGACTGGGTCGTCGAGGCAAGGTCTCAGATGTGAGAAGTATTGAACTTGGCCCTGAAAGATATAGTAACACTAGTTGTAGATTGACTGTATGAGACGTCAGTTCGAGTCGAGTCTTGCATGGTCATTGGACAAATTGTACAAGGTAAAAAAAATAGTTTCTCGAACGACGACCTAGGCGGCCCATGGGAACCGTTTCGATGGTAGACATTCGTAGCTGTGCTGGATGACCGTTCGGGTTAGGCAGGGACTTGCAGTGGAGCTAGCTACTCACACTGGCAAGGGACGTCCGTCTAATCAAAAGCTACAAAGGGAGTCCATTATAGCGCTCGGCGATAGTGACTAGTTCATGTAGATAAGTCGGTATGGGCGGTGATCCGCATGTATGCCTTTGGATTGAGTCGAGTATTGTGTTCACTATATATCAATGAGTCGAGTCGAATGTGTGCACGATCGGAAGACAATTTTGGCCTACGATTTGGCTGCAACGAAGATACCGTGCTTCGGTACGAGATGTGGCGTCGAGTCTTAAGTTTTCGGCATATAAGTTGCATAAGTTGGATTTGAGTCATCTTAAGTTTAAGTCAGGAAATGCCGCAAGGCAAAGTCGGTCGAGTGACACTTAGTCCACAAGTCTTGATTGGGTCAGTTGGTGATCAAAGTAGTAAGGGCCACAAGGCGGCGATATGGTTAAGTCACACTGAGTTGCGAGGTACTACACGATAGATTTGTAGCACGGTCACATAGAAATAGAGTCTCATCGAGTAGTTACATCTTTGATTACAGGCCGAAAGACAAGCACGACTTGATAGGTTATTGTTGATGCAAGCACGGGATGGTCTGAGACAAAATAGGCGAAGGCGTCTGTCCTAAAAATTGATTCTAAGGCAAGAATAGAAAGACAATCATAAAGGGACTATGTTGCATAAAGTAAATGAACGCGTCAGTTTTGTATGGGTGGGCGAGGAGCTCACTCTACTAGTACAATTGAGTACTTACACCCACATAGTTTTTATGTGCAGGCACAGGTAGAAGCTCGTGGCACGGAGCTCGCTTGGATACGTCGAGGCACGGAGTCTTTGGTGATTCGAAGCGTACGGCCGCATGGAGTCAAGACTTACACATGACATAATATATGGACGTCGCCTTCCGAAGCATCCGCTGGCTCAAGACTTGTATTTGAGAGATGAGAGAGAGCTGAGTGACTTGAAATGTGAGAAGAGTGAGCTTGAGTGACTTGTAATCTTGGCCTTGCGTCCTTTGTAATCCTTGTTTTAATATCAATAAAATGCGTCATTTGAATGACTTATGTTTTGTTCTAAATTTCTGCTGCTATTATTCAATGTCTCTGCTTGGGACTTCTGTGCGACGACCCCGTCGCAGCCGCTGAAATCGTCCGTTATGGAACCTGCCTTGTACGAGCGCAATCTAGGCTCGTGCGGTATCACGCCTTAGCGAGGACGATCGCTCCTATGGGAGCGGGGCGTGACATAATGGTATAAGAGCACGGCTTTACGTCCTTAGACTATCGATTGAATTCTTTAACTCCGTTGTTTCTACAAACTCTAAAGTATTGCTTCCACAAAGTTGATATCATTGGTGTGCTCTCTCTCAAATGTCCTACGGATGTCCATATAATAAGTCGAAATAATTTGCAAAACGTAGGAGAACAGTTTTTGACAAGAAACAAAAGGATAGTTCACGTAACCACGGTTGGCTAAGTTGGGCTGGGCATATACACCAAAGTTGCATCGACCTTAGAAAAGTCGAGCGCGGGATTCGAATAGTATCGAGCAAGAATAAGTTGAACTCAATTGAGTAAAGTGAGATGACTATCGATAGGGACGCTATCGAGTGACGATAACGTCGATGCGATATAGATGAGCGTGCTTGGAATTAAAGGAATGGTCCGAATGAAGAATTTAGAGAAGTCGATTTTGATTCGAATGATAGTTGAGGATTTGTAAATGACTTCATCCCTGAGTGGTGTATGCGATAGCCTCAGGAATATCGATTGATCGATTGAGGATGCGGGATGTCGGTGAGTCTATCAGCAAGCGTCGCGTTATACAAAGCCTTAGATCGAGTACGATTGAGTCAGTTATTATCTTGAAGTTTAGTAAGTGGATTCGAACAAATTAGAAATGACACGCATGGAACGTGCACGGGATTGAGGATTACGCGAGTATGAATGTTTGCCATGAACTATAAAAGAACAGAACAATTATATTGGAGGACTGAACTTTTACTTCACAATACAAACTCGTTCGTACAAAGAAAGCCTTGGGACGAAAACCTAGGTACTGCAATCTAAGTACAATTGTTTATTTTAGATTCTGGGGGTGACGGTAGAGGCCCGAGAAAGCGACGGCAGCTCTGCCTTACTCCTTGGACGATCGGATGCAGCCTTGGCTCCGGTGAAGAAATGCTCTTGGACGTGTGGGGAGACTCCCTTGCACCTTCGGTTGCTGGATCTCTGGATGTCTCTGTAGTGCCCTCTCTCTTTTTTCTCTGCTCTCTCCTGAATTCTCTAATCCCTTCAAAATCCTCTCCCTTCTCTCCTTTTTTTTCGCAAGGGAATGGCACCTTGCTATTTATAGAAGTGGGGGTGTGATCATTAGGGTTTGCAAATGATTGCCTCCTTGAGAAGTCGGCGGTTAAGGATAAATTAATCTGGGCCATTCATTCTGATTGTAGCAAATCTAGGTAATTAATGTAGATTGCATCAAATCTCTGTGGGCAATAAATATTGATTGCCATAAATCTTCGTGATTTGTGATAGCCTGCCACGTGTCCAATTTGCTTGATTTGATTTGATCTGGGCCATTATGACGATCGCAACAAATCTAATTTTGTTAGAATTTTTTAGCACCCATAATTCCGGGGAAGATAAGACTGCCACGTTTCTCAATTATAGCGAAGAGCGCCACGTGTCTCAACTGGATCGTCCTGGCTGAGCCGTATATGGGGGGTGATCTCAGCCGCATATGGATGGGAAGCCGTATGGGGATGGGCAGCAGCATGGAAATAGGTAGCCGCATGCAGAGGGGCAGCCGTATGGAGATAGGCAGCCGCATACAGATGGGCAGCCGTATATGGATAGGCAGTCGCATGCAGATGGGTAGCCGCATGGGGATACGGACAGGCAGTCGCATACAGATGGGCAGCCGCATGGAGTGGCCTCGAGACTTGGTGGATTTTGCCAGCCGTAAGGAGATTTTCTCCTCTTTTCCATAAATACGCCATCATGTCAGTCATTATTGCGTCTTTATGTCAGAGCTGTCATGGCTGTTTTTTGTCAGAGCAGTCATCAGGGCATTAAATACAGCCGCATGTAGAGAAGAACTGTTTGAAGGCCACGTGGCTTCTTTCTGAGCCGCATGGACCCTTGAACCGCATGGACTTCTGAGCCGCATGGGGATCCTTCTGTTGGAGCCACATAGGTCTTTCTTTATTCTTTTCCATGCTTCTACAAGACCCCCTTCAAAGTTTTTAATTTGTAAAATTGAAATACTTTGAATAAGAAGCATGGCCATGTAAAAATTCTTCGGGCCGCATAGGATGTTCTGGCCGTATGGATGTCTCAGCCGCATGGCCTCCTCAGCTGCATGGCCATCTGAGTCGTATAGGCTATCTGGCCGCATAGGCTCTTTGCCACGTCCCCATGCCACGTGTGCAAATCTTTGTATTGATTGCCTTTGATTTGAGCCATCTTTTGGGGGGAGTCCCAAGAGTCGGCTCATTAAATTTTGGATTTTCTTTGGATGAATCTCCTTCATGAGAGGGGGTAAAATCCTAGGAGTCAATTTTGCATGCAGTACACGACCCGAAGCGCTCCATCGGTCCACGTGCTTCCTCCCCCCTTTTGTCCTATAAATAAGAGTAATTAAGAGAAGAAATCTCTTTACTCTCTTCTTCAACTCAAGCCTTTCCTGCCCTAACTGTCATCCTCTTCTTCGATCACCGATGGCTCCCAAGAAGACTGTTGCGATGAAGGATAAAAAGGCGGCGTCTTCGTCGGCTGCGGCGACGAAGGACAAGAAAGCTGCTTCTACTTCGACTGCGGCGACGAATGATAATGTGGCAGCTCCTCCGCCAACCGACGTGCCCGCAGTTCACCCCGACGTCCACCCCACTATTGCTGGTAAGGACACTGTGTGAGCTTGAAACCCTAACTGTTGTGGCTACGTCACATGTTCTATGCGCGAGCCTTTATCTTTATGTGTGCCGCATGTATGTTTTCTGTTCGAGCCGCATAAGCTCCCCTTTTGGACTGTGCTGCGTAAGGCTCTGACCATCTTTTGACTTTGTTTCTTTTTATCTTTAATTCTTACAGCAACCCTGCCGAAGGCTGAGATCATTGTGAAGGAAGAGTTGATGCCCCCTTCCAAACAAGAATCATCGCTTGTTAAGGAGGAGGTAACACCAGAAGCGGAGGAACAGAAAGGAGAGCTGGCGCCCGTTGCTGTAAAGGAGGAGCCCCAGTCTAACGACGGTAGTACTGGGAGTTCTGATCTTCCTATTTTGGACGAGGATCTTGCTCAAGTACATCCTTCATATGCAAAATGGTTGAGGGATTGGTATATGCGTCCCCACAACTAGGATTCGTGGGCTCTCACAAATGTCCGTCTTTATTTTGATACTTTTGTCTGTCTTTAGCTGCTGTTTATGTCTTGCTTCTTTTGGACATCGATGTAATCTCTTTCCCTTTTGTCTGAATAAAATGATAGAGAACTTTTTTGGCTTGCTCATGTTATGTAGTCATGTGAATGTAACTTATTTTGAACATGACACATTCGCTCTGTTCTTTGCTTGTAGTAGTTGCCCCAATGGGAGACTTTTTTGTGGACCTATTATCCCTGGCGTACCCTGGTTCTGGATATGGATAATAAGTTGAGAGAGAAAACCAACATATTTACTCAGAGGTAATGAGGACATGGCAAATATGAGGGTTTCTTCGATGGAGCCTTCCTACTCAGAGGTAATGAGGACATGGAAGGAGTGGACTCAACGGAGGATATTTATGGTTAACAGAGGACATTTATGGACCTATTATCTTTGGCGTACCTTGGTTAAGGATACGGATAATAAGATGAGAGAGGAAACCAACATAATTACTCAGAGGTAATGAGGACATGGCAAGTATGGGGGTTTTACCGCGGAGTCTTCCTACTCAGAGGTAATGAGGACATGGCAGGAGTGGACCAACAGAGGATATTTGTGGTCAACTGAGAACATTTGTGGACCTATTATCTTTGGCATACCCTGGGTTTTTTTTCGGTACAGATAATAAGCCGAGAGAGAACCAACATATTTACTCAGAGGTAATGAGGACATGACAAATATGAGGGTTTCTTCGATGGAGCCTTCCTACTCAGAGGTAATGAGGACGTGGTAGGAGTGGGCTCCATGAAGGGGTACATAGAACGACTCAGAGGTAATGAGGACATGGAAGTTCTATGTAGAGGGATGATTTGTTTTTGGTGGAAGTAAAATGACTCAGAGGTAACATCGACGTGGTCGTTTTAAAAATTTTGTGGATCTGTTACCCTTTTTGTGTACTGAGAGTACGGGTAGTGGATCATGAGGGAGGAGCCCTTTTAGGAGGAAAGTTCAGAGGTATGATCATACATGACTTACTACCTAGGAGAGGCGATATAGATTTATCTGTAGTGACTAGAGGGTTAGTTCAGCGGTACCTGCGGGTACATAACTCGATAATCTGGGAGAGTTGGAGTCGGCATGTGAGTTCAGTGGTACAAAAGAGTACATGACTCGTCATTCTGGGAGATTTGTAGTCGGGATGTGAGTTCAGGGGTACGAAAGAGTACATGACTCATCGATCTGGAATTTGGAGGATGTGAGTTCAGCGGTACCGGAGGGTACATAACTCAGCAATCTGGGATATTGTGAATGTGAGTTAAGCGGTACCGGCAGGTACATAACTCAATAATCTGGGATTTGGAGAATGTGAGTTCAGCGGTACTGGCGGGTACATAACTCGACACTCTGGGATATTTGGAGAATGTCGTTTAGATATAATATTTCTTCAGGAACTTGCCGTTGACGGGCCACATGAGCAAGTCTCCGTTTTGTTTTACGAGGCGGTAAGCACCGTTGGAGAATACAGCCTCAATGATAAATGGACCTTCCTATTTTGGCTGGAATTTGCCGGCGGTTTTGTGAGTCATAACCATCGGCCTCCGAACTGCCAGAACGAGATCGCCCACTTGGAATGTTCTGATTTTAACCTTCTTGTTGAAGGCTCCGGAGATGCGTGCTTGGTATAGCTCGATTCGTTGCTGAGCCAAGAGGCACTTTTCATCTAAGGCCTCCAACTCTTGTAGCCGACGACGGTAGTTATCGTCCGTCGTCAATTGGTAAGTGAGAGCAACGCGGAGCGAAGGTATTTGAGTCTCCAATGGGAGAACTGCCTCACTCCCGTACACCAGGGAGAGTGGTGTGTTTCGAGTGGCCGTTCGGACCGTAGTACAGTACGCCCATAAGCATTCACCAAGCTTCTCATTCCAGTCGCGTTTGTTGGATGATACGAACTTTTTGAGTAACTTGATGATGGTTTTGGTGAATGCTTCTGCCAACCCATTCGCTGTCGGATTGTATGGCGTCGAAGCAACATTCTGAATTCGATGCTTGTCGCAGAATCGATAGAAGGCGTGGCTTGCGAACTGCGGACCATTATCGTGGATGATCCTTCGGGGCAGCCCAAAGCGATAAATGACGTGATGCTTGATGTCACGCCCCAGAACCAGAATACTGGAGAGCGGGGGCAGACATAGCCAGCTACGTATATTGAAATAGAATACATCTCAACTATACGGTCACGGCTGTCTAGATATGAGGGTTTACTACAAGCCAGCAGTTTCTTAAGGTCAAGCCTATTGTCTCAATCTTAAGCAATTAACAGAGTTACAAGATATTAGAGCATCAAATATATATATATAAGGCGTCCCAAATATTACATATTGGATGATCATGAAGCTAGTCGTATAAAATGATGGGACTAGTAAGAGTTCAGTCATACATGATCAACCCTAGGATTTGTTAATCATGTTTACAGCTCGTAGGCAGACAGTAAGTAAATGTGCATCGAGCTAACAGGTGCTCGTCGGCTAAATGCCTCAAAAGAATAAATTTATATATAAGTGGGTGAAACAAAAAGGAAAACCCACTCTTGGCCCGGGTTCCGTCTAGTTGTCACCATTGGGCTGGAAGCTCGGTAGATCCTCGGGAGCTGCTCCGAAATCTGGCCACACAAAACCAGCTGGGTCAAACCCCAGAAAGAGCAAGTGCCACAAGGAGGCCACAAATAAGAACAAAAGCCAGCATATCAGAACATAAGAATAAAAGAAGTACAAGTAGTAAAGTACACAGGGCGATAAACGACTAGGGACGTGGAACCATTCCGGGAGCCAGGTTACAATCCTTAAACCAAACAAGGACCGGGATTGTACCCCTTCGCCTGAATAGCTCATTGTCTCTATCCATTTATCGTTAGAGATAAGTAAAACAATCATGATCAAGAGTTCCAGGTACAGGGGCTAGACAAGACTTAGACAGAGCTGGACACCATTCATTCACAATCGGCCAAGCAAGTACTACGGCTTACTACTTTAACTAACTAGGGTTATCACAAGCCTAATTACTAACAAGATGCAAGTGAGAAATTCCAGTCCCAAGCCCTGCAGACCATCCAGTTATCCTTCCGCGGGTTGAGAGTTATAGGTGGGTACATTGCCCGGGAGACAAATGTACCCTTAGGTGACTTAGAGGGTGCAACACATGACAGTGTGCTGGAAATATGCTCTACTCGTCGGCAAGCTACAAGTCCATTAAAGCGCCCAGATAACGAGATTGCCTGTGACTGGGAATTCTCCATGTTCTAGTTTGATCTAATCATTAGCCTAATCCAATTTAGCGCGAGTCCCTGGCCGTGGTACCCAGGAAGTCACGTCCTAGACATGATGCGGGACAAGACAAGTGGATTGTACAAGCAAGCAAGCAGGAACACCCATGGTGTCAAGGCGAGTCAAGTCAAGTTATCAAGTTACAAGTCAAGTCAAGTCAGGAGTGCGCCGCCACGGGCCACTATCAAGTTATCAAGATAAATCATGTCAGGGTACTTGTTAGGAGTGCGCCACGATGGGCCACTATCATGTCAGGTTGGTCATGTCAGGAGTGCACCACTATGGGTCACTGTCGTGTTAGGCTATTTCCTTGTCATGCCATGCCATGTACAATAGTCATTCCAAACGTATTAAGTAAAATCAAGTTCATGACAAAAGGCGTAAGGATATAAAATGGGCGTAAAATATCTAATAAAATACTAATATAAATAGGACTATAGAAGAGCCAAGATCAAAAAATAAACAAATTCATCATAGACAAGTAGGTTGTGCAGGGTAGGTACTGCGCAGGGTGCCAAGTGCGCAGGTGTCAATTGCGCAGGGTGAGCTGTGCAGGGTACCAACTGCGCAGGGTGAGTAGCGCAGTAGATGGATTGCGCTGGATCAGGTTGCGCAGGAATGGATGGTGCAGGGTCAGATTGCGCAAGAGGTGGATTGCGCAAGGCTGGCTTGCGCAGAGGGGGATTGCGCAAGGCTGGCTTGCGCAGAGGTCGGCTTTCGCATCGCTGGCTTGCGCATGGATGGCTTGCGCCAGCGCAATCCAGCGCAGCGCAAAGCACTGGCTGAAGTCATACGCAATCGGCCCTACGCTAAAGAGCACAGGCCGGGGGTGCGCAATCGGCCATGCGCTAAAGAGCGCAAGGCAGAGGGATGTTCTTCCTGGCCGAGAGCAGGTCCAAGAACACTAAGAACTTCAATTCTTTATAACTTTGTCAAATCAAAACCAAATCTAGATTTTTAAAGTTCTAACTTGAGTAAAATCGAATTCTCTTCCACATGGAAGCATCAAAACAAGCAAAAATCAAAGTTTAATAGATCAAAACCAAGGATTTTCGAAAATGGTTAAAACCTAGATCTAGAAGAATGAAAGCTCCAAATCACAAAATATCAAGTTCTAAAGTTGTTCTCCATGGCCTAATCTAGTTAATGGACAAATAAAAATTGGTGCTTATTTGATGGCAAGGTGCACTTGCCTATGGGTTGGGGAGTTGTGTGGAAGAGGGAAGAAGATGGAGAAGTAAATGGAGAATAAAGAGGAGAGAGAAAGGTTGGTGGAGATATAATGAGGGTGGGTGTGTTGTGTTGATGGTAGAGTGTAGGTTAAAGTGTACCAATTCATATTAAACCAAACCTAATCAAACCAAACCAATTAAACCGAGCCGAACCGAAACCCGAAATACGAGAAAACCAAAATCCCGCAAGTCGAAAAAATAAAAATACGAGCCAAAAATTGAATCACGAGAACAAATACGAAATACAGGAAATGGGGGTGACAACTCTACCCACCTTCAAAGAATTCCGTCCTCGGAATTTAATCAAGGAGCTAGAGATTGCCACGATAAGCTATACTAAGCACAGACAAGCTACACTAAGCAGTTCAATCATACAATCATACAATGCAAGCAAGGAAGGGAAAGCGTAGGCATAAGAAAGACATTATACCTCACAAGTCAAACAGGTAGGGGTATCGCGATCGGATGTCGTCCTCACGCTCCCATGTTTACTCACCTAGAGAGTGATGACCCCAAGCAACACGGACTAAGTTAATAGTCTTGTTCTTGAGTGTCTTTTCCCTCCGGTCCAAAATAGACACGGGCCTCTCCTCATACGAAAGGTTGGTACCAACAACCAATTCCGAATGATCTAGGATATGGCTCGGGTCCGAGATGTACCATCTTAATTGGGATACATGGAATACATCATGTACCTCACTTAGCGACGGCGGAAGAGCGAGACGATAGGACACATCGCCTACTCGCTCTAGAATATCGAACGGCCCTATATACCTAGGACTAAGCTTTCCCCGTACGCCAAAACGAATGATGCCGTGGGTAGGCGAGATCCTAAGAAATACATGGTCGCCGACGGCAAATTCTAAGGGACGCCGATGAGCATCGGCCCAATGGCGCTGGCGATCCTAAGCAACTCGGAGGTGATCTCTGACTTTCCTGACCACTTCAACCATCTGAGAAATTAGTTCTGGATCGAGCATCTGCCTCTCTCCGACATCGTCCCATGCTAACGGGGATCGGCACTTCCTGCCATACAGAGCCTCGAAGGGTGCCATCTGGATTCTGGCCTGGAAACTATTGTTATACGAGAATTCCACCAGGTGCAGGTGATCCTTCCACGAACCACCGAAGTCAAGGGTACATGACCGCAACATATCTTCAAGAGTTTGTATAGTACGCTCTGACTGCCCATCTGTCTGCGGATGATACGCTGAGCTGAACTTGAGACGAGTCTCCAAACTTTGATGAAGACTGCGCCAGAAGTACGATGTGAATCTCATATCCCTATCTGATACTATGCTGACTGGCACTCCGTGAAGTCTGACGATCTGCCTGAGATACATCTCTGCTAGCTGCGCCGTCAACTGTCCAACTCTAAATGGAAGAAAGTGTGCCACCTTGGTAAGCCTGTCTACAATGACCCAAATAGCATCTCTGCCTGCCGGGGATCTGGGTAACCCAGTCACGAAATCCATGGTTATGTGTTCCCATTTCCATTCTGGGATCGGCAAGGGTTGAAGAAGTCCAGCTGGCCTCTGATGTTCAGCCTTTACCTGTTGGCAAACCAAACATCGAGAGACATACCGGGCTATCTCCCTCTTCATACCATTCCACCAAAAGTGTTGACGAATACCTCTGTACATCTTCGTACTGCCTGGGTGGATGGAATACTGCGAACTGTGAGCCTCTGCCATGACTTCCTGTCTGATATCTCCACTGGGTACACAAAGACGCGTGCCGTGTCGAAGTGTACCCTCTTCATGGATACATAACTTTGGCCTTCTTCCTACTTCACACTCTGCTCTGAGCCGCTGAATCTTGGAATCTGTTAACTGTGCTGTTCGGATCCTCTCAACTAAGGTGGACTGAATCTGTAGACTGGCCATCAAGGCCACATTGGAAGGGAGGACAACTTCTATACCCATCTTCTGAAGATCTGCCAATAGCTCTGGTTGCGCCGTCAGGAAATAAACTCCGGCTCTCCGGCTCAACGCATCTGCTACAACGTTGGCCTTCCCTGGATGATACTGCAAATCCACATCGCAGTCCACCAGTAGCTCGAGCCATCTTCTCTGCCGCATATTAAGATCCTTCTGGGTGAAAACATACTTCAGGCTCTTATGATCAGTAAAGATCTCCACTCTATCTCCGTACAAGTAGTGCCTCCACAACTTAAGTGCAAACACTACTGCTGCTAGCTCCAAGTCATGGGTCGGGTAATTCTTCTCATGATCACGGAGTTGACATAACGCATAAGCAATTACCTTCCCATGCTGCATCAAAACACATCCCAATCCTCTGCCTGAAGCGTCGCAATAAACTGTGAATCCTCCGGTCCCATCTGGAAGAGTGAGAATGGGAGCCGTTATCAAACCTCGCTTCAACTTCTCAAATGATTCCTGACATTCTGCTGTCCAAACGAACGACACATCCTTGCGGGTGAACTGGGTCATCGGCGCTGAAATCCTTACAAAATCAGAGACGAACCGCCGGTAGTAGCCGGCCAATCCAAGAAAGCTGCGAACTTCTGCCACTGAGCTGGGTACTGGCCATGCCTCGTACTTTGTCTGGAACCTCTCTCTGAACGTTGCCCAAGTGACTGGTGTCGCTAACCCCATGGCCTGAGCTGCCCACCAATCGCGAGCCAAGTCTAACAACTGTAGCCGTACCACCGCTACCTTCTCATTCTCAGGTGTCCTAGCTGCTTCTAGAACCACCTCGGTATCCTGAAGCCAAGCGTCCGCGGCAATCGCATCTTCACTGCCGTCAAAGAAGGGAGGGTTCAAGCGCTTGAAACTGTTGGCCGCCTGATTCCCTTGGGGACCTCCTCGGTTTAGTGCATCATGAACTTCCTGGTGCAAGGCGTCGCCTCGACGATCTTGGGATGCAAGCAGTTCTCTGATAAGCCCTACCAAAGGTCCCTCATCCTGTCTAGCTGGTTGAACGGGCGGAGCTGCCTGAACTGGAGGTTCTAAGCCTCCGGGAAACATAACTCGGGAGGCTACTCCAGAGTGTTGAGCTTGATCTTCCTGGCGCTGGAGTGCTTGTCGAGCTTCCTCTGGCTGGTTGGCAGGTCCGGGAGTAATGCCGCTGAAGAAGACGACATAGGAAATAATAAAGAAAGGACCAGGACAGATCAATGATACAAGCAATGTGATCAGGTCGAGATTCTCAGGGATTTGAAGATACGAGCAGAGATCAAGGACGAATATTGATTGAGACATCTATTCGGTAAACCCTCACATTTCTTGAATGCCAAGACCTGCATAGGCCACCACTTAAACCATGTCACGCCCCAGAACCAGAATACTGGAGAGCGGGGGTAGACATAGCCAGCTACGTATATTGAAATAGAATACATCTCAACTATACGGTCACGGTTGTCTAGATATGAGGGTTTACTACAAGCCAGCAGTCTCTTAAGGTCAAGCCTATTGTCTCAATCTCAAGCAATTAACAGAGTTACAAGATATTAGAGCATCAAATATATATATAAGGCGTCCCAAATATTACATATTGGATGATCATGAAGCTAGTCGTACAAAATGATGGGACTAGCAAGAGTTCAGTCATACATGATCAACCCTAGGATTTGTTAATCATGTTTACAGCCCGTAGGCAGACAGTAAGTAAATGTGCATCGAGCTAACAGGTGCTCGTCGGCTAAATGCCTCAAAAGAATAAATTTATATATAAGTGGGTGAAACAAAAAGGAAAACCCACTCTTGGCTCGGGTTCCGTCTAGTTGTCACTATTGGGCTGGAAGCTCGGTAGATCCTCGGGAGCTGCTCCGAAATCTGGCCACACAAAACCAGCTGGGTCAAACCCCAGAAAGAGCAAGAGCCACAAGGAGGCCACAAATAAGAACAAAAGCCAGCATATCAGAACATAAGAATAAAAGAAGTACAAGTAGTAAAGTACACAGGGCGATAAACGACTAGGGACGTGGAACCATTCCGGGAGCCAGGTTACAATCCTTAAACCAAACAAGGACCGGGATTGTACCCCTTCGCCTGAATAGCTCACTATCTCTATCCATTTATCGTTAGAGATAAGTAAAACAATCATGATCAAGAGTTCCAGGTACAGGGGCTAGACAAGACTTAGACAGAGCTGGACACCATTCATTCACAATCGGCCAAGCAAGTACTACGGCTTACTACTTTAACTAACTAGGGTTATCACAAGCCTAATTACTAACAAGATGCAAGTGAGAAATTCCAGTCCCAAGCCCTGCAGACCATCCAGTTATCCTTCCGCGGGTTGAGAGTTATAGGTGGGTACATTGCCCGGGAGACAAATGTACCCTTAGGTGACTTAGAGGGTGCAACACATGACAGTGTGCTGGAAATATGCTCTACTCGTCGGCAAGCTACAAGTCCATTAAAGTGCCCAGATAACGAGATTGCCTGTGACTGGGAATTCTCCATGTTCTAGTTTGATCTAATCATTAGCCTAATCCAATTTAGCGCGAGTCCCTGGCCGTGGTACCCAGGAAGTCACGTCCTAGACATGATGCGGGACAAGACAAGTGGATTGTACAAGCAAGCAAGCAGGAACACCCATGGTGTCAAGGCGAGTCAAGTCAAGTTATCAAGTTACAAGTCAAGTCAAGTCAGGAGTGCGCCGCCACGGGCCACTATCAAGTTATCAAGATAAATCATGTCAGGGTACTTGTTAGGAGTGCGCCACGATGGGCCACTATCATGTCAGGTTGGTCATGTCAGGAGTGCACCACTATGGGTCACTGTCGTGTTAGGCTATTTCCTTGTCATGCCATGCCATGTACAATAGTCATTCCAAACGTATTAAGTAAAATCAAGTTCATGACAAAAGGCGTAAGGATATAAAATGGGCGTAAAATATCTAATAAAATACTAATATAAATAGGACTATAGAAGAGCCAAGATCAAGAAATAAACAAATTCATCATAGACAAGTAGGTTGTGCAGGGTAGGTACTGCGCAGGGTGCCAAGTGCGCAGGTGTCAATTGTGCAGGGTGAGCTGTGCAGGGTACCAACTGCGCAGGGTGAGCAGCGCAGTAGATGGATTGCGCTGGATCAGGTTGCGCAGGAATGGATGGTGCAGGGTCAGATTGTGCATGAGGTGGATTGTGCAAGGCTGGCTTGCGCAGTGGGGGATTGCGCAAGGCTGGCTTGCGCAGAGGTCGGCTTTCGTATCGCTGGCTTGCGCATGGATGGCTTGCGCCAGCGCAATCCAGCGCAGCGCAAAGCACTGGCTGAAGTCATGCGCAATCGGCCCTGCGCTAAAGAGCACAGGCCGGGGGTGCGCAATCGGCCATGCGCTAAAGAGCGCAAGGCAGAGGGATGTTCTTCCTGGCCGAGAGCAGGTCCAAGAACACCAAGAACTTCAATTCTTTATAACTTTGTCAAATTAAAACCAAATCTAGATTTTCAAAGTTCTAACTTGAGTAAAATCGAATTCTCTTCCATATGGAAGCATCAAAACAAGCAAAAATCAAAGTTTAATAGATCAAAACCAAGGATTTTCGAAAATGGTTAAAACCTAGATCTAGAAGAATGACAGCTCCAAATCACAAAATGTCAAGTTCTAAAGTTGTTCTCCATGGCCTAATCTAGTTAATGGACAAATAAAAAGTGGTGCTTATTTGATGGCAAGGTGCACTTGCCTATGGGTTGGGGAGTTGTGTGGAAGAGGGAAGAAGATGGAGAAGTAAATAGAGAATAAAGAGGAGAGAGAAAGGTTGGTGGAGATATAATGAGGGTGGGTGTGTTGTATTGATGGTAGAGTGTAGGTTAAAGTGTACCAATTCATATTAAACCAAACCTAATCAAACCAAACCAATTAAACCAAGCCGAACCGAAACCCAAAATACGAGAAAACCAAAATCCCGCAAGTCGAAAAAATAAAAATACGAGCCAAAAATCAAATCACGAGAACAAATACGAAATACAGGAAATAGGGGTGACACTTGAGGAAGCTGATCACGTTTGAAGTCTTCACTTCTGCAAGTGGAACCGCTTCCGTCTATTTGGAGAAGTAATCTGTGATGGCGAGTATGAAGCGATGTCCTCGGGAAGAAGGTGGAGTGATCGGACCGATGATACCCATTCCCCATGCTTCGAATGGCCAGGACGCCACCGTCGGATGTAGAAATTTGGATGGCTGGTGGATGAAGTCCGCTTGGACTTGGAAGGCTTTGCACTTTCTTGCATAGTCTATCGCATCTGCTACCATCATGGACCAGTAGTAGCCCATTCGACGAAGACGGTCTTGCAATTTTGGTCCAGGCTGATGGGCCCCGCAGATACCGTCGTGAGCTTCGCGTACGGCTTCTTTGGCTTCTGCGTTTGACAGAAATCGAAGCAATAATCTATCGTAGGATCGGCGATACTGCATTTTCGTCTCTGTATCGTAGAAGAATCTGAGAGAACGCCTTCTGATAGAGGTGGCTTCCTTTGTATCCTCCGACAGAATGTCGTAGACTACGAAGTCAATGAATAGTTGTCTCCAGTCTGGTGCTTCGTCGATCGTCTGAGCGGAATAATTCGCCACGAATTGAACATTGTTCTTGGGACAGACCAGTTCATGGCCTATCACATCCACCGATTGATGAGCATAGTTTGGAACCGCTAGGGAAGCGGCAAGGCCTGCTAAGGCATCGACTTCGATGTTTTGTAGTCTGGGGACGTGTTCGATGAAGAACCCTTCAAATGACGAGATGATGTTGATCGTTATTTGGTGATAGGGGATCATGTCTTCATGGTGGACTTCGTATGAACCCCGGATCTGATTGATGATTAACTGTGAGTCACCGTATGCTTCAAAATATTCTACCCCCAGCTCTCTTGCAAGTTGGAGGCCAATGACTAAAGAGTTGTACTCGGCCACATTGTTAGAGAAAGGTTCCGTGAGGGAGTAAGTGCGATTGATCACCAGTCCGGAAGGAAAAATTAGCACCACCTCGACTCCGACGACGATCTTGCCCTTGGGTCCGGTCCTCGAAGCACCGTCGAAGAACATTCGCCATATCTCATCGTGAGAGGTCATATGCGAGTCGGCGACCTCATCTGGGATGTCTTCGTATATTCTGGCCGACTCCGGGCCTGGGTGGGCTGCTAAAATGTCTGCCAAAACCTGACCTTTAACAGCCTTTTGCGGGACGGAGATCATATGGTAGGGGGACAGTAATATTGCCCATGCAGCGAGGCGAGAGCTGAGTGCCCCTGGTTTCGTCATGAGGACCCTGAGGGGGTTGACCCGTGATATCACATGTATGGTTTGACCCGTGACATAGTGTCGCATCTTTTGAATGGCGAACACCAGGGCGAGGCATTCCTTCTCCACGGCAGTATATCGGTGCTCTGGCCCGATCATCATTCGGCTGAGGTAGTATATAGCTTGCTCATGGCCCATATCGTTGTTTTGTGCTAGCAGAGCGCCGAGGGAATGCTCTATTGCTCGTACATAGAGCAGGAATGGTTTTCCAGTAACCGGGGCCACCAGGACTGGAGGGTTCGACAAATATTTTTTGATGCTGTCGAAGGCACGCTGGCATTCTTCATCCCATACGAATGAGACGCCCTTCTTCTTGAGATGGGTAAATGGCTGACATCGCCCGGAGAGATTGGTGATGAACCTCCTGATGTAAGCTGACCTCCCTTGAAGGCCTCAGAGTTCTCGGAGATTTCTCGGGAGACCCATCTCCATGATTGCCTTCACCTTCTCAGGGTCTACGTGGATACCCTGGGAGGTGATGATGAAACCTAAGAACTTCCCGCTGGATACGCCCAAGAAGGATTTTGTGGGATTCATTTTTAAATTGTGCACTCGCATCAGGTCGAACTTCCCCTATAGCGACTCTTGATGACGATGTCATCAACATAACACTCCATGGTCTTGCGCAGGTGATCCCTGAAGATGATACTCATAGCTCTCTGATAGGTGGCACCAGCGTTCTTTAAACCGAAAGGCATGACTGTGTAGCAGAACGTGCCTATTGGTGTTCGGAATGATGTATGCTTTTCATCGTCGGGAGATATCTTAATTTGGTTGTACCCTGAGAAGCCATCCATGAACGACATACGTTCGAAGCCGCAGGTGTTGTCAATCATGATGTCTATGATAGGAAGGGGGAACTCATCTTTGGGACATGCCTCGTTCAGATTGCAGAAGTCGATGCAGATTCAAATCTTTCCATTCTTCTTGAGGACCGGTACTATATTGGCGACCTAGTCTGGATGTTGTTCCTCACGAATGAAGCCGCTGGCTATCAGTTTGTTGACTTCGGCTTCGATCGCATCCATGATGCCTGGACGAAAGCGTCGTTGTTATTGTTTGACTAGCTTTGCATCTGGCCGAATGTTGAGCTTGTGAAGAGCAATATTGGAATTTAACCCTGGCATGTCTTCATAGTTCCAGGCAAACACATCAATATATTCTTTGACGAGTTCCAGTAGCGATTTTCGCTCTTCGTCTGTCAGACTTTTACTAACGAAGATTGGTTTTGGAGAAGAGTCGCTGCCTAGATCCACTTGCATGACCTCATCTTCAGTAGGAGTCTCTCTTCGTTCAAACCGCTTCTTCCATTGCGCATCCAGCTGTTGGGCCCACGGCTCTAATTCGAGGAGTTCAGGAAAGTCTTCACCTTCTTCGTAAGCATCAACGAACGCCATATTGACAGACAAGACCTGCCTGAATACATTCCCAATACTGATATCCGAATCAGAAGTTGGTGATCCAGTTGAGTATGACTGCCAGTTGCATTCCTTATCTGAGCTTTCAGGGGTCGTTGTAGGCGTAACATACCCCAGTCCGCATCGGGTCTTGTTGTAGTAGTCCTGTGGTTTGCCAGCCGGGACCAACGACTTTAAAGGTAATCGTCGACCAGTGCCATAGTTCAAACCTAGCGTAGTCTCCAGATCATACCCCTATTTTTGCATGAGGTATTTGGATTGGGGGCTATATAGATAGAGAGGCAGTCTCCCGGCGTCTGATTCAAGATCGACTTCTTCTATGGTGAAGGGCTGCGGATTATTCTTCCGACCGAAGATGATTGGATGGTCCCCTCCCTCGATTATACGGTAAGCGTCTTCCGCGGGAGTGAGTTGATTTGCGGTGTAAACATTTGTCACCTGCGTATGTAGGTGATTGCCTATACCGTGTTCCATAGCGTACATTGTATAAAGCTTATTAAGCTCGATGTAGTTATAAAAGCATAGAAAAGAGCATGATTGCCCATACGGCTCAGAACAGGAAAACCCATGCGGTTTAAAAACAGACGAGCTTCATGCGGCTCAAGAGCATCATGCGGTTCAAAAGTCACCCACTTGGACATGCGGCTCAAGCAAACACCACGTGGCCTTCTGCGGTTCGCTCCTGCAATTGGCCATTAAGTAAAGGCCCTATTTAATGCTCTGACATAAAGGAGAACTGACGGCTCTGACATAAAGCTGCCATAAAGACCCTGTCATAATGGTAGACTCCTAGGAAAACGAAGGAAATCTCTGACACAAACCCCAAAATCCTTCATGCGGCCTTGACACGTGGACAGTCGCATGCGGCTCAGGCAGAAGGCCACCCCATGCGGCTCAGGCAGAGGCCATCCCATGCGGCTCAGGGAGAGGCCACCTCATACGGCTCAGGCAGAGCCTACCCTATGCGGCTCACGAAGACTATCTTCATGCGGCTCACTAAGAAGCCACCCATCATGCAGTCACCTACGCTCATGCGGCTCAGATCATTTCCATACGTGGCCAGTCTTATGCGGCTCAGTAGGGAACAATCCTCATACGGTTCAGATTTCCTAAGTGGCTCGTGGTTAAGACACGTGGCAGAAGATTAGTTTTTTCCGCGTTCCTACACCTAGCAGCATAATAATAATAGGACACGTGGCATTAAATCGATCAAGATTCATCAACAAATACCAACAACCAGGTTTAGTGCCATCCTCATAATTACTGGGATAAAATCAGATCATTTGCAATCATGTGAATTGAACACGTGGCGGGAGATCCGAGCTTGGCATAGCAAATCATGAAGATTTATGGCAATCATCATTAATTGCCCATACCTAGATTTGCTACAATCAGAATAAAGGGCCCAGATTAATTGATCCTTAACCGCCAACTTATCAAGGAGACAATCATTGCAAACCCTAATGATCGCATCCCACTCCTATAAATAGCAAGGTGTCATTCCCTTGCAAAGAAGGACTATTTTCGAAGAGCACCAGAGCACCTAGAGAGACTTGAAGAGAGAGAGCAAAGAGACAAAGGCACACACAAAGGGTATCCTGAGAGCATTTCTTCTCCGAAGCCAAGGCTACATCCGATCGTCCAAGGAGTAAGCCAGAGCTGCCGTCGCTTTTTCGAGCCTCTATCGTCACCCCCCAGAATCTAAAATAAACAATTGTACTTAGATTGCTATACCTAGGTTTTCGTCCCTAGGCTTTCTTTATACAAGCGAGTTTGTATTGTGAAGTAAAAGTCCAGTCCTCCGATATAATTGTTCTGTTCTTTTATATTTCATGGCAAACATGATGGCGGCTCTGCTAGGGACAAACTTCTCCACGACTGAGAAGTTGGTGACGCAATCAGATGCAAGCAAACTTGTCTCCACACAACATAAGATGGTCGTCCGCTTCGACCAACAGGCGTTTGAAGAAATGCTCTCCGACGGGAGCGCTGGCCCGGTCCAGAAGTGAACCTGCACAAAGAAGGCTCGCAGGGAGTGGAGGCCAAAATCATTTGCTCCTCCCTAAGCTCTGGATGGAGTACTCTCTGCTGCCCAAGACGGCGAAGGCAACTCTCATGCGCCCCCACTTCAAGCCATAGAGGACTATGCTGTCCCCAAGTACGGCAAAAGAAAGCACTATGATGCTGGACTTGCAGGGGCAAAGAGTGATTTTATGTACTCCAGGAAAAAGCCGAACAAAGGTACTAGCCGCAAGACGAAGACTCATGCGGCAGAGATTGCCAGCCGCATGAATGATGTCCATGCGGCCGAAACTGCCAGCCAAATGCATAACACTCATGCGGCCAGGATTTCCAGCCGCATGGAGAAGACCTATGCGGCTGAGACTTCCAGCCGCATGAAGAAAGCCCATGCGGCTACGACTGCCAGCCGCATGAAGACTGTTCATTCCAGCCGCATGCCGCCTGCTCCACGCGGCTCAGTCTTCGACCGCCTCTCCTATGCTCCTGATCTCTCATGCTTCCAAGAAAACATGTCTGACTCTCTCTAGCACCACTTAGACTCTTCCTATTATGTGCCTTCATGCACCAGAGTGAAGAAGTCTAGGGCAGCGCGAGCTTGGCGAGCTCAGTACGCTGTTCCGACCTCTGACCATCCGAGCGTTCCACATACTGTTATGCGGGCCTTTGATGGGAAGTTGTACAGAACCACTCGAGTCCAGCCCCCGGCGGCAAATGGACAGAGAGGTTCCCAAAAGTCTCCCAAAATCCAGGGAGCAAACATGGTCATTCCGGACCCATCTGACTTGCGTGAGGCTATCCTCCACAAGCGCAAGGAAAGAGAAGAGGCCTCGGTGTGCAAAGAATCCTCCTACGGACGTCACTGCACCTAAGTCATTGTCAACTGCTGTTGCAACAACGTGATGGTACGAGAAAAGCGGCAGTCCGTCTTCCAAAGATTACAACAGCCGAGCTCAGAAGATGAGGCGCCTCCCGTTGTCTCTTGCAACTCTACTCAGAAAATCCCTGCCGATGGAAGAGGGAAGAAGATAAACGTTTCCAGCCCGAAGATTTCAACCACTATGACTAAGAGACTGTCGTCTAAGCGATTGTCCACCACTGAAGTTTTCCAAGGTACCCGTTCAAAGACGAAATCTGCTACAGTGGGAGATTCATCGTCCACATCACTGGGGGTTGCTGGAACTGGGGGTAGCACTCCTCCGAACCTCTACAAAAATCCGATGTTCCAAGGAGAAAAGCCGGGGGAAACAGCTCTCCCATTGGATGCAGCAGATCCCGACGTCCCCGAGGACGTCTACGACTCTCAAGACGAGGCAAACTCGAAAGCTGGGGGTACTGTTCCTTCTGAGTCAGAATCAGAGGAGAACATTCCCATATACCCCAATGACTTCTCGGTACAGGGGTATGATTCAGAGTGTACGTCATCCACCGTCCCTTCCACTTCTACTCATGTCAGGACGGCATTTATGACAAATGACGAACAGGATGGTCCCAGTGGTCGCCAACGCATCGACACTCTGGAGGCCATACTGCACACTTTAGTCAAATCCGTGGACGAGATCAAAGCAGCCCTCCCTACTCTGCAAGGAGGGACGCCTGGCCAAACAAACTTGGGTCCCGCGGTTAATGCAGACTCAAACTCAGCGGTACCAAACCCGGGCAATATTTCTCCTGAAATGTCGGCTTCTACCACTGCAGACGAAGCCAGAGAGGCAAGAAGAGAGGTCCAGGAGCTCCGAGCCATGTTCCATGCCCGAGAAAACTGCCAAGACCTCAGGATACGAACCGTATCCTGCTGCATGGAGAGATATTCCCTTCCCACCAAAGTATAAACCATTCCACATCAACCCATATGATGGAAAGACCTCCACAAGTCGGTACATCACTTACTTTGAGGTCACTACCGACCATCTACCCCATGACGATGCCATCCTTACATGATTATTCATCGGGGCATTGGAGGGGGTCGCCTTCGACTGGTACCGCAACCTGCCAGACAGCTGCATCCACTCCTTCGCCAGCTTCAAGTGCATGTTCTTGGAGAGATTCTACAAAGTAGGACAGGACATCACAATGTCCACCCCCATGGACATCGTTCAAGAGGAGAAAGAGCTGACAAGAAACTATATTGAGCGGTTCCGCCAAACCGCTATGAAGTTGTCGTCCGGTAATCCGGATTCCTCCTTAATTGAAATTTGCCAAAAGAGACTGCTTCCAACAATCAGCCTCTGGATGGGTGAAAGTCAATTTAAGGACTAGAAGACGTTTATCATTAGTGGCACTAGCGCCGAGGACAGGTTCAAGAAGGCTCGCCAACTGGGATTACACATCTCAGAAGGAGAGGACAAGGGCAAGCGCCCTAATACCAACAACAACAATAGGGGTAGCTCCTCCAACAATCGGGACAACAAGGGTAAGCAGGCTATGGTGGCCGATACAGCCCAAAAACCTGAGTCAAAACTGGCAGACAAGCAATGGCCGCAAATGACCTACTCCTTCGAAGACGGCCATGTCAAGCCCATCTTAGATATGCTCATACAAGGAAATAGAATTCAGCTCCCTCCACCAAGACGAGAACCTCGACCAGCGAAAAAAGAGAGCCCAAAGTACTGCTATTACCACATCTACGTCCACCATGCTACACACGACTGCTACCAACTGAAGCGATACATCCAACATCTCATCGATTCGAAGGCTCTGGCTATTGATTTCGAGGAGGCGACCGTGGCAGCCAATATGGTGTCAGTACAATTCGACATCTTCCCTCCAATAGAGACTCAAGACGGCGTGATACCCATCCCTCAGGCAACAATAAAGATTGCTAGTCTTCCACCTCCTCGAGATCAGGCTACTGGCCTGGTACCCCTCACCACGTCACAAAGGGAAGTCAGGTGGGTCCATCCAGACTTGGTACCTGAGGTGACTCAGTCCGCACCACCCCCCATCGGCAGAAAGAAGGGTGGAAAGGTCAGATCCTGCCGTACAATCTCGACAGATGTCGAAGAGCCACAACAGTCGTCACTCGGTCTGGTGCTCAATCCCAACCAATGCCAGATAACTCGGCTGAAGAGCATCAGCCGGCCATTGCTGACACTCCGAGACCTTCCCAACCTCCAACGACCGACAAGCCTAGGCCGAAGGAGACTCGCTTTGACAAATCCCTCCGAAAAGAGGCACCTCATGGCTAGAAAGGCCCTACAACTTTGACATCTTGGCGCAATTGGCCAACACATCGGCCAAATTATCATTATATGAGCTCCTGAGACTCTCCAAGGATGTTCGCACGGCCTTGAGCGATGCACTCCAGAACGCCGACGCATATCTAGCTCAGGTCAACCTCACGGGAGAGAGCCCGCCTGCAGATCTCCAAGACAGCGCTTGCACGAGAGCGATGCCCAACATTGTCTTCACTCCGCAGGATATGCTCATCAAAACCAACCTGCACGATCGTCCGTTATATTACACTGGATACATCAACGACGTAAAGGTGGATCGGATGCACATTGATCCTGGTTCTTCCATAAGCATCATCCCGAAGGGTCTGTTACATCATCTCCGCATTCCTATGCATTGCCTGACGCCAACAAGCACCGCCATCAGCAGTTTCAATTCGGGCAGGAGCTACCCGATTGGGAAGATTCGCTTGAAGTGCCAAATTGGCGATCTTCAGTCAGAAGTAACCTGTTACGTCATAGACGCGGACACTTCCTACAATATCCTCTTGGGGCATCCCTGGATACACGATTACATGATCGTGCCTTCCATGCTGCACCAGTGCTTCAAGTATGTCGACAAATACGGCTTCGTGAGGACAGAATTTGCCGACATCGATCCCTTCAAAGCGGTCGAATCCTACTACTCAGACTCCTGCCTATACGAAAAGTCGAAGAGGCACCTTGGTGAAGGAGATGTGCAAGCTCGCACTGAGACGGCCACAGGATCAGAAGAACCTATGACAATCCACCTCCAAGCTCGCAAACCTGGCAAGTCCGTACCCCTTACGGTCGCTCTACGTAAGGACGTAATCAGCCTCTCGGCACAAGAAGAACAAATAATAATCCAGCTGCCAAGGTCCGGCCAAGCGCCAAGACCCACAACGGAGCCACTGACAATCAGATTGCCTAGATTCGGCCAGCAACAAACGGAGAATCTCAATCCCTCCGACAAACCAATGACGATACGTCTTTCCAAGAAGAATCGTCACCCTGATGCAAAGTCGGGGGCTTCCAGCGAGCCAACCACTCCCCGTCCAACATCGAGTACCAAACTGGGGGTTGCTAGTTTGCCAACAACTCCACGTTCTGCTCCACCAGCAAAACCCCTGATGATCAAGTTGCCCAAGTCATCCTCCCAGTCTTCATTTATACAGGGGGTGGCCAAAGAAGAACCAGAACTGGCCAAGTATGTGGCCGTTCATACTGATGTTCCATCCGCAGATGATGTAATCCCGCTAGAAAAGATACCTTACTTTCTCAATAAAGGGCTTTCTTTGAACTACACCGAGCTTAATAAGCTTTGTACAATGTATGCTATGGAACATGGTATAGGCACTCACCTATATACGCAGGTGACAAATGTTTACACCGTAAATCAACTCACTCCTGCGGAAGATGCTTACTACATAATTGAGGGAGGGGATCATCCAATAATCTTCGGTCGGAAGAACAATTCGCAGCTCTTCACCATAGAAGAAGTCGATCTCGAACCAGACACCGGGAGACTACCTATCTATCTATATAGCCCCCAATCCAAATATCTCATGCAAAAATAGGGGTATGATCTGGAAACTACACCAGGTTTGAAGTACGGTACTGGTCGACGATTTCTCTTAAAGTCGCCAATCCCGACTGGCAAACCACAGGACTACTACAACAAGACCCGATGCGGACCGGGGTATGTTACGCCTACAACGACCCCTGAAAGCTCAGATGAAGAATGCGATTGGCATTCACTCTCAACCGGATTACCAACTTCTGATTCGGATATCAGCATCGAGGATGTATTTAGGCAGGTCCTGTCTGTCAATATGGCGTTCGCTGATGCTTACGAAGAAGGTGAAGACTTTCCTGAACTCCTCGAATTAGAGCCGTAGGCCCAACAGCTGGATGCGCAATGGGAGAAGTAGTTTGAACAAAGAGAGCCTCCTACCGAAGATGAGGTCATGCAAGTGGATCTAGGCAGCGACTCTTCTCCAAAACCAATCTTCGTTAGTAAAAGCTTGACAGACGAAGAGCGAGAATCACTACTGGAACTCGTCAAAGAATATATTGATGTGTTCGCCTGGAACTATAAAGACATGCCAGGGTTAAATCCCGATATTGCTTTTCACAAACTCAATATTCGGCCAGATGCAAAGCCAGTCAAACAACAACAACGACGCTTTTGCCTAGGCATCATGGATGCAATCGAAGCCGAAGTTAACAAATTTATAGCCAGCGGCTTCATTCGTGAGGGGCAACATCCAGACTGGGTCGCCAACATAGTACCGGTCCTCAAGAAGAATGGGAAGATTCGAATCTGCATCAACTTTTGTAATCTGAACGAGGCATGCCACAAAGATGAGTTCCCCCTCCCTATCACAGACATCATGATTGACAACACCTGCGGCTTCGAATGTATGTCGTTCATGGATGGCTTCTCGGGGTACAACCAAATTAAGATGTCTTCCGACAATGAAAAGCATACATCGTTTCGAACACCAATAGGCACGTTCTGCTACACAGTCATGCCTTTCGGTTTAAAGAATGCTGGCGCCACCTATCAGAGAGCTATGAGCATCATCTTCAGGGATTACTTGCACAAGACCGTGGAGTGCTATGTTGATGACATCGCCGTCAAAAGCCGCTCTAAGGAAGATCATCTGCATGATCTAAGAACAGTGTTCGACCTAATACGAGCGTACAATTTGAAAATGAACCCTATGAAATCCTTCCTGGGTGTATCTAGCGGGAAGTTCTTGGGTTTCATCAACACCTCCCAGGGTATCCATGTAGACCCTGAGAAGACAAAGGCAATCATGGAGATGGGTCCCCCGAGAAATCTTCGAGAACTTCGAGGCCTCCAAGGAAGGTTAGCTTACATCAGGAGCTTCATTTCCAACCTCTCCGGGCGTTGTCATCCATTCACCCATCTCATGAAGAAGGGCGTCTCATTCGTATGGGATGAAGAATGCCAGCGTACCTTCGACAGCATCAAAGAATATTTATCGAACCCTCCAGTCCTGGTGGCCCCGGTTGCTGGAAAACTATTCATGCTCTATGTACGAGCAATAGAGCATTCCCTCGGTGCTCTGCTAGCATAAAACAACGATGCAGGACATGAGCAAGCTATATATTACCTCCGCCGTATGATGATCGGGCCAGAGCACCGATATACTGTCGTGGAGAAGGAATGCCTCGCCCTGGTATTCGCAATTCAAAAGACGTGACACTATGTCACAGGGCAAACCATACATGTGATATCACGAGTCAACCCCCTCAGGGTCCTCATGAGTAAACCAGGGGCACTCAGCTCTCGCCTCGCTACATGGGCAATATTACTGTCCTCCTACCATATGATCTTCGTCCCACAAAAGGCTGTTAAAGGTTAAGCTCTGGCGTTCTTTTTAGTAGCCCACCCGGGCCCGAAGTCGGCCAGAATATACGAAGACATCCCAGATGAGGTCGCCGACTCGCATGCAACCTCTCACGATGATATATGGCGAATGTTCTTCGACGATGCCTCAAGGACCGAACCTAAGGGAAACATCATCGTCGGAGTCGGGGTAGTGCTGGTTTCACCTTCCGGATTGGTGATCAATCGTGCTTACTCCCTCACAGAACCCTGCTCTTACAATGTGGCCGAGTACAACGCTTTAGTCATTGGCCTCCAACTTGTAAGAGAGCTGGGGGTAGAATATCTTGAAGCATACGGCGATTCACAGTTAATCGTCAATCAGATCCGGGGTTCATACGAGGTCCGCCACGAAGACATGATCCGCTATCACCAAATAGCGATCAACATCATCTCGTCATTCGAACACGTTCCCAGACTCCAAAATATCGAAGCCGATGCCTTAGCTGGCCTTGCCGCTTCCCTAGCGGTTCCAAACTATGCTCATCAATCGGTGGATGTGATAGGCCATGAACTGGTCTGTCCCAAGAACAACGTTCAATTCATGGCGAGTTATTCCGCACAGACGATCGACGAAGCACAAGACTGGAGACAACCATTCATTGATTTCACAGTCTACGACATTCTTCCGGAGGACCCAAAGGAAGCCACCTCTATCAGAAGGCGTTCTCTCAGATTCTTCTATGATACAGAGACAAAAATGCTGTATCGCCGATCCTACGATGGATTATTGTTTCGATGTCTGTCAAATACAGAAGCCAAAGAAGCCTTACACAAAGCTCATGATGGTGTCTACGGGGCCCATCAGCCTGGCCCAAAATTGTAAGACCATCTTCGCCGAATGGGCTACTACTGGCCCACGATGGTAGCAGATGCGATAGACTATGCAAGAAAGTACAAAGCCTGCCAAGTCCATGCGGACTTCATCCACCAACCATCCGAATTTCTATACCCGACAGTGGCATCCTGGCCATTCGAAGCATGGGGAATGGATATCATCGGTCCGATCGCTCCACCTTCTTTCCGAGGACATCGCTTCATACTTGCCATCACAGATTACTTCTCCAAATGGGCGGAAGCAGTTCCGCTTGCAAAAGTAAAGACTTCAAACGTGATCAGCTTCCTCAAGCATCACGTCATCTATCGCTTTGGACTGCCCCGAAGGATCATCCACGATAATGGTCCGCAGTTCGCAAGCCACACCTGCTATCAGTTCTGTAACAAGTACTGGATCCAGAATATTGCTTCAACGCCATACAACCCAGCAGCGAATGGGTTGGCAGAAGCATTCAACAAAACAATCATTAAACTTCTCAAGAAGTTCGTATCGTCCAACAAACACGACTGGAACGAGAAGCTTGGTGAATGCTTATGGGCGTACCGTACCACAGTCTGAACAGCCACAGGGAACATACCGTTCTCCCTGGTGTACGGAAGTGAGGCAGTTCTCCCATTGGAGACTCAAATACCCTCACTCCGTGTCGCTCTCACTTACCAATTGACGAAAGATGATAACTATCGTCGCCGGTTACAAGAGTTGGAGGCCTTAGATGAAAAGCGCCTCTTGGCTCAGCAACGAATCGAGCTTTACAAAGCATGTATCTCCGGAGCCTTCAATAAGAAGGTTAAAATCAGAACATTCCAAGTGGGCGATCTCGTTCTGGCAGTTCGGAGGCCGATGGTCATGACTCACAAAACCGTCGACAAATTCCAGCCAAAATGGGAAGGTCCATTTATCATTGAGGCCGTATTCTCCAATGGTGCTTACCGCCTCGCAAAATAAAACGGAGACTTGCTCATGTTGCCCGTCAACGACAAGTTCCTAAAGAAATAGTATGTCTAAACTCAAATTCCAAATTCCAGATTATTGAGTTATGTACCCACTGGTACCGCTGAACTCATATTCTAAATTCTAGATTATTGAGTTATGTACCCGCCGGTACCGCTGAACTCATATTCCAAATTCTAGATTATTGAGTTATGTACTCGCCGGTACCGCTGAACTCACATTCACAAAATCCCAGATTATTGAGTCATGTACTCGCCGGTACCGCTGAACTCACATTCTCCAAATTTTAGATTGCCGAGTTATGTACCCTCCGGTACCGCTGAACTCACATTCACAATCTCCCAGATTATCGAGTTATGTACCCGCAGGTGCCTCTGAACTTATATTCTGGTCACTCTTTCAGATAGTAAGTCATGTATGACCATACCTCTGAACTTATTTCTCTGAAAGAGCTCCTCCCTCATGATCCACTACCCGCACTCTTAGTACACAAAAAGGGTAACAGATCCACAAAATTTTCAAAACAACCACGTCAATGTTACCTCTGAGTCGTTTCACTTCCACCAAAAATAAATCACCCCTTTACATAGAACTTCCATATCCTCATTACCTCTGAGTCGTCCTATGTACCCCTTCATGGAGCCCACTCCTGCCATGTCCTCATTACCTCTGAGTGGGAAGGCTCCATCGAAGAAACCCTCATATTTGCCATGTCCACATTACCTCTGAGTAAATATGTTGGTCCTCCCTCGACTTATTATCTGTACCAAAAAAACCCCAGGGTATGCCAAGGATAATAGGTCCACGAATGTCCTCTGTTGACCACAAATATCCTCCGTTGAGTCCACTCCTGCCATGTTCTCATTACCTCTGAGTAGGAAGACTCCGCGGTAAAACCCCCATACTTGCCATGTCCTCATTACCTCTGAGTAAGTATGTTGGTTCTCTCTCGTCTTATTATCCGTATCCTGAACCAGGGTACGCCAAGGATAATAGGCCCACAAATGTCCTCTACTCACTATAAAATACTGTACTAAGTTTCCTAGTACATGCACATCATTCCTCATTATGCCCCAGGAGCCCAGCTGCTCTATGGCATTCTTTCTCCCGATACCCGGAACGTCCATGACCACCTTGCCGTAGAATTGTTCTAGGTATCTCCATCAAACTTGTTATCCATACCTAAAACCCAGGTATACCAAGGGTAACAGGTCCACAAACAAGCCCCCCCAAGCGGGGCAAACACCGCCATAAAACCACAGGCACAACAAGCAGTACAAATAAAGGGTAGAATAACGGGAATTTATGTAGCTAGACAGGCCATGTGGCAAAGAGGTTCATGCGGCCAGAGTATCCTATGCGGCCAGCGGAGCTCACATAGCAATGCTTCTTATTCAAAGTATTTCAATTTTGCAAATTGAAAACTTTGAAAGGGGACTTGTAGAAGCATGGAAAAGAGCATGATTGCCCATGCGGCTCAGAACAGGAAAACCCATACGGTTCAAAAACAGACAAGCTTCATGCGGCTCAAGAGCATCATGCGATTCAAAAGTCACCAACTTGGACATGCCGCTCAAGCAAACACCACGTGGCCTTCTGCGGTTCGCTCCTGCAATTGGCCATTAAGTAAAGGCCCTATTTAATGCTCTGACATAAAGGAGAACTGACGGCTCTGACATAAAGCTGCCATAAAGACCCTGTCATAATGGTAGACTCCTAGGGAAATAAAGGAAATCTCTGACACAAACCCTAAAATCCTTCATGCGGCCTTGACACGTGGACAGTCGCATACGGCTCAGGCAGAAGGCTACCCCATGCGGCTCAGGCAGAGGCCATCCCATGCGGCTCAGAAAGAGGCCACCTCATGCGGCTAAGGTAGAGCCTACCCTATGTGGCTCATGAAGACTATCTTCATGTGGCTCACTGAGAAGCCACCCATCATACAGTCACCTACGCTCATATGGCTCAGATCATTTCCATACGTGGCCAGTCTTATGCGGCTCAGTAGGGAACAATCCTCATATGGTTCGGATTTCCTAAGTGGCTCGTGGTTAAGACACGTGGTAGAAGATTAGTTTTCCTGCATCCCTACAGCTAGCAGCATAATAATAATAGGACACGTGGCATCAAATCGATCAAGATTCATCAACAAATCCCAACAACCAGGTTTAGTGCCATCCTTATAATTACTGGGATCAAATCAGATCATTTGCAATCATGCGAATTGAACACGTGGTAGGAGGTCCGAGCTTGGCATAACAAATCATAAAGATTTATGGCAATCATCATTAATTGCCCATAGAGATTTGATGTAATCTACATTAATTACCTAGATTTGCTACAATCAGAATGAAGGGCCCAGATTAATTGATCCTTAACCACCGACTTATCAAGGAGGAAATTATTACAAACCCTAATGATCGCATCCCACTCCTATAAACAGCAAGGTGCCATTCCCTTGCGAAGAAGAACTTTTTTCGAAAAGCACCAGAGTACCTGGAGAGACTTGAATAGAGAGAGAGCAGAGAGACAAAGACACGCACAGAGGGTATCCTGAGAGCATTTCTTCCCCGGAGCCAAGGCTGCATCCGATCGGCAGAGCTGTCGTCGCTTTCCCGAGCCTCTACCGTCATATCCCAGAATCTAAAATAAACAATTGTACTTAGATTGCTGTATCCAGGTTTTCGTCCCTAGGCTTTCTTTGTACAAACGAGTTTGTATTGTGAAGTAAAAGTCCAGTCCTCTGATATAATTGTTCTGTTCTTTTATATTTCATGGCAAACAGTAGTTTAAAGATAACCCTTTATTAATGAAGTAAGGTATCTTTTCTTGCGGGATTACATCATCTGCGGATGGAACATCACTGTGAGCAGCCACATACTTGGCCAGTTCTGGTTCTTCTTCGGCCACCCCTGTATAAATGAAGACTGAGAGGATGACTTAGGCAACTTGATCATCAGGGGTTCTGCTGGTGGAGCAGAACATGGAGTTATTGGCAAACTAGTGACCCCCAGTTTGGTATTCGATGCTGGATGGGGAGTGGTTGGCTCGCTAGAAGCCCCAGACTTTGCATCGGGCTGACAATTCTTTTTGGGAAGACGTATCGTCATTGGCTTGTCGGAGGGATTGAGCTTCTCCGTTTGTGGCTGGCCGACTCTAGGCATTCTAATTTTCAGTAGCTCCATTGTGGGTCTTGGCGCTTGGCCGAACCTTGGCAGCCGGATTATCATTTGCCCTTCTTGTGCCGAGAGACAGATCGTATCCTTACGCAGAGCGGCCGTAAGGGGTACGGTCTTGCCAGGTTTGCGAGCTTGGAGGTGGATCGTCAGTGGTTCTTCTGATCCTGTGGTCGTCTCGGTACGAGCTTGCACATATCCTTCACCAAGGTGCCCCTTCGACTTTTCGTATAAGTATGAGTCTGAGTAGTAGGATTCGACCCCTTTGAAGGGATCGATGTCGGCAAATTCTATCCTCACAAAGCCGTGTTTATCGACATATTTGAAGCACTGGTGCAGTGTGGAAGGCACGATCATGTAATCATAAATCCAAGGGCGCCCTAGGAGGATATTGAAGGAAGTGTCTGCATCTATGATGTAATAGGTCACTTCTGACTGAAGATCGCCAATTTGGCACTTCAAACGAATCTTTCCAATCGGGTAGCTCCTGCCCGAATTGAAACTGCTGATGGCAGTGCTTGTTGGCGTCAGGTGATGCATAGGGATGCGAAGATGATGTAATAGACCCTTCGCGATGATGCTTATGGAAGAACCAGGATCAATGTGCATCCGGTCCACCTTTACATCACCGATGTATCCAGTGTAGTATAACGGACGATCATGCAGATTGGTTTTGATGAGCATGTCCTGTGGAGTGAAGACAATGTTGGGCATCGCTCCTATGCAAGTATTGTCTTAGAGATCTGCAGGCGGGCTCTCTCCCGTGAGGTTGACCTGAGCTAGATATGCGTCGGCGTTCTGGAGTGCATCGCTCAAGGCCGCGCGAACCTCCTTGGAGAGTCTCAGGAGCTCGTATAATGACAATTTGGCCGATGTGTTGGCCAATTGTGCCAAGATGTCAAAGTTGTAGGGCCTCTCTAGCCCATGAGATGCCTCTTTTCGGAGGGATTTGTCAAAGCGAGTCTCCTTCGGTCTAGGCTTGTCGGTCGTTAGAGGTTGAGAAGCTCCCGGAGCATTAGCAGTAGCCGGCTGAGGTTCTTCAGTCGGGTTATCTGGCGTAGGTTGGGATTGAGCACCAGACCGAGTGACGATAACTGTAGCTTCTTCGACATCTGCCGAGATTGTACGACATGATCTGACCTTTCCACCCTTCTTTCTGCCAATGGGGAGTGGTGCGGACTGAGTCACTTCAGGTACCAAGTCCGGATGGACCCACATGACCTCCCTTCGTGATGTTGTGAGGGGCACTAGACCAGCAGCCTGATCTCGAGGAGGTGGAAGATTAGCAATCTCCATTGTTGCCTGCGGGATGGGTACCACGCCGTCTTGAGTCTCTATCGGAAGGAAGCTGCCAAATTGTACGGACACCATGTTGGCTGCCACGGTTACCTCCTCGAAATCAATGGCCAGAGCCTTCGAATCGATAAGATATGGGATGTATCGCTTCAATTGGTAGTAGTCGTGTGTAGCATGGTGGACGTAGCGGTGGTAATGGCAGTACTTTGGGCTCTCCATTTCTGCCGGTCGAGGTTCCCGTCTTGGTAGAGGGAGCTAAATTCTATCCCTTGTATGAGCATGACCAAGATTGTCTTGACATGGCCGTCTTCGAAGGAGTAAGTCATTTGCGGCCATTTCTTGTCTGCCGGTTTTGACTCAGGCTTCTGGGCTGTGTCGGCCACCATAGCCTGCTTGCCCTTGTTGTCCTGATTGTTGGAGGAGTTACCACCATTGTTGTTGTTGGTATTAGGGCGCTTGCCCTTGTCCTCTCCCTCCGAGATGTGCAATCCCAGTTGGCGAGCTTTCTTCAACCTGTCTTCGATGCTAGTGGCACTGATGATAAACGTCTTCCAGTCCTTAAATTAACTTTCACCCATTCAGAGGCTGATTGTTGGGAGCAGTCTTTTTTGGCAAATTTCAATTAAGGAGGAATCCAGATTACCAGACGGCAACTTCATGGCGGTTTGGCGGAACCGCTCAATATAGTTCCTTGTCAGCTCTTTCTCCCCTTGAACGACATCCATGAGGGTGGACATTGTGATGTCCTGTCCTACTTCGTAGAATCTCTGTAAGAACATGCGCTTGAAGCTGGCGAAGGAGTGGATGCAGTTGTCTAGCAGGTTACGGTACCAGTCGAAGGCGACCCCTTCCAATGCCCCGATGAATAATCGTGTAAGAATGGTATCGTCAAGGGACAGATGGTCGGTGGTGATCTCGAATTAAGTAATGTACCGACTAGCGGAGGTCTTTCCATCATATGGATTGATGTAGAATGGTTTATACTTTGGTGGAAAGGGAACATCTCTCCACGCAGCGGGATACAGTTGTCGTATCCTGAGGTCTTGGCAGTTTTCTCGGGCGTGGAATATGGCTCGGAGCTCCTGGACCTCTCTTCTTGTCTCTCTGGCTTCGTCTGCAGCGGTAGGAGCCGACATTTCAGGAGGATTATTGCCCGGGTTTGGTGTCGCTGAGTTCGAGTCTGCATTGACCGCGGGACCCAAGTTTGTTTGGCCAGGCGTCCTTTCTTGCAGAGTAGGGAGGGCTGCTTTGATTTCGTCCACCGATTTGACCGAAGTACGTAGTATGGCCTCCAAAGTGTCGATGCATTGGCGATCACTGGGACCATCTTGTTCGTCGTTTGTCATGAATGTCATCCTCACATGAGTAGAAGTAGAAGGGACGGTGGATGACGTGCCCTCCGAATCATACTCCTGTACCGAAAAGTCATCGGGGTATGTGGGAATGTTTTCCTCTGGTTCGGACTCAGAAGGAACAGTACCCCCATCTTTCGAGTTTGCCTCGTCTTGGGAATTGTGGACGTCCTCAGGGACGTCGGGATCTACTGCATCTAATGGAAGAGTTGTTTCCCTCGGCTCGTCTCCTTGGAACATCGGATTGTCGTTGAGGTTCGGAGGAGTGCTACCCCCAGTTCCAGCAACCCCCAGTAATATGGATGATGAATTTCCCACTGTAGCAGATTTTGTCTTTAAACGGGTGCCTTGGAAAACTTTGGTGGTGGGCAACCGTTTAGATGACAGTTTCTTAGTCATAGTGGTTAAAATCTTCGGGCTGGAAACGTTTATCTTCTTCCCTCTCCCATCGGCGGGGATTTTCTGAGTAGAGTTGCAGGAGACGACGGGAAGTGCCTCATCCTCTGAATATGGTTGTTGCAGCCTTTGGAAGACGGACTGCCGGTCTTCTCGTACCGTCGCGTTATTGCAACAGCAGTTGACGATGACTTGGGTACAGTAACATCCGTGGGAGGACTCTTTACACCCCGAGGCCTCTTCTCTTTCCTTAAGCTTGTGGAGGATAGCCTCACGCAAGTCAGATGGGTCTGGAATGACCATGTTTGCTTCCTGGGTTTTGGAAGACTTTTTGGAACCACTTTGTCCGTTTGCCGTCGGGGGCTGGACTCGAGTGGTTCTGTATAACTTTCCATCAGAGGCCCACATAACAGTATATGGAGCGCTCAGATGGTCAGAGGTCGGGACGGCGGACTGAGCTCGCCAAGCTCGCGCTGCCCTAGACTTCTTCACTCTAGTACGTGAGGGTACATAGTTGGAAGAGTCTAAGTGGTGCTTAGAGAGTCAGATTATTTTCTCGAGAGCTTGAGAGATCAGGACCATAGGAGAGGCGATCGAAGACTGAGCCGCGTGGAGCAGACAGCATACGGCTGGAATCAACAGTCTTCATGCGGCTGGAAATCGCAGCCGCATGGGCTTTCTTCATGCGACTGGAAGTCTCGGCCGCATAAGTCTTCTACATGCTGCTGGAAATCTTAGCCGTATGAGTGTTATGCATTCGGCTGGCAGTTTCGGCTTCATGGACTTCATTCGTGCGGTTGGCAATCTTGGCCGCATGAGTGTTCAGCCTGCGGCTAGTGCCTTTGTTCGACTTCTTCCTGGAGCACATAGAATCACTCTTTGCCCCTGCAAGTCCAGCCTCGTAGTGCTTTTCTCTGCCGGACTTGGGGACAACAGAGTCCTCTATGGCTTAAAGTGGAGCCGCATGAGAGTTGCCTTCACCGTCTTGGGCAGCAGAGAGTACTCCATCCAGAGCTTAGGAAGGAGCAAATGATTTTGGCCTCCACTCCCTGTGAGCCTTCTTTGTGCGGGATCGCTTCTGGACCGGGCCAGCGCTCCCGTCGGAGAGCATTTCTTCAAATGCCTGTTGGTCGAAGCGGACGACCATCTTCTGTTGTGTGGAGCCAAGTTTGGCTGCATCCGATTGCGTCACCAACTCCTCAGCCATGGAGAAGTTTGTCCCCAGCAGAGTCGCCATCGTATTTGCCATGAAATATAAAAGAACATAACAATTATATCGGAGGACTGGACTTTTACTTCACAATACAAACTCGCTCGCACAAAGAAAGCCTAGGGACGAAAACCTAGGTACAGTAATCTAAGTACAATTGTTTATTTTAGATTCTGGGGGGTGACGGTAGAGGCTCGGGAAAGCGACGACAGCTCTGCCTTACTCCTTGGACTATCGGATGCAGCCTTGCCTCCGGTGAAGAAATGCTCTTGGACGTGTGGGGAGACTCCCTTGCACCTTCGGTTGCTGGATCTCTGGATGTCTCTGTAGTGCTCTCTCTCTTTTTCTCTGCACTCTCCTGAATTCTCCAATCCCTTCAGAATCCTCTCCCTTCTTTCCTTTTATTTTTGCAAGGGAATGGCACCTTGCTATTTATAAAAGTGGGGGTGTGATCATTAGGGTTTGTAAATGATTGCCTCCTTGAGAAGTCGGCGGTTAAGGATCAATTAATCTAGGCCCTTCATTCTAATTGTAGCAAATCTAGGTAATTAATGTAGATTGTATCAAATCTCTGTGGGCAATAAATGTTGATTGCCATGAATCTTCGTGATTTGTGATAGCCTGCCACGTGTCCAATTTACTTGATATGATTTGATCTGGGCCATTATGACGATCGCAAAAAATCTGATTTTGTTAGGATTTGTTAGCACCCATAATTTCGGGGAAGATAAGAGTGCCAAGTGTCTCAATTGTAGCGAAGAGCGCCACGTGTCTCAACTGGATCGTCCTGGCTGAGCCGCATATGGGGGGTCCTCTCAGCCGCATGAAACATGCAGCTGCATGTGGATGGGCAGCCGCATGGGGATGGACAGCCGCATGGAAATAGGCAGCCGCATGCAGAGGGGCAGCCGCATGGAGATAGGAAGCCGCATACAGATGGGCAGCCGCATAGGGATAGGCAGCCGCATGCAGATGGTCAGCCGCATACAGATGGGCAGCCGCATAGAGTGGCCTCGGGACTTGGTAGATTTTGCCAGCCGTAAGGAGATTTTCTCCTATTTTCTATAAACACGCCATCATGTCAGTCATTATTGCATCTTTATGTTAGAGCTGTCATGGCTATTTTTTGTCAGACAGTCGTCAGGACATTAAATGCAGCCGCATGTAGAGAAGAACTGTTTGAAGACCACGTGGCTTCTTTCTGAGCCGCATGGATCTATTCGAGCCGCATGGACCCTTGAACCGCATGGACTTCTGAGTCGCATGGGGATCCTAAGCCGTATGGGGATCCTTCTGTTGGAGCCGCATAGGTCTTTCTTTATTCTTTTCCATGCTTCTATAATGAAAAAAATGATTGAGTAGGTAAAATCGAATCGAAGAAAAGTTAGGGTGTGCGAATGGATGACTTGATAAAGGAAATCGATAGGTGGATCGTATAGAAAAAGTTAGCACGATGGGAAGATAGCGTGCATAGAAAAGTTGAATTGTGAAGTTACGTAAATGACTCTAAGGATTGGATTGAATGTTGCTCGATGATTTGAGTTAGCAAGGAATGATGCGAATTGAGGAAATATGTTGGTCGATGACTTAAGATAGACGAATGTACAATACGTAAAATTAGATTTGAGAAAATTGATATTATGAATAGATACGAGGGATAATGATCGAACTTGAATTTGAATATCGAGGAGACTATCCAGACGGACGATAGCATCAGATGCACGACTAAGAATTCATTGCAAACGAAGATCATCAGGTTACGTATATCGTCGATGATATTGAGGCGTATCAAAGATGATATACGATAACTCGGGAGTACTCTAACTCGGCGAATGATGGTCGTGCAAGTATTATTGTCCTGACGGATGGTGTACTTAGGATTTTGATTAAAATAAATATGGATAAAAATAGAAGTGTCTTGATGGTTACGCGGATAACCACAGCTTCGATATTCTTGTCTTGCGCGAGCGCAACTCTAGGCTCGCACATGCATCGCGTCGAATTTGGGGCGATCGTTCTGCATGAGTGCTGACATGGTGATTCATGTCGCGGGAATAATCGAACTCGAAAAATTAAGATACGACAACTTTGATTGTCTTGACTTGTTGTCTTGATACGAAGGTGAATTCGAGGATTTGTAGGACTTGTGATTGACGAATGAATAAAACTTGAGGATTGAGTAGGTCCAATCTGCGTATCGAGAATGAACTAGTCTATACTCAAGCGAGAGTTACATCCCGATGAGGATGATTATCCCGCGGGAGCGTGCATGGTGATTCATGCCCACCGTGGATAATCTGACTCGCGTGAGATCGGGGCACAACATATTGTTAAGCTAGACGACCTTACGATCGATTATGTGAATTAGGATAAATGACTTAAGGAGTATGAAATGTGAATTATGGTTTAGCGGTGAATTGTGTCGTAGTGTGTTTGACTTGGAAGGATTGATAGGCAGATTATGTCGAACGTGTTCGAAGAGATAGACTATGCAAAATGGCTTGTTGGACAAGCGATATTGATATGTCGAAGATTTGGTTGAGTGAACTTACAATAGGATGGCTTTAATGAATGACTCGGACCCCGTACGACGAATGTCGGGATGCGTATAGGAAATCTATGCTCGAATTTTAGAAATCGGAGTGATGCGAGCTTGGGTAGAAAAACCCCGTACTATCAACCTGGTTTGACCTTAGGATGGGGTCAGTGTTGATATCGTTGTTTGGAAACTATGATTCCAATATTGACAATTGACTTTAGCTTAGAGAGATGGCCTAGCGGCTAGGCGAGATGTCCATGTTATGAGAGTTAGCATCGATACGATTGATTTTCGGGATTGAGTGGATGAATAGATAGGTGGGATTAGATTCACTATCACAAGGCTTGGTTGAAATGCATGTATTTCGAGGATGCATGGAATGTGTGCACGATCCAAACTAAGTGATACGTTGAATTCAAGTGAGACTTGAGGAACGAGAAAGTGTTGAGGATTTTAAGATCGTGAGTTTTGAAGAAAAGATTGTGGGTAGCATGTGCATGGCTCGGATTTGAGGGAACGCATAGTAGAAATGTGTGCGACAAACGTAGGATGTTGAAACAAGTGATAAGTCGATAAGTAAGTACTCATTTAGTTTCGAGGACGAAACTTTTTCTGAGTGGTGTATGATGTAGTACCCCATCCCGCTTAGTCAATCAGAGAAATCGGAACGCCAACGGTGTTCAGACTTAGCCTTGCAACAGCTGCTCGAAGACATCGCTCAGTCGAGGCGACCGCTCGCTCAGGTGGGGTAGTTTCGGTGAACTCGCCTCATCTTAGCCTTCACATAATAAATTATATATTTTCAACTTGCACAAGTAGGATTGATAATAAAAAAGATAAATCCACATAGCTAAGGGAATAATTCCGACAGGTCGAACTGAGTTAGAATATGTTTTCAACTTGCACAAGTAGGATTGATAATAAAAAAGATAAATCCACATAGCTAAGGGAATAATTCCGACAGGTCGAACTGAGTTAGAATATGGAAAGGTCCAACGGTAGGCTTAGAGTTGGTGTACGACGTGCTTTGAAAATTACACTCGATCCTTCGTTTCGTGGCTTGGGAGAAGGAAAGTTGGTTGAGTAGGCAAAGTTATGAATGTAGCCTAAGTCATAGGCGTCGCCCGCATAAATGCTTGATAAAGAATGCACGATCCATTGTCCAAGGCTTGGCATAGCCTTTGCCCACCCTATTGGTTAAGCTGCATTGCACATCTTATGGCATAAGTCTAGGCACCCCAAATATCTTGGTTGTTCAAAGTCAAACACGTGCACGGCACATTCCCACGACGCAAGGCATGACGCAGCCTTTGTTCGTCAAGTTGATGCACGATTAAGTTAGGCTAGGTGATCCTAGGCGATCGAAGATGTTCTAAGAACTGTCCTATATTTTCTACGGTTATCGATATAACTTGGGTTCACGATCGTAAGGCCCATCATATAGAGTATGACTTGGGCGGTGGTGTCGCATAGAGTTCAAGTTGGTTTAAAACATGATGTCACAGGCTTAGTGTTTTAAGGCATGGGCCATAGTTGATTTATTGAGTTTGGAAAGTATTTCAAATAGTTGTTCTTGAGTTGAGTGAAATGATTAGGCAAGAAAGAAGAATGCTCGTGACTGGATCGTCGATGCAAGGTCTCAGATGTGAGAAGTATTGAACTTGGCCCTGAAAGAGATGGTAACACTAGTAGTAGATTGACTGTGTGAGACGTCAGTTCGAGTCGAGTCTTGCATTGTCATTAGACAACTTATACAAGGTAAAATAAACAGTTTTTCGAACGGCGACCCAGACAACCCATGGGAACCGTTTCGATGGTAGACATTCGTAGCTGTACTGGATGACCGCACGGGTTAGGCTTGGACTTGCAACGGAGCAAGCTACTCGCGCTGGCAAGGGGCATCCATCTAATCAAAAGCTACAAAGGGAGCCCATTATAGCGCTGGGCGCTAGTGACTAGTTCATATAGATGAGTCGACATGGGCGGCGATTTGCGTGTATGCCTTTGGATTGAGTCGAGTATTGTGTTCACTATATATCAATGAGTCGAGTCGAATGCGTGCACGATCGGAAGACAATATTTGGGCCTAAGATTTGGCTGCAACGAAGACACCGTGCTTCGGTACGAGATATGACGTCGAGTCTTAAGTTGTCGGCATATAAGTTGCATAAGTTAGATTTGAGTCATCTTGAGTTTAAGTCAGGAAATGCCGCAAGGTAAAGTCGGTCGAGTGACACTTAGTCCACAAGTCTTGATTGGGTCAGTTGGTGATCAGAGTAGCAAGGGCCGCGAGGCGGCGATATGGTTAAGTCTCACTGAGTTACGAGGCACGGCACGATGGATTTGTAGCACGGTTACATGGAAAGAGAGTCTCACCGAGTAGTTGCGTCTTTGATTACGGGCCGAAAGACAAGCACGACTTGATAGGTTGTCACGCCCCGCCCCGAATAATCGGGTACAGGCCGATACATGCCCGGCCTATACTGTCGTTGACAGCGGTAGTGAGCCGTCTAGTCATCAATAACAAGTGTAATCTCATCACAACATCTAATCTCGGAATCTATACTAACTATCACAGCAATCTACTATACAATTATTACAACTTATACATGAATGTCCGGGTACAAAGCCGGTAAAAATAAATGATACAACATCAACAACATATAATCAAATATACTCAATCAATCTCCTATACATGAAACTAGCTATCTCAATGTCAAGTAAGCTCTAATGCCAGCCATGACAATTTAAAGATCCATCTCATCTGTAATCAACGATCTAGTCACGAAAGGAGCAAAGTACAATGTAACTCAATAAAACTCACCACAGAGATCAATGGAACGGTGCATCAAAATATAACTAAAAGATTGGGAAATAAGACGAGTATAAAATAAGTACTAGCTATGTGTACATGTGCAATTGGACGTTTTCAACATGTGGGGACTAACATGTAATCAGGCATATAAAATATGCTATCAGTCAATCAATAATTAGGCATGTCTGATGATAATGCTATCAGTCACGCATTAAATGGACATCAGACATACAGGGTATGCTATCAGGCAATATTTTTCCAATATTAGTCAATCATATATCTCTAGAACGTCCCCCACCCGACACGAGAAATAATGCAATGCAATCAATCAAGAACAGTGAAATATGACAAGAGACAATGTGAGTGTAATGCATGCCATGATGGTAATACTGAGTACATATACTTGCCTCTTTTCTGGTGTTTTATCCAAGCCTTCTAGATCACCTAGAAATAGGAAAATATAATTTAGAAATATATACTAAGGGACTTCCTTAACTGCAATAACACTATATTAAAGAATTAACTCTCATTACACAAAATACCTCTCTAATGTATAATACTAACCAAATTTGCTATCAACCTCACTGCAACCTCACTAACTCACCTATCAATTAATGGTTTAAAAATTCACTTGCTATCTAAGCCCATGCTTGAGTCCAGAATAATCCTCTATCAAGAAACAGTGGTCCCAAATCCCTAAATCAATCGAACCATGTCCACCATACCCAACTCTTCTGCCATTCAAACCAAGTGAACCAAGCTACTACATAATATAGGAATTCAAAGCCAATGGAATGTGCAATTAAACTACTGACTATTTGCTACACTCTTACTCGGCCCAAGCTAATACTCACGAAAGATCCCACATTCAAATTCTATACAAAATTATCAAACCTATTATTCTTGGACTTACTGGCTGCTAAGAACCAACCCTAACATATTCAAAACCTAACGATCACACTTGAAACCCAGTTCTTCACTATCCGCTCTCTGACCCAGGACTTGTGTCACCCTGTGTCCTGATCACCTGACAGTACAAGACACAAGGATAGTATCCATATAATTCCTCTGCTTACCTCTATCAACCCCTGCTGTGTCGCTCCGACACAAGTCCAAATCAGTCCTGCTCGTGCCATAAATCAACTGTAATACCTCAACACAATTACTACAAATTAATCACCCCGACTCAACCTGTTCTGACACAATTCCAATGCTACGAACTATAGCAAATACTGAGATAATATACCTGAGAAATTAGTTCAATTATCAGTATCCCCATGTCTGATACAATGACTTCCCGTGTCCAGAGCTGGTAGCAACATTGGTCCAGGCAATTCGTCAAACAGGTGGCATGCATGAAACAAGGACCAATTGAATAAGTTTCCTTCATCTGTTTGATCAAGGAAACCAAAATCAGAGGTAGAGATCGATCAATACTAGATCGTACAGGCTCAAGAAAATAAGGAAAGACAAATTACTCACCGAAATTCGAACTTCTCGTCCGATCGGTCACGATGCACTGAGATGGTTCGGTGATTGATCGGCACAGGGTCGGGATCGAGTACAATCGAAGAACTCGTGGTGAAGATGATCACTGATCTTAGACTTTACTATCGAAAATATAACTGCTCAAAGAACCACAACTTTGAGGGGTCACTGATCAGAATTGAATGAGAGTCGAACAGAGGAAAAAAAAGAGGGACTCACCCGCTTGATGACGACTATCGCCATTCCATCACAGGGAAGCGCCTCGGTTCCACCATGGTCGAACTCTCGGAGGAGGAAGAAGAAGAAGAAGAAGAAGAATCCTGCCACCAATTTGACAGGGCTTTGTCGTCCAAGAATGGTAATGGAGAAGAAGAACTCTGGGGGTCCTTATATAGGCCCGGCGGTGACGGCAGGCGGTTGCGCAGGCAGGCATGCAGCGGCGAAGTAGTTAGACAGGCTGGCAACGATTAGGCGTTGGTGATAAGGCGATTGGGAAATTAGTTGAGAAGTTGGTTAGGCAGTTGAGGAAGGAGAAGCTTCTGGAACCTCCACTTGGTTGTTGCCAGCGTGCGCTTGCTTCCTGTCTTCGTCGTCGTCGTTCCCAACTACATCAGCAGCAGAGGAGTGAAGGGAATGGAATTGGAGAAGTTTGAATATAATGGTTGGGTTATCGGGTGCGGATGAAGGGTTATCGGTTATCGGGTTAGACCCACGCCCACAGAGCTAATAGGCTGGCTCTAATAAGCCGGGCTGGCCCATTGGGTTGGGCTGGCTGAAAAAATGATTTGTTGAATAGGAATTTGAGAGGAAGGTTTGGCTACTAAAATATGAGGTTTAACAAAATTAGATTGGGGTTGGACCAACAGACAATAAATTTTGGTATGAAGGCTATGTTTAAAGTATGCAATGCATATATAAATGTAATAGAGCAATAATCTCTAATAGAAGGTCATAATAATTAAATTGGCTAACTCATTCAAATATTCTAAGAAAATAATACCTGAAAATATATAGAAAATCATGATAAAAATAAAATTTATAGCTCGGAAATGTGGAGTTACAAATCTACCCACCTTAGAAAAATTTTGTCCTCGAAATTTCAAAGGAATTAACTAGAATACATGGCACGATAGAATTATCTAGGTACAAATAAGGATACAAGTTGGCACAATTTAGGAAAATAATTTGAAGATTGGAATCAACTAAGCATGATTATGAAATTTTATTTAGCACGATTCAGACATGATTAATAATATTCAAAAAATTTCAAAAGCGATGCAGTCACGATTAAGGCACGTTTATAAATTGTATTATCGTGATTAAGTTTTAATCACGACTAAGGATAATCAGGATTACGATTAAGGTCATTTGGAACGATAAAGTTACGATTAGTAGAAAATTTATATAGGCACGATCTTGAGTAGAAAATTAGAAGGATTTAGCACGATCCAAAACAAACGGCATAGTCATGGTCAAATTTAGAGTCTAAGCACGATTAAGGATAATCAGCACGATCATAATTAATTAGGCATGAAATGATTCGAAGGTCAAAAGATTTGACACGATCTAAAACAAAATCATGGTCAATTGAGAATCTAAGTTACTCAGGCAAGATTAGAACATGATTTGGGCACGATAGATTCAAATCATTTAGGCATGATCTACTCATAACTATTGAAGTCATCTAGGTACGATTAAATTCGAGTCATGGTTTAAAATCAAGATAAATTCTAGTAAAGTTGTCAAGAGTGATAGGAGGCCAATCATGAATTTAGTCTAAAATATTCGAAACTCATGCATATCCGAAATTACTTTACCTAAAATTCCTGCCCCGCCAGTGTACATCTGGCTGCAGTGAACTCTTGGCTCTGTGACTCAAGAATGATAGGTACCGAATAATTTCTAAACTTTACTATGGGCAAAACAACTTTAAGGGATAGAAACATAATCTCAATAATATTCGAAACCTATACATACCTGAGATCACTTCGACTTAGAGCCTCTGTCTCGCCAGTGCGCTGATGGCTGCAAGGGACCTGCAGTTTTCATAATCCAGATAAATGGCTGCAGTGTGCGGCTGCCACGCCATTGTAGGTTATCGAATATTCCCTCAATGGTTATCCATTGGAATTTCAAATGAGTACTTTGATAATTCAATTCAAGCAAGCTTTCCGATTTACTAACGAGATTCAATCACGCTAGGAAGGACATGTAGTATAAATATTTGTCCTTGAGAATCAAGAGATTGACTATCAAAATAGAAGAAAAGGAATCATAAGAATGGATTTAAGCCGAGAGGCATCTGCTTTTCCACTATCCTTTGATATTCAAGGATCGAGGTTAAAGATACTAGAGTAATCAAAAACAGACCGGAGATAGTAAGGCTCTACGGAGTGGAAGAATTATTCTCAGTCCTTGGAAGTAACTTAGGAAATATTAGAAAGTAATTCTATAGAAGTTTGGAGAAGTCTTCTAAGTTGAAGCTAGCCTTACGAGTCCTCTGGTTCCCGAAGAATTTGACTATTGGTTGGTCTTAGGAAAACCAAGGTCAAGTCCATTTGAGTGATTAGAAATGTATTATAGAGTTGATACACTAGTCATGGGAATGTCATTGGAATAAGTATTTAATACGGCTAAAGATGAGTTGAAACTCTAAATAGGGAATGGATAGAGAAATGGTTTTGCGAAAGGATGGAATAGCTAATATATGAGCTCTATGGCTCTAAATGAAATAGTTGGGCTTGGAATGGTTAGAGAAAATCAAATAGACTTTAAAAGCCAATGGAGAATTTTGAAATGCCTGGCTAAATAAGGAGTTTGGAAACTCTGACTTTAATCTCTAAGTGGCAAGGAACCCAGACCCTAAAGGGTGCTAGGATCCGATAATGTTGTAGAAGGAGATGATCCCCAAAAATTATGTAATTGTAATCACGACTTTTGTAGGAAAACATTATGAGACAGGAAGAGAGAAAAATAAGAATTTATTATAGATAGAAAAATACACACTATCACACAATCGGCCTATGCTGTGATGAGTTCCTATTTCGCAGGCTCCCAATGGTACTCTAGTCCTAGGCACCATTAGATCGACCTGCATGGGCCACCACAAAAATATGTCACGCCCTGCTCCCGAATAATCGGGTATGGGCCGATGCATGCCCGGCCTACACTGTCGTTGACAACAGTATTGAGCCGTCGAGTCATCAATAACAAGAGTAATCTCATCACAGCATCTAATCTCAAAATCTATACTAACCATCACAGCAATTTATTATACAATTATTACAACTTATACATGAATGTCCGGGTACAAAGCTGGTAAAAATAAATGATACAACAACAACAACATATAATCAAATATACTCAATCAATCTCCTATACAGGAAACTAGCTATCTCAATGTCAAGTGAGCTCCAATGCTAGCCATGACAATTTAAAGATCCATCCCATCTGTAATCAACAATCCAGTCAGAAAAGGAGCAAAGTACAATGTAACTCAATAAAACTCACCACAGAGATCAATGGAACGGTGCATCAAAATATAACTAAAAGACAGGGAAGCAAGATGAGTATAAAATATACACTAGCTATGTGTATATGTGCAATTGGACATTATCAACATGTGGGAACTAATATGTAATCAGGCATATAAAATATGCTATCAGTCAATCAATAATCAGGTATGTCTAACGACAATGCTATCAGTCACGCACGAAATGGACATCAGGCATACATGGTATGCTATCAGGCAATATTTGTCCAATATTAGTCAATCACATGTCTCTAGAACATCGCCCACCCGACACGAGAAATAATGCAATCAATCAATCAAGAACAGTAAAATATGACAAGAGACAATGTGAGTGTAATGCATGCCATGATGGTAATACTGAGTACATGTACTTACCTCTTTTCTGGTATTTTGTCCAAGTCTTCTAGATCACCTAGAAATAGGAAAATACAATTTAGAAATATATACTAAGGGTCTTCCTTAACTGCAATAACACTATATTAAAGAATTAACTCTCATTACACAAACTACCTCTCTAATGTATAATACTAACCAAACGTGCTAGCAACCTCACTGCAACCTCACTAACTCACCTATCAATTAATGGTTTAAAAATCCACTTGCTATCTAAGCCCATGCTTGAGTCCAGAACAATCTTCTATCAAGAAACAGCGGTCCCAAATCCCTTAATCAATCGAACCATGTCCACCAAACCCAACTTTTTTGCCATTCAAACCAAGTGAACCAAGCTATTGCATAATATGGGAATTCAAAGCCAATGGAATGTGCAATTAAACTACGAACTATTTGCTACACTCTTACTCGGCCCAAGCTAATACTCACCAAAGATCCCACATTCAAATTCTATACAAAATTATCAAACCTATTATTCTTGGACTTACTGGCTGCTAAGAACCAACCCTAACATATTCAAAACCTACCGGTCACATTTGAAACCCAGTTCTTCACTATCCACTCTTTGACCCAGGACTTGTGTCATCCTGTGTCCTGATCACCTGACAGTATAAGACACAAGGACAGTGTCCATATAATTCCTTCGCTTACCTCTGTCAACCCCTGCTGCGTCGCTCCGACACAAGTCCAAATCAGTCCTGCTCGTGCCATGTATCAACTGTAATACCTCAACACAATTACTACAAATTAATTACCCCGACTCAACCTGTTCTGACACAATTCCAATGCTACGAACTATAGCAAATACTGAGATAATATACCTGAGCAAATTAGTTCAATTATCAGTGTCCTCGTGTCCGATACAACGACTTTCCGTGTCCAGACCTGGTAGCAACATTGGTTCAGGCAATTCGTCAAACAGGTGGCATGCATGAAACAAGGACCAATTGAATGAGTTTCCTTCGTTTGTTTGATCAAGGAAACCAAAATTAGAGGTGGAGATCGATCAATACTAGATTGTACAGGCTCAAGAAAACAAGGAAAGACGAATTACTCACCGAAATTCGAACTTCTCTTCCGATCGGTCATGATGCACTGATATGGTTCGGTGATTGATCGGCACAGGATCGGGATCGAGTACAATCGAAGAACGCGTAGTAAAGATGATTACTGATTTTAGACTTTACTGTCGGAAATATAACTGCTTAAAGAACTACAACTTCGAGGGGTCACTGATCAGAATTGAATGAGAGTCGAACAGAGGAAAAAGAAAGAGGGACTCACCCGCTCGATGACGACTGTCGCCATTCCTTCACAGGGAAGCGCCTCGGTTCCACCATGGTCGGACTCTCGGAGGAGGAAGAAGAATAATCTTGCCACCAATTTGACAGGGCTTCGCCATCCAAGAATGGTGATGGAGAAGAAGAACTCTGGGGGTCCTTATATAGGCTTGGCAGCGATGGCAGGCGGTTGCATGGGCAGGCGGGCAGCGGTAAAGTAGTTGGGTGGGCAGGCGACGGTTAGGCGTCGGTGGTGAGGCAGTTAGGAAATTAATTGAGGAGTTGGTTAGACAGTTGAGGAAGAAGAAGCTTCTGGAACCTCCACTTGGTTGTCGCCGGCGTGCGCTTGCTTTCCGTCGTCATCGTCGTCGCCGTTCCCAACGGTATCAGCAACAGAGGAGTGAAGGGAATGGAATTGGAGAAATTTGAATATAACGGTTGGGTTACCGGGTGCGGGTGAAGGGTTAAGGGTTATCGGGTTATTGGGTTAGACCCACGCCCACAGAGCTAATAGGCCGGCTCTAATAGGCCGGGCTGGCCCATTGGGTTGGGTTGGCTAAAAAAATGATTTGTTGAATAGGAATTTGAGAGGATGGTTTGGCTACTAAAATTTGAGGTTTAAAAAAATTGGATTGGGGTTGGCCCAACAGACAATAAATTGTGGTATCAAGGCTATGTTTAAATTATACAATACATATATAAATGTAATAGAGCAATAATCTCTAATAAAAGGTCATAATAATTAAATTGGCTAACTCATTCAAATATTCTAAGAAAATAATACCTAAAAATATATAGAAAATCACAATAAAAATAAAATTTATAGCTAGGAAAGGTGGAGTTACATAGGTTAATGTTGATGCAAGCACGGGATGGTCTGAGACAAAATAGGCCAAGGTGTCTATCCTAAAACTGATCCTAAGGCAAGGGTAGAAAGACAATCATAAAGGGACTATGTTGCACAAAGTAAATGAACGTGTCAGTTTTGTATGGGTGGGCGAGGAGCTCACTCCATCAGTACAGTTGAGTACTGACACCCATATTATTTTCATGTGCAAGCACAGGTAGAAGCTCGTGGCGTGGAGCTCGCTTGGATGCGTCGAGGCACGGAGTCCTTAGCGATTTGAAGCGTGCGGCCACATGGAGTCAAGACTTATACAGGACATAATGTATGGACGTCGCCTTCCGAAGCATCCGCTGGCTCAAGACTTGTATTTGAGAGATGAGCGAGAGAGATGAGTGACTTGAAATGTGAGAAGAGTGAGCTTGAGTGACTTATAATCTTGGCTTTGCGCCCTTTATAATCCTTGTTTCAATATCAATAAAATGCATCATTTGAATGACTTGTGTTTTGTTCTAAATTTCTGCTACTATTATTCAATGTCTCTGCTTGGGACTTCTGTGCGACGACCCCGTCGCAGCCGCTAAAATTGGCCGTTATGGAACCCGCCTTGCACGAGCGCGATCTAGGCTCGTGCGGCATCACGCCTTAGCGAGTACGATTGCACCTACGGGAGCGGGACGTGACAGTTACCATCTTCACCCTGAGCTCAAGAAGAAACCTACTAAGCAAGAATCCCTCTCCAAAGAGAGCAAGCTTCAATCGCTCACCCGGTCCCCCCTGCTACCACTACCGAACTCCCACACCAGATTTCACTCCAGTAAAAGAAAAATATGCCACGACGCCTCCTCGGACAGAACGGTGATCCCCCCATCCACCAAATCTGACCCATTCTAATCTGTTCAACGTCCTCATCCCGGAAGCGACCGAACCCTCCCTTGAGATCGCATCTGTTGGAGAACCCTCGGTGGCTCCCCAGCTGAACCCAGTAGGCGTCAGCGACTTGAATCCGGCAGTCGCTGAGGAGGACCTCCAAGAACTTCTACATACCATAGACTACCTCCAAGAGGATCACCCTTCCCACGAAGTCGATGTCATAGAAGCCCTAGCTATGTTAGGGCCAGAACAAGCCCAAAGAGGACTTCAGGTCCTCGATGCAGGATTCCCCTCCAATCGGAAGGAGACCAGTTTGGCAACACGGACGACTCCTTTCTTATTCCCCCTGAGGAACCCGTGTCGGATTCGGCAGGAGACTTGATCGAACCACCCGAAGACATTCCCATCAACCCCTCGAGGATTCCAGTACAAGCTTATCCACCTCGAAGGCGGGAGATGAAACCAACACAATTAGGAAAACAGAACAGAAAAGAGCCGGAGAGTCACCGGCGATCTGAATCAGGTCCGCAGCCAAGCGGGCTAACCAACCCCCCAGCCAAGCGGGCTAACCAACCCTTCCTCTGCCTCCATTAATGCTGAACATCCTCTCCTGAAATTTTTGTGGTCTGGCTAACAAACCTACCAAGAAAAGAATCACCAACCTCAATAAAACTCACAAGATTGACATTTTGATCATCATTGAACCAAAAATCCCCTACAAGAGACTCGAATCCATTCAACTGCAGTTAGGCTTTCCAGGCCATTGTCGGCAGGCACAACATTTGGATCCTCTACTCAAAGGACGTTAACATCGGAGTCATTCAAGACTCCAAGCAGGCCCTATCTTGCTGGTTGGAACACCCGATGCTCACCAAGCGCGCCATCATGTCCGCGGTTCATGGCAGCTACGACATCACGGAGCACAAACAACTTTGAAACAATCTTCAGGACATACATCTACACCACAACGACCTCCATTGGCTTTGCATTGGGGACTTTAACGCTATCACCTGCAGAGAAGAGAAGACTAGCGGTCGCCCTCCCCTCTTACGGCCATGCAAGATTTCAACAACTTCATTTTTAACTCCCACCTCTCCTTCCTGCCATTCACCAACAACGCCTTTACTTGGTACAACATGCAGGAAGGCAACCGTCATCAATATTCTCGCCTCGACAGGGCCCTAACGAATGCCCAATGACACAGAATGGGGACTACCACAAAGCTTTCCCACCTCAACGCCACTGAATTCGACCATGCCCCCTGCTAGTTGGAATTACTAGAAATTCAGGCATGAACAAAAAGAATTTTTGGTTCCTATATTTCTGGAGTGAATACCCCCAGTTCTTAGGCATTGTCACGGAAGCTTGGAACAACGCAGACTCCGTCGAACCCCTCACTTGGGTGGCCAACAAACTCAAAGCCACGAGGAAAGCCCTAGCGGTCTGGAGCAAGCAGGCCTGTGGGGACATTTTTTAGGCTATTCGTGAGACTGAGGATGACGTCAATCGGGCAGAAATCAGGTTCATGACCGACAGATCCCAGCAGCTAGGACTGCCCTTAACCTCACCAAAGCTATCCTCAAATTTTGACTGAAAGTTGAGACATATTCTTGGAAGCAGAAAGTGTGACTTAAATGGGACAGCGATGGAGACAAAAACTCGAGCTACTTTTACACCTGCGTCAATGGTCGCAAACAGAAACTCACTCTTCACCAAATAGTAAATGACACCGAAAATATCATCAAAGACCAAAGGAGTATCCAAGCGGTGGCGGCGGAGTTCTTCTTCCAACTATTCTCCAAGGAGACGGTTATTAGGGAAAACACATTCTTGGAGGATATTACCCACCTCATCAGCGACGGCGATAACATCCAGCTTGAACTCCCTCCGTCTGATCTAGAGGTGAAAGACACCGTTTGGGCCCTTGACGAGCATAGTGCGCCCGATCCAGACGAGTTTTCGGGAGTATTTCATACATGCTGGGACATCATCAAGGCGGATATACGAAGCGGTCAAAGCTTTCTTTCAAGGAGCCACGTGCCCTTGAGCCATCTCGAGAACCAACCTGATCTTCATTCCGAAGAAAGAGAACCCGAAGACATTCTACGATTTTTGTCCAATCAGTCTTTGCACCTTCACCAACAAGATCATATCTAAGATCGTTGCCTCCCGTATGTCCGGTATCCTTCCCAAGATCATCTTCGAAGAGCAGAGTGGTTTTGTTTGCGGTAGAAATATCTAGGATAATATCATGTTGGCTCAAGAGTTAATCACCTGTATGAAGTTCCCGGCAAGAGGGGGTAATATAGCTATCAAATTGGATATGGAGAAAGCGTATGACAGGCTGGATTGGCAATTCATGATCTGGGTATTCAGAGCTTTCGAATTCTCCGAAACTTGGACTAACGTCGTGTGGAGATCGATCAGCAACTCGTGGTTTTCTACGGTGATCAACGGTCAGGCCGACGGCTTCTTTAAATCGAGTCGCGGGGTTAGGCAAGGAGATCCTCTATCATCCACCATCTTCATTATTATGGCGGATCCCATGAGCAGGAACCTTAATAAGATGGCATGCACTACCACACTACCAACGGCTGCCCGATTATTACCCACCTGACATTTGCTGACGATATCCTCATTTTCCTCTTCGGGGACGATGGGTCGGTAAATGTCGTCCACAATACCCTCCAAAGATACGTTAGGTGGTCGGGCCAGAAGGTCAACCCGGATAATAGTGTCATCTACGCCCACCACAATATCAAGAGGGAGTATGCGGCTAATCTCTCCAACACCACCTCCTTCCCCATCAAGCATCCCCCATTCAACTTGGCTGCCCCCTCGTGTACGGGAAATCCAACGCTGGTATTTTTGAGGACCTGATCAAATGCATCAGAAAAAAAAAACTTGAAGGTTGGCATAATGCTACTCTCTCCCGGGGGCAAGATGATCCTTATCAAGCACGTCCTCACATCAATTCCCATCTACAACCTTGCGGCTTGCTTCCCTCCAAAAAAGTACTTTATTCGACCGAGAGCATCTTTTGTAACTTCTTTTGGGGACATAGTGACAGCAACGACAAGCATCATTAGGCCAGTTGGGATACCATGGCATGTCCTACAGGGGAGGGGGGTCTGGGATTCTCCAAACTTTTCTATATCGTTAAAGCATTCTCAATGAAACTGCGGTGGAAGATCCGTACGACTCAGAACTTATGGACCAGGTTCATGAAGAAAAGATACTTTAAGTACATCCACCCGTCGATGGTCATATCTAACAACAGATCCTCCACGGTGTGGCATCGCATACTATTCGGCCGCTCTCTTACCGAACCGATGATGCGTCTCCAGGTGGACAACGGTGAATTTTTGGCATTCATAGAATGATGGGTTGGAGACACCCTACTTCCTAATCTCTCAGAAGCCCATAGGTACTGCAAGATCAAGGACATATGGGACCCTAATGATAATACCTGGAGTTGGAACAAGGTCCGGGATTGGGCCGGTCCAGAGGCCGTGGAATGTATTCGACGTTGCGGATTGACGATCGGGTGCACCACAGACGAGATCCGGTGGTCGGTTGATGCTTCGGGTTCCTACTCGGTCAGATCGGCCAGACGAGTGGTCGATAGTACTACGGAGCCTCTCCCTAGCATAGCACCCTTCTGGCAGACATACATTTCCCAGAAGTGGTCCTTCATCATTTGGAGATCCCTTCGCAAGATCCTACCCACCGATGACACTCTCAACACTATCGGCTTCAGCCTTGCGTCAGCATGTACATGCTGCATGGATCGTAATTTAGAAATGATAGACCACATCTTCTGTCAGAGAGACCTATCGGTCAAGGTCTGGAGTATTATTTCCCAATACTGCAGGATGGTTCTAGGGGAGGTTGCTTCGACAACCTCGTAGCGGCTTGGGGTTCTGCGTCCCATGGCCACCAGATCGTAGCAGTAGCTACAACATGGGTAATCTGGAAGAATCATAACAAGGCAAGATATGAAGACCATCAGTACTCCACAGACCAGCTTATTAGGGAGACCATCAGACAACGTAGCAAAAGGAGATCCCTCTACCACCACGGCCAGACGGGCTTCTGGAACTCCCTCATATCCCGGGTCTAGTCATTTTGGGTTCTTTTTGTTCCCTTCTTTTGTTAGTATACATGTATAGGCTTCGGCATTTTGCTCCTTATGGTATACTTGTATAGCTTCGACTTTTTGGCATTATGGAATGAAATAGGGAGCTTTTATTGAATATATATATATATATATATATATATATATATATATATATATATATATATATATATATATATATATATATAACCTAACCTAGCCCTAATCCCTAAACCCGATTTCCTCCCCCCTGGCGCGTGCGTGAACGCAGCGGCAGGGCCAGGCCGTCACCACCTTGGGACCGCTACTGCTGGGTGCCATCCCCACCGGTGCCGCGCCCACTACGCCGCCGCACTCTGGCCAATCACGGCGGCCAGTGTCACGACCTGCTCCTACTTTTGGGATACAAGTTCGTGGCCAAGTCCAGCCTACGTCGCATCATCGGCGGTAGTACACTGTCTATGATAACAATGGTCCACAATAAGCACAACACGCACATATATCATCCACAACTAAGCCATTAGTAATAAACAAAAATATCCATTAGTCTCAATATTATAATTATAAAATAATCTACTACAACTCAGATAGTCTCGAGAACAAACTCGGTAGCAAAAAATAAAATAGCCAAACTAAAATCTACAACTATAACTACTCATTAATGTGAATGCATAAGGAAGAAAAATGTGCTAATTCACATCAGTGCTGGAATCGGGTATGCCAATGACATCATTGTCTCTAACATACTCACCATAGACCTCGGGACAGATCACATCGTCTAAAGCTGAAAAATAGTTATCCAGTCAGGATTGGAGCAAGATCACCATAAACTATATTACACATTATAGTACACATGCATGAAGAAACAATAATAAGGAAGGTAACCGAAGATAACTTTAGGCATGACATTGTATGATAAGGAAATACCACTAAGACAAGATAACAATATGAAAGTAGACTTGATGAAAGAAGAACAATAGACAATGAAGCAACAATGATAAGTCATGTGTATTGTGAGTTTTAGAATACCAACTTTCGGCATGTAGACGACTTGGGACATCCGTCAGTCATATGTGCGGTGCATAACTGATATTATGCAATCAATGTATAGGGAGTCTGTATTCAATTCGTTGACCACATGCTTACTTGTTGTATTACCCCGCCCGGCTCACTCACAATACATGTCCATTACGATAAAACATTAGCAATATGATAAAATGTAAACATGAGAAACCAGAAATAAGACATGAACATGTATATATACCGTAACGATTCTAACTTTCGTGCACAATAGTAATCATGAACAACGGCAGCATGAATTATAAGGAAGTAATAGTAAGAAGATAATATAAAGATACATGTAGTACAAAATAAAGGCAACATAGGTTATAGTGATACTTGCCTGCTCTGATAGATGATAAAGTCACAACTCAAGACGCCATAGCTCGATCTACCCCGTCACATAAAAACTACAAGTTAGTTCTACGATTCCCACTCTAAAAATTCTAGAAAGTGGCTAATGGGTTAACCTAAATAATATGATTTTAATTCTGGAATAAATCATCTAAAATCATATTTTAAACTGTTTAAATTTGAAATGAAAGCTAAGCACAAATATTTGGCCAAGGAAAGTTACGGTTCCAAATTCGGACCTGTAGCATGCAAATCGAGGCATATCATTGACTAACTAGTCAAATATTATGAACTAAAAAAAATTGAGTCTTGTAGATTTCAGTGCCACAAGTGCACTAGAATTGACCGTGCCGCAAAATCATGATTTGATCAAAAGTTATCGCCATTATGACTAACCGTGACCAAATCGATGAATCGTTGACCAAATCTGAATTCTATGAATAAAATAAATCACTAGATGAATCTCTAAATTTTTGGAAAAATTATATGTTATATAACTTTGTGTCAACTTTCCAAAACTTCAAACAGATCGCAAATCAGAGTTCAGGAACTCCCAAAATCTCGAAAACGGTACGACACATCAATTTTTAGATAATCGACACTCAAATAAATTTTCAGAAATTCACGTAAATAACTATAGAATATAAAACATATTTTTGGAAAGCTAACCTAGATATGCTTCTAACAAAAAAGACGATACTTGAAACGGACGTCGTGCTTGATCGCAATCGCCTCGTGAAGTTGGAGGATCTCCAAGATCAAACCAAAAAGGAGTCTGAAATAATAAACTATGTTTTCGGATTTAACACACATATATATATAGGAGGGAGAGGCGGTGGCTGAGTCATCTAGCCACCGACAGGTGGGTCAAGGGATGGCTGACTTGGCTGCTGACTGTGTAAATACTTACTTTAGTTATAGAAAATTATTAAAAATTTATTTTAACACCAAATAAATCCTAATAAATCCAAAAAAATCCAGAAAAATCCCAAAAATTCTAAAAAACATTTCTAGGTGTTTAGAGCCTAAATAAAAAGTTTGGTATCAAATATCTTTGTGTGACCTTGCAGTAAATCACAAAAGCCTATGGAAAAATAAATTCTATAGGTTTTAATTATCCAAAACCCCAAAAAATCTAGAAAAATCTAAAATAATAAAACAACATATTTGGAACTATCTAGGGACCCTAGAAACCATATGCGACCTAATAATATCATACTTTACCTATAAGCATAGGTATGCCCCCTTGTGATCCCAAAATCAAATTCATATTTAACAATAATTATAACCACTCTATACCTAATAGTAATAAAATAAAATAAAATATTCTCCAAATTACAAAAAAATAAATTCTAGGAAACCAAATGCTACAACAAGGTGTGCGACCTACGCAGCAGCAGCAGCGTGCAGCAGTAGCGACGTTGCCGCGACCGTCGCCAACCACCGCCAGCGACCCCCCATGGCCCCGACGACCACCGACGAACTTCCCCCTGCCAGCCTCCGTCCTTTCCGACGTGCAGCGTAGTTGATTTGTGTGTTTTGACGAAATTCCGTCGCGACGTGCGCGAATTTGAGTCTAGAATTCTGTTTTATCACAACAACTTTGGACATGTTTTCTAGAGAATCCGACCGTTGGATCGTCGATCCGATTCTTCCGTCTTAATCTCGGTATATACCCCTTTGCTCATATAAATTTTCAACCGTTAATTCGATCGTTTGATAGATCATAATCGGCCACCAAGTTGACTGTTTAAACACGTTTATTTTTGGACAGTTTTGTGAAGCCAACCGCACAAAATTGTTTCTCCCTCGTTGAAGCTCCAGTTTGGATGGGAGTATGCTAGTTTATTCACGGTATTAGTTGACGCTAATATCACTCCTTACCTACCCGTACGATCCCAAAGTAGTTTTTGACGTGCATTCACATAGTTGGTTAGATTACCCAGTTATTATTCAGTTCGTGTTATAGCGTAGGATGGTGTCTTATCGCAAAATAGTGTGCCAACCCTTATCATTGTCTGGTTGTAGGGGTGGTTCATTGCTTCGATGGCAAGATATTGGACCATGTTGTGATCCGAACTACTTATTCATGTATTTACTTCAGTTCATATTGTAGCTTATACTTTTGTATCTTGTTACGTCCCTCTGAGGACCTGGTAATCTCTCCAGGTTGTTGCTGGGCTTATAGTATAGATAGGTAGATGGTATGATTTTGGCTGCAGGGTTCAGGTATTGTTTGTAGTGTTAGTTTATCATTTTATCGTGCTTTTTTATTTCTTTTTTGGTTATATCTTACTCATTTAGCCTAGTTTTACTGGACCCCTACTATTCTTCGGGTCCATTCCATACATATATGCTAATGGGTTGCAGACCATGACACTTATTGTGTATTCTTGATTTTATTCTTTATTGTGGATTGAGATATAAATTAGTTAGTATATGTTAGTATACTATTCAGCGTACTACGATTAGTATAAGTCCATTAAATTGGGATACTGATTCTAGTCGTACAGGTAGCATGCTCAAGCCTTGTGTTCCTTATATAAAGTGGAACTAGGGTGTGACATATTTTTGTAGTGGCCTATGCAGGTCGAGTTAGCCGTTTCGGTTACGTTACTGTACCGAACGGGCTTACGATAGGATAATCTGATAGAATCTCAATCCACAACTACCTTGGAAACTCTATTGAATTTATCCATCGCCTTTGGAACTCGAATTTGAAGTCGATCAACTTCCTTGACCTCCTTATTTTGGATTCTCATCATTCCCCCTTTTAGAAGGACGTACGCTCGTGCTTGGTGAACCATCTCTCCATTATTGAATAGAATGTAGTTGATAGAGTTTGATAAAAGGGGTTGATTGTTAACAAAAGATTGGGTAGGTACCTCTATTAGGTAGACCGAGCAGATAGGATGGGTAATATTGGATTCTTATTGATGACTTAACTCTAGCGGGAGACTTTAGGATCAGTGAATTACAACCCTTCTACCCTTACCTATGTTGGATATATATGTATTAGAGTACCTATGCTAGATAGAGAGGGACTAGAGGTATACAGGTTTAAATCGGTTTAGTCAGGGAGATATGATATGTTTCTCAACCAAAGTGATCTGAAAGATTATAAAAAGAAATTTTAAGCTAGTCACGATTCCCCAATTAGGATATGATCACCCATGTGGAAGACTATATTTGGAAGGGCTCAAGGATCACATCATGAATAAATGATTCGACATATACCATACTTGAGATAAGTATAATCCTTAAAGGAATTTTTGGGTTGTATAGAGGTTGAGAAATTTTTCCTTAGACGATATGGAAATCATAAAAATACGTATATATTAGGAAATGAAGTTACCTTGGACAATGTCCCGGAGAATCCTCAATAAGAGAGATTTCTACCGAAGGAATATATCAAAATGATACGTGATGATAGGTTGTACCATAAGAGGATCTAAGGATATTTGGATATGACTGTGTTAGACTAGACATACATGTAGATATATCAGGAATAGCCTTGGAATAATTTATTAACAACTATGACTAAGAGAGTGATCAATAGGTAAGTTGGTTGCCAAGGTACCATAGATAAGCATCACCTAGTATTTACTTCCACCCTTACCTAGCATATAGACGTAGAAGGGTTAGACGTACTTGTAAGTATAGGATAATTTCCTATAGCTAGAAAGGAGTAGGTTGTTAGTCATACTATTATGGAATTTGGTATATAATCTACAGGAGTATAGGATAGAGTTTAAGGATAAATTGTGATATTCCTATCTTCAGTGGTTAGACCTAACTGAGGACATTAGAGTAGAATTAGAATTCTTATCTCAAGTAGATTAGTAAACCATAGCTATGTTAAGTCTTTCATCGAAACCAGTTAGTTAGGAATCCCAAAGGACTTGTAGAAGATTAGCTAGTCGTATTTGTATGAATCAAATGCTATCTTAGGAACCCTTGATAGAAAACCCAACATTCTAGTAGGATTGGAAGCTCGACATCCTCCATCTGACTGATCATCCGAAGCTCAGGATTATTCTAAAACCTCAGGTCAGGCTCGTCCTTGATCATGCCAGAATCCCTTCAATTACGAATACTTTTTATGAATTTTCGTCTGAATATTTTTGTCGTAACTTGTCGTCTCATTCAGGTGAATGAGTATGGCCTATAGTCCTATCCTAACTCGAGCCACACAAAGGATAAATCTTTACTCCTTCGTTCCTCCATAAATATAACATCTATATCACGGTAGGTACTCGTCATTACCTACTCAAAATTTTCTTGATCAAGTCACTATGACTTAATGCTCCTTACGTATAGTCATCTTGACTTCTTCCAAGAATTACTTAATTATCCTTTTATGTAGTACTACCATTTAGTTCCGATAACTCAGGGTTCCATGGTAGCGAGATTGTAGGGCCTTACAAATTTCATGGTTTTCCTATATTTGCGAGTGATTGGGAGAATCTTCGTTCCACATAAGCTAATAAGTCAGTAGTTCATGACACCCACTTTCTAATAAGACCATTTGGTGTCCGCTACTATGACTGATATTTGGAGTGCAAGACTAGCTGTTACCTCCAAACAAATTTCATATACATGACCTAGACGAGTCCACCTTTAATTATGCCTATCATATCCCACTCAAACGATATCCTCGTGCACTATTTTTAAGGCACAACATTCGAACCTAGGGTCTCAACCTTAGCCACTCTCGCGATACCATTGACCATTCCAACCTAAATTGGAGGCTCGACCTCGACCCAACACTTTTGACCCAATATACGATTTTGGTAGCCAGGCTGCTAAACTTGGTGTTAGTTGTAGCACCTTAAGAAAATAGGACCCCCTTGTGATAGATTTTTGGGAGTTTCTTAGGAATAGAATGGCTTGGTATGCCATGTATTTAAGACTGGACCTAAGACTGTGAAGAACCATTATTTATGGAATTCTTCATCTGAAGAAGATACGATTCGATGCTTCACGAGACTAGGTAATAGCTAAGGTGGGTAGAATTTCATGGATACTTACCTAAGGAATAAGTTAGGATAGTACGATATAAAGCCTGACCCTAACCAGCAACCCTAGAATTACTAGACTGAACCTTGCTACCTTTGGCCTAAGATGAGACTTAGATTACAAATACTAGAGGAATTATTATCTGATGATATTGTCAAGAGGGTTAGTAATATATGAGTGCTAGATAGAGTAAGAAGATCGAATTATAATGGAAAATCATATCCATACATGATAAGTCTAGCCACGAAATGACCAATAACAAGCTAGGATTAGAAGATTGACCCATAGGAGTACGTATTACTCTAGTTCAGCCTCGACCTTTACCCCAAATGGATATCAACGGTCAGACCTACTTAGAAGAATTGTATAGATTGATTATAGGTAGGAAGGAGGGGATTGCTAGTGAACTATTATAGAAGTTGGTGAGGTAGGAATATAGTATATGGTTTAAGGATCTATCGAGTTGCGAAGAAATTATGAACTTTCTATAGATAAAGCAATAAGAACTGTAACCTCCATTAACCAAAATCTGGAAATTTTTGAATATATTTAAAAAAATTACTGCTTTTGATTTTTTCCTAAATCTTTGAAAATCGTGCAATTCTAATATTGAGGAAATATTTTCGATCATAATTTGTTATCGGTGTTTTGTTGGATCATTGGTTTCGTAAAAACTATTTTATGTGAGATTTTTATCTATTTAATTTTATGTCCATTTCGAGAAAAATCTATAAGTTATAAATTTTATTTTTATATATTTGTAAAGTTAAGATTTGAAAATAAAATTTTTTATTACTAATTATTTTAGTCTTAAATGTTTTCGATAATTGTAGATTATTCGATTTTTCTTTCACATCGGGCTAAGACCATTGTGGTCTTCTAGCTTACCAAGTTTGAACTTGGATTGTGGGCTAGGATTTGAATTTAGCTAGTCGTGGTTAGTTAGTAGCTAAATTTTAATTAGCTAATAACTAATTAAATGGTTATTAATATCTATAATTAAGCTAGTGATTAATTAGTATTAATTAAACTAATTATTAAAAAGATAACAAAATTGTCAGTGGTTAGTGTTAGTAGTTTTCCACTAATTCTTATTTTTTATTACATATGCATTGTTTTAGGGTTTCCCTTCCTATAAATATACAATCTTCCCAATCCCAAACCCTAAACATACACACACATCCCTAGGCTAACAACAAACAACCACTACATATCTCGCCATCCCCCGACCATTTCCTCTATGGCCAATCTTAGCCATCACAACCACCTTTGCAATGCGCCACCACCTGGCTCCTCCCCTATCCAACGTCGACCCGCATCCCGACCAGTGGTTGCAGCCACCATCATACCACCTCCTCCATCCCGACCCCCATTTCTTCTTGTAGCCAACCATTGTACCGCAAACCCGACCACCTCAACGTCCACCCCGACCTCCTCTTCCAAACCGCCCTATCGATCACCGTTTCCTGACTTGCCTGTCCCATTGACCCGTCCTACACAACGTTCCATACCTACCACCACCAGCAGCCCTGCCACACGAAACACCACCACCACATCATATCATCTCTAGCGCCGGCCAACTGGACAAGACACCAGTCCCGAGCTCCACCGCCCGACATCGCCACCCTGCATCCCTATTTCGGCCAATCGGCCTAGCCACCATCATCCTGACTCAGCTTCCCTCCACCTCCACCATGCCAGTCGTACCACCATTGGTGTTACCAACACTCTGACCACCAACGGCACCCCATCATCACCTCTACCTCATCTCTGTCAATCGTCCAACAGTCCAGAACAACCACCACTACCGCAACATACACAAAGATCACCTTACCGAACACAAATAAACCACCCCCACCAACTCTCCTGGCCTCCGTTGCCTACACAAGTTCCATCGTCGTCACTTCGGCACAGCAACCCCGGGACCAGATCCAGTCGTATCCGTCTGGCTACCGAACCTCAGGCCGCCACCTCCACGGTCGTGGCCAGCCTCTGCCCTGGTACGATAATTCTTCGTTCCACCTATATGAGCGTACCGTCTTATCAGTGCTGCTCTCGACCCCATGGCATCAGATCTGTCTCGCCTCCGTCGGTGCGACCCTGTACCAACGTCGCTCCGCCGACAACTGCTTCCCTCTGCTCGGCGCGACTGCAGCGACCGACCCTGCTGTTGGATTCCTTTCTTCCTTCCTTTCTTTTTTTCTGCGTTGATTTTGTGGGTCGAGAGAATGACCTCTCTTTCTCTCTCTCTCCATAATTCTTTAAGTTTTGTCACCCCTTTCTCCGCCCTTCGAAAATTGAAGAGACACCCCATGTCTGCTATTATTATTTTTTGTTTATCATTTAAGTATGTTAAGTTGTATCAGCTACTATTGATTGTTATTATTAAGGGTTTTTGTTTAGCAGTTAATGGGCTGTGAAGCCTTAATTTGGGCTGAAGCCATTTTACTATTTAAATTTAATTGCTTGGGCTTGGGTTTAAAGCCCAGATATTCAAATAAATAATGTTTTTTTCAACTAGGCATTTGACACACACACACACACACTCAGATATATATATATATATATATATATATATATATATATATATATATATATATATAAATATATATATATATATATATATATATATATATATTAGATTTTGGTTTTAATGAATTATTAATATTGGGCTTTAAGCCCATTAAAAGTTTTATTAGGTTACAATATTAATTTGGATTATTGGTTTTAGGCTAGAATGAGCCTTAAGACCATTTAGTCTAATTGTTATTTGGATTAGACTTTGGGGCCTTAATATTTGATTTTTTTTTTGAATTATAGTAGGCCTTAAGCCCATATGTTTATGTATTTGTATAATATTTTGTATGATACTAATACTGCTACTATTATTGTTATTATTTATATTATAGCCTTGTGCCTACATATGAGGATAAAAATTGAACTTATATTATTACATTTTGGATTAATTAGGTTTTGAGCTTTTATGACATTTTTACAAATCGGGCCTTGAGCCTAACATACCATTTTTGGATTTACATCAAATAAATATAAATCGTTTTGATTTCATTAATCGGGCTATGGACCCTAGAAACTATTTGATTAATGAGTACGAGCTTGTATTACAAGTTAAAATTTGCCCTGAGCCTTTAAGTTAATATTAATAGATTCTAAATATTATTTTGGGTTAAATATTATTAGCTATAATTTTGACTTCATCAACTCCCTTTTTAACTTATTAAATCAATCGCGACTATCATAGTCGTTTCCTATTTCTCGATTCGATTATCGGGCCAGGCTCTGACTTTGAGCTTCTATATACCAAACTAGGCTATTTGGACTATTTTGGACTCGATGGGACCGTCTGTACCATCGTTTGGGACTATCTAGTGGAGCATAGCATTATAGCTAGCTTGTGTCAACACGTTCGTGTCATGCACGTTGACTCCAACCAAAATTCAGGCGAGTACATTCTCTGATTGTTTTCATCATGATAGTATCTATATTGCCTACTCTAGACTACTTTACTTGATGCTGACACATTATTAACACGGAATGGTACTATATGGATCTTGTCTCGAGATGTTATCCCCTTACCGGGTACATCGGGTACTTCATGTTCATGTACTTTATCATGTACATCGTTTACTCCTTGTATTCGTATTATTCATGTTACTCTCATATGCTCACATGTGCTTCATGTTCAAACTAACTATTGTGTATGTAACATAACATGATCAAATCCTTGTGTATTAATTGGGGTGGGGGAGTAGAAGTGTTTATGTGATTAAATCCCCTAGTATACTCATGTATATGTCGATTATACTTTCACGTATAATAGAGTAACCATAGATTACTCATGTACAACCTAAACCAATCACATAACTGTCTTGTGCTCTAAATTACTTATATTTATTATAGTTTAACATGTTCTCTATCTTATTCATGTACCCAGTCTCCTTATATCTTCATGATGCTATTTTTGTATTTTCCTGTATTATTTTTCCAGCATGTTATGTATTTTATTCTATTACAAGTTATTTATTTCCTACCATGCAATGGAACTGCTTTTAGAGTTATGTGTTTCTCTCCAATCCTGACTGGGTAACTATTTTTAGGTAATGTTATGCCCCACACCCAGGACTTTATGATGACAGATCTTGATGTATTTTTAGATCGTGAGTTGACCTTTGGAGAGCTCTAGCCCATTGTATTTTTGATTTATGTTTCGTTATCAGATTTGTCTCTGATACATTCTGATCATGTATATTCATTGTAGGTTTTAGTTGTTCCTGAGTTATTGATATCTATCCTACTTCATATCTTCCTTAGCAGTTGTGATATGATTTGAGTACATTTGTTATTATGGATCATCTAGATGTTGTAGATATTATTGGGTACTTGATAATGTTCTACCGTCGATACTGCGATATAAGCTGGGAATGGCCCACGTATTCATGCTCGAATATCCAGGTGTGAGTCGTGACAAATTTTTATGGTGGCCTATGCAGGTCCATCTTTGCAACTAATGAGAACACGTGGTAGTACTTAGGCTTAGCCGTACTACTGCGAGCCTGTGTCACGCCCCACGACCAAAATACTGGAGAGCGTGGGCGGACACAGCCAGCTACGTATATTGAAGTGTAACCCACCTCGCTATACGGTCACGGCCGTCTAGATACACGAGAGTTTAACTACAAGCCATCAGTCTCTTATGGTCATGAACAAGCCTATTGTCTCAATCTCAAGCAAGTAATAGCAGTTACAAGATGTCAGAGCACCAAATATACAATAATAAGGCGTCCCATACATTACATATTTCGATGATCATGGAGCTAGTCATACAAAATGTGAAGACTAGCAAGAGTTTCAGTCATACATGATCAACCCTAGGATTTGTTAATCATGCCACAGCCCGTAGGTAGACAGTAAGTAAAGTGTAATCGAGCTAACACGTGCTCGTCGGCTAAACGCCTCAAAAAAATACTTTTACAATAGAGTGGGAGAGCAAAAATAAAATCCACTCGTTGCCAGGGTTACGCCTGGTGGTCACCCTCTGGCTGGAAGGTAGGGAAATCCTCTGGAGCTGCTCCGGTATCTGGCCATGCAAAACCAGCTAGGTCAGATCCCAGAAAGAGCAAGTGCCACAAAGGAGGCTTCACTTAAGAACTAACAACCAGCATATCAGAACATAAAATAAGACAGATAATAATAAGACATGAAATCTAAATAGAACAATAAATGGCATGAGGATAAGAAATCATTCCGATCAGTTATAGCTACGACAAACATAAGCAATCATGTTCCGAAGTAGCCAGGTACTAGAACAAGATAAGGCTTGGACTAATTAGACTCCATCCAACATTCACGGCCAAGCAATAAGTAAGGCTTGAACTTTAACTAACTAGGGTTATCACAGGGCTAGTTACTAGCAAGATGCAATGAGATGTTCCAACAACCACAAGCCCTGCAGACCATCCAGGTTATCCAGACGACAATTAGGGGTTGAGTTCATGTGGGTACATCGTCCAAGAAATGCATGTACCCTTAAATAGCTCGGAGGGTGCAACACATGACAGTGTGCTGGAAATATGCCCTACTCGACGGCAGGCTACAAATTCTATGATGGGGTGCCCAGATAACGGGATTGCCTATAGTTGGGAAATCTCTTCATGACTACTGGATTATTCTAGTTATTAGCCTTAGTCAGTTTTAGTAGGTACCCCTGACCATGGTACTCAGGGGTCCTTGCCCTAGATATGATACAAGATAATACTAGATCATTTGTACAAACACAATCGTCTATGGTGTCCAGGCCATTCATTCTTGTCATGTCATGCTAGCCGCCACAACAGCATTCAATAGTTCTCATCATGCTTACTTGTCATGTCGTGCCATGTCATGTCACGTTAGTTTACTTGTTATACCATGTCGTGTACCAATTCGTGATTATCAAGTTCATAAAAAACATAAAAAGGGCAAATAGGGTACGCCAAGGGGCTCAAAGCCTCTACGCGAACGAGACTACACTAGGCCAAAACAAGAAAAGACATCTCTACGCGAGCGAGACTCTACGCGAGCGGAAACTCTACGCGAGCTAGACTCGGCGCGAGCGGAAATCTACGCGGGCGAGAATTCTACGCGAACGAGACTGCATGCGAGCGAGAATCTACGCGAGCGAGAATTCTACGCAAGCGAGACTGCACGCGAGCTAGAATCTCCTGCGTAGAGTTCGGATGAACTCCGCGTAGAATAGGTTACGCGGGCACGTAAGAACGTATGCGTAAAAGGGGAAACACTATGCTAGTACGTAAGAACGTGTGCGTAAAGGGAAATTACTATGCTGGCACGTAAGAACGTGTGCGTAAAGGGCTCGTCTTCTCTCCAAGGCCAAGACAAGCAGCCATGGGACTCAAGAACTCAAGAAACCCCATCTCGGCCAAGACTTGATGAAATCCAACCGTTCAAAAGCCAAACTTGCGTAGGATCGAAACTCCTACTACATGGAACTCTAAATTTGAAAATAATGAAGTTGATAGATCAAATCCCAAAAAATCTGAAATAAAACAACTTAGATCTACAAGAATTAAACCATGGAAATTGAAAACGCTAAGTACTAAAGTATTTTAGAATCTCGTGAGGAAGACAATGGAACAACAAAAATGGAGTTCCTCTATGAAGCAAGTTGCACTTGCCTAAGCCTCTCTCTTGGTAGGGGAGGGAGAGTTATGAGGAAAAAGAAGGAGTTAATGAGAAATAAATGGGGAGAGAGAAGGGTTGTTGGGTTAATAAATGAGGGATAGTGGTAGGTAGGGGTTTACATACTAGCCCAAACCAAGCCGAACCCAACCGAACCCGATGCATGCCAAAGCCAAATAGACCATATGAACCATGAAATGCTAACTAACCCATGCCAATGCAAAACCCAAGGCTAGCCAGTCAGGACAAGTCAAAATACGGGTTCGAGATACGTACACGTATACCAAAATACGCATAACGAAATCTGAAGGTGAAAGCCTGCCCTAGGTTTAGGATTTGAGTCATAGAATATTTTAAGATTTGGTACTTAATCACATATTAGGAACTCTTGATAGATTCCAGGGATGACCCCAGAGAATATTACTTCGAAACCCTTTTGAGTCTATTTCCACTTGCTTTTGCTCATGCTAATTGTGAATATCTATCCGTTATCGAACCCTATTCTTACATTAGGATAAGTTTTATGGACCCCAGAAAGAACTATAAAGTAGAAGTGAACTTATATATCATTTAGGTTGATGAGAGAATGATTAGCCAATATTGTATATGAAGGTTGAGAATTATTTTAAGCCATATTCAAGAAATTTTAAATTTTGACCAAGATAGTACCTTTGGAACGACCCCTGAGAATCTCACTCTAAACCTTACCTCAAAATCTGTTTCTGTTTGTTTCTATTTACTCTTTTTTGATTCGTTGTTGAATTTGATTCCTGGTGTTCGTTGTTGACTTTGATTTTATATCGAGATAAATTTTATGGATTGAATTAAGGTATATTCTGATAACATATCTGATGAGGACAATGAGAAAGGTAAATATTTGCTTTAGTTATGGAGTCTAGAATTTATCGAAGCCATACTAGCTAGTATGACAAAAAATAAAGCCTGATTTGGGGTATACTTATCATAGTTATGGAATTTAGAGATTCTTGTAGCCATACCGATTGGCGTGGTGAGAATTCTAGATAACATGATTATAGGGTATTACCTTGGTTATGGACTCTATCGTTTATTGCAGCTATGCTTACTGGCATGACAAAAATTCTGGCAATATGATTTCAGGAAGACGTATATGGTTATCATATCATATCTTAAATTGGTTCACTTCGTTATGACCAGATGAGCAAGAACAAATTTCTATCATGATTTCTTCCTCTTACCATCATTCCTTCGTCGTAACCAACTCTATCATATTTACATCAAACTATCTTATATTTGAATATGTTAGCTACCCTTTGAAATCTTTTGAACTCTCGTATCTCTTTACTTGAGAAAGGCCGAGGAATTATCGTAATCATCTAGCTCGAAAAGGACGTAATTGTCATCAAATGGTGATCTTGGTAGAAATATAGAGCGTTAGACATTGAGATAGAATTAGTGGAAGAAAGATATGACCGAGATTAGAGACAAGCAGACCGGTAGTATCAGTTTAGAAATGATTACACTAGATAATTATTTTGCGTATGAATTATTTTGGAAAGAACGTAGGAGGATTCCGAGTAAGAAGAGCAGTAGAATATATATTAATGGTTAGAACGGTAATATTTCATAGATGTATTTTAGAAACTTACGAGGATATTCGAGGCCAATTTGTTTTTGAAAACTTGGATATTGTTAGGTTACAGATTCTTGGGGTATTTAATATTCGAATTAAGATAAGATAATAAAATTAGGAATTCAAATAAATGGATGAAAGCTTATGACTACATGTGGTGTTGACATGGAATTGAACAAAGATTGGTAAAAGAATGATTAGGAACCGAAAGAACGCAAAATTTTTAGTTGTAGGAAAATCTAGAAACTTTTGTAGAAATTCTTAAGTTTACAAAGGGTATGTTTGAAAGTATAAAAGTTGAAGGAAATATGAAGGTCGATATTTAAAATAATGGAGGATTTTTATAATAGGGTGGCATTAAATTTGAAAATTACGAAGGTGTGATTTGAACAAGTTAAAGGGTTTTTATAAAACTTGATTCAGGAACTTCGGATCCAGGTTAAAGACAAAGAGGAGAGAGATGATTACCTTGACTTTCTTCTGGAAAATGTTACCCTTGATTTTCTTATAGTAAAAGAGATTGATTTTCCTATCCCTAAATCGTCCCTTATATCAATATTGCTACATCTTTGATCCTGTTGAGCCTGACCGCTCGATTTTTGGTCATCTTCCTTATCGTGCCAAATTCTTGATTACTGATAATACTCAAGTGACTTTAAACTCGATCATGATTTTGATTTTAATCCTTTATTACTTGTATCTAGACTTTGATTATATTCTCTATCGTATCTAAATACTGTTTGGATCAAGGTTAGACTGATCTTAGCCTTGATCGCGACAAAATTTTGATTTTTTTGGAGCTAAATACCAATATCGCTTGTGCCTAAACCTTTGATTTAAATTCTTAATAATGACTAGTTTCGTGCTAATCATGATTTTATTTAGCCATCATTCTTCATATTGGTTGTGCCTAGATGACCTGGCAGGATTAGACGACTTTAAATCCCATGATCGTGATTTTAACGATCATGACTATACATATTAATTTTGCCTCTGAATCATGCCTAAAATTTTGTTCCTTGGTCACAACTATCTGATTTGATTATAAACCTTGTCATGTCATAATTTGAGTTTGGTCATGTTAGAATAAATTTTCCATCGTGCCTAAATTTCGATCCTCTAGTCACCGTGCTCCTATTTTATTCCTAATCATGACTAGGTTTTAAATTTTTTGTCGCTTGTCACGACCCGCACCTACCGTGAGGGTACGAGTACGTAACAACGCCCAGCCTACGCCGCAGTGTCGGCGGTAGAACGCTGTTCTAGGTCATGAACTATAACTAGCATAATATGAATACTCTCCATAAGGAGGCCAACACAGAGGTACAACTCAATCACAATCTAAGGTAGAATGATAAAGATAGATAATCATGAAATTCAAAAGAGATACAGGAGATAGAAGTCTAAGTGTCTAAGATACACCAACCCAGAAATACATCTCAAAGCTCAAATACAGTAATCCATAAAATAAATACAACTCAAGACAACTGAAAATAAGCTATAAGCAACCCTAGCTATCTATACAACCTCTACTGTGTCTCCTCTAGGCTAGCAGGCAACCTCCAGGCTATCTGTAAAATTTATCAACAGGTCCAGTCAGGACAGGAGCGAGCACAGTACATCTCAACAAATCATAGCAGGTCAGGATATATAATCATGATAGAGAGTAAGATACAAGATACTGAAGGAATAACATGATAAAATGAGAGAGACTGTAAATAAATAGCTACAGTATATAGAGAACTAACAGTGCTAGTGATTCAAAGCACAAGATGGTTATGTAGACGGCACGATGTTGTACACGAGTAATCTACAGAGGTTGTACACGAGTAATCTACTGGATTGAATACATAACCACTTCTACTCCCTCGCCCCAATCAATACACAAGGATCTAGTTAAGTTATGTTATTGTACACGAAGGTCATGTGAATACATGATTATACATGATTTCACACGTTTCGTACACGAATGTCACAAATACAAGGAGTACACGATGTTCACGATAAAGTACACGAACACGAATACCCGATGTATCCGCTAAGGGGATAACATCGCACAACCAGATCCATATAGTACTAATCCGTGTTTCCAACGTGTCAGCATCATGTAAAGTAATCTAAAGCAGGATATATACTCCTAATGCAGGATATGAAATGATCAGAGAATGTACTCGCCTGATATCTGAATGTCCAAGGTAAAGATACTGTCCGAGGAGAGGTGTCTGGCTCCTAATTGGAACAGCACAAGTCACAACATGTCCAGAAGGGTAATATAAAGCACTACAATGCATTATACATGAATCTAGGTCAAACTAGGCCAAAGTCAACCCTTGGTCAACTCTGGTCAACTGCACTAGTCAAACTAGGTCAAACTAGGTCATGTCCTAACCCAGCAAGTCTTACTAGGCCTAACCAAGACTATCCTAGCAAGCACACATCAATACAAGGCTATACAAGCCAACATACACCCAACTCTATATAGCATGCAATTATTCAATACTCAAATAGGCAAGAATTCACATTGGATATACACTAGGTAATCTATTACTTTAAACTATATATGTCTACACATATACACATGCATATATTGGTATTCAACATTAGGTCTATAATCATGGCATTTCAAATGGTTATATAAACTTATATATTACAACACAATATGCTAACATATATATAATATACATACATAGCTAAGTTAACTGTATTCATAAATACTTATTTAAGAGGCTATGTGTGTGTATGTGAACATGGCAAAGGGGCAAGTGAGGGTTAAATGGGCATACATAGTGTATACATATCAAAGAGTGTCAAAGTGTAAGTGAACAAAGTGTCAAGTGTGATAGTGTCTACATAGTGTAAGGGGTACATGAGGTAATATAGGATTTGTGTTAACATAGAACATTACATCTCATTAACTTGTATATTGCATACATTACATCTATTATTACATTACATTCATGCTTGCATTCATTCATCATTCATTTATTCTCTTGCACTACTATATGCACCATACATTACATACTATGGAACCTACATATTCATTACAAGCCATACTTATACATGTTTACATTAGATAGGATACTTACACCTCATACATCATTTATTTAAACATTTACTCATGCTTGCATTCTCTATTTAATTACATAATATATATACATTAACATGGGTTAAAATCAAATAGAACATTATATTACACACAAGGGTGCACAAAATGCATATGCCGAATAGTAACTCCTACTAATAATCAATACTGTACCATCTCAGCATGAATTAAAATCTAGGATTAAAGTATCTATGTGTTAGCTTTCCGAAACTTCAAACGGATCGCGTTTTCGTTTCCGGAAACTCCCGAAATCGCAAAAACACCGAGAACGAGTTTGTCTTTCGTACAGCTGACACTCAAATAATTCTCCAGAAAGTTACAGAAAGAATTAGGCCTATTAATATATGTTTTTGGAAAGCTAACTTCAATACGCTTCTTTTAAAAAAAAAACGGGAGATTAAACCGAGCTTTGAGCTAGAAGTTATGATATTTCTAAGTTAGGGCTGAAATTAAAAACGTGGATAAAAATCATGACGGATTTGGGTAGTTTGAGACAAAAGAACACAAGTATATAACATAATATATCAAGAACTCACTCTCTACACTAATATATATATATGAGACACTATAGAACACATCTCTAATACAAAAATATGAGATTAAACATGTAATAATTCATTCATACATAACAACAACACATAGTGTGTCCAAATTTGGGATTTTCCCACATGGACACAACCACGACACAAAGGACACTCCTATGACCTCCAAATGGACACGAAATGGACACAAATGGAGATACAACCATGGGGGTCATTCCTATAGGTTCAAAATATATCTATATGCATGAGGAAATGAAAAGGAGAAGGGATTTATACCTCCCGGTAGATCGAATCGAAGAAAAGCCTTCCCGGAGCGACACCGACACGTAGAGATTCCAAAAGGACACGAACGAGCTCCGAATCCTCCCAAACTTGGGTAGCTTCCTCCTTGGCTAGAATGGAGAAGGAAAGAAGAAGATTTGGTGACGAAATGGAAGGATTTGGTGGAGAAATTGCTAGGGATTGCTCTCTAGGAATTTGGGGAAGAACAAGAGAGAGAGTATGGATGAGAATAATGAAATGAACTTGAGCCTATCCTCTCCCAAAGTGGCTGGCCATATGGGACTATTTGTCCTATTATGGTAAGGTCCAAAATGCTCCCACTAACCTATTCTATGAGTATTAGGAAAGGGCTAATTAGTTGGGGCTAAATTAGTCATTCTAAAGTCTCTAATCACACTAATCTTATCCATAATAATTAGTCTAACCTCTAACTAAAATTAATATCATGTGGGCCATGCCTAACTAGTGTGTGGGTCCCGCTAGAGTCAAACTACCCCCCGGGTCCCCGTTTCAAGTCGGATTGAGTTGAAATTCGAACCCGACTCAAATAACCCCAAAATAATATCATAAATAATAAAATAAATTTCAACCCCAAAATAATATCATAAATAATAAAATAAAATTTAAAAATATTCAAAAATGTAAAATGACAAAAATACCCCTGTTTCTGAAAACTGGGGGTGACATCGCTCTATCCTAAATCGTGCCTAAGTGATTCTAGTCATTCTAAGATTCTTAAGCCTTGATTTTGCTCGTGATCAAGTGGTTTTCATCCTTAGTCATTGATCGTGCCAAACATGTCCTTATTCCTAGCGATGCCCAAACGCGTCATTTTCGTATGTGATCGTGCCTATATAACATTTAATCTAACCTTATCGAGCCTAGGTTATACAATTCATTCTATACTTAGACTTGATCCTAACTTGATCGTAACTAAAAGATTATAATTTTTTCTAGTCGCGACTTCGTGCTTAATAACTTGGAATTATTTCTAAATCGTGCCTACAAAACTGTGACTTCAAATCTCGATCATGCCAAAACTTTATTTTGGTCATGGTTAACTTTTCATCTTGATCGGGCCTGTGCGACTTTGAGCCTGTTTTTCATCAAACCTAAACTATCGATCATTCTATACTCGAATTTCTATTCCACCTTTGATCCTCTTAGCCATGATTGATATCATGACTAAATAAACTTGAATTTATTTCTAAATCGTGTCAGAACAAAATTGTTCATACTATGATTTTATCGTGCCAAAAATTATTAGTCGTGCCAAAATTGTTCATACTACGATTTTATCTGTCACGCCCCGATCCCACAGAGTCCTTTCGTCCTCGCTTCGAACTCTTTCGGGACCGTTCGTCCTCGCTAAGGCGTGATGCCATGCAAGCCTAAGTTGCGCTTGTACAAGGCCAAGACCTAGAGCAAGACAAGATTGACAATACGCAGCGGAACGTATCGCAGATAATTGAAGCAGCAGCGAACATATTTTCAGAATACATGCATTGAACACAATGGTAACAAGAAACAATTCTCTTTATTGATTTCATTTGAACAGATTACAAGCTCTTGATTCTCTCTGATACAATGTTACATTCTCTCATAACTTTACAGATTACAATGATCCCGTTCCCATATATTACATCTCTTTATACACAAAACCAACTCTTGCAACAGATGTCATCTCTTGGCATCTTTTCTGATTTTTGGCTCCTGAGGATGAGGCTCGGGCTATCGCTTCGGACTATCCTTTTCGATGCATAGTGCACCTGTATGCAGACTGATGGTGGGTCAGTATATCAGCATACTGGTGAATTATGAACAAAGGAGCTACATTTGTCTGAAACGATCATTGTTCATTTAGTGAGAAAACGTTTCTTGTGATGTGATCTTGCTACTTTTTACCTATGTACATTCATGCATACAGAGTCAGTTTACATTCTTTTGAAAACATACCTTTGAAAAGCCAACATTTTATTTCATTTCATCTCAAGCATACAAGGGACTAATCATTACAAGTATGACGACTATTCATTTGTGCTGTGCGCAGCGTGTTTCATGAGCATATCATTTCATTAGGACAACATCTTTAGCATTCTTTTCTCTTGTTCAAGACAAACTTAGGGTCAGATTACAAGCATGATATTACATCTTTTCTTTATTGGAACATAGCACTTCTTGGTAACAGATTAATCTTTTCAAGCAATTCATATAGCAACTCAAGCAATACATGTGTATCACTTTTTCAGTGATTCTTACCATAGCCGACCGTCCATCCCTACACAAGACAAGGATTAGCATAAATATTATAAAACCAACATTGTCATTTCATGTTCGTCTCTGCATGGTTAGCTCTTAGCAAAACATTCTTTTAACTCTTATCAATATGCAGCATGGCAATAACTCTTGTGGTCCATGGGCAATACCCATATTAGCAGTCAGAACTTCTTGCCCAACTACTAATAGACTGACACCCCCTCTTATTGCGGGGACTTCTAGCCCCAGGTGTCATGTTCTCTTCTAGGCCGATCGACTCTGGGTGCCCCCAGAATCGTCGAAAGACTACCACTTGTGCACAGCCGTCTAGATCAATGCAAATGCAACTATCATATAAACAATCATGCATCAATCAAGCAACTTGCAAACATATTCATCTTCTTCTTTTTTTCATGTGTCGAGCCAATAGCTCTACTCTTTTCTCTATACGGACAAGCCGTATCATCTCTTTTAACAGCACAATGTGCTTTCTCTGTTTATCTCTTTCTCTGTAGCAACAATCGGGGAAAATATAAACAATCTCTGTTTAAGCAAGCATGATAACAACAAGCATGAATTTACTCTTGATAATCATACTCTATTCAGGGACATGTAAACATTCTCTTTTTCTTTTCTTACTAAGCATGGCAATAGTTCTTTTTTATTAAAGGCATCATCCCTACATTAGCATACAGGCATCAGTTCATTTCTTATTAACAGGCAACAATTCTTCTTAGCATACAGGTTATCTCTTTTCTTGTTCTTAGCATGGCAACATATGGATTCTCTTAAAGCATACTCAATGATTTACTATATTGTTATTAACAATAGCATTCAATCAAAAACTCTGATTCTTATTAGGCGTAAGCGAATCAGCAAATGAGACTTCGTCCACTCACCCAGATCAATCGTCTTCTGTTGCAGAGCCAGCAATCAGATCTTTCTGTCTATCTAGTGCCTTCGCGGAGCGGGGCACTACAGTTCTAATAAGAACCAAGATAGAAGCATTACCTACAGGATTATAACCCATCAGTCATATAGGGAGTGTTGGAGAAGTGACATAACCTCGCGCATTGTCCTACTTTTAGAGGGAGTGCAGGATGTACTCCATGTCTCACGGTTGAGGAAGTATGTGACAGATCCCAGTCATGTGGTTGACCATCCCGAGATCACAGTGGGGCCCAGTCTATTATAAAAGGAACAGTCAGTTTGTATCTTGGATACCAGTAAAAAAATGCTTATAGGATAGAAGATTAAATTGGTTCGGGTTGCCTGGAAGCACCAGTTTTCCAAAAAATCTACTTAATAGCAAGAAGGATCCATGCGAAACGTTATCCCCATATATTTTGTGGATTCCAGTGAGTTTAGCTTAATTATTTTATGATATGTATTTTTGTATGGTATTGTTATTTTAATTTCAAGGACAAAATTTTCTAAGTTAGGTAGGTTGTAAGCCCCTAATTTTTGGATATTATTTTAAATTTTATTTTATTTATTTAATATAGTTATTTATATTTTAAACTAGATTTTATATCGATATGACTCTAGACGTACTTTTTCGTAGCTTTTATTTTTGGAGCACGAGACATGAAAATATTTTGAAACGACCTTCATGAGTTTCGAAGTAGACATGTTGACCTTCAATTTGGTATATCATGTCCAATCCAAACTTGTCCCATAACATCCTTTTCACTCCATACAACTTCGGGTCAATTTAGGCCATTCGATCGATTATCGTAATTCTAGACCTAACTTCGAACTTGAGTTCGGGACTCGACATTGATCAAAACCATTTGACCCAATATATGATTTTGATCCATTTTGAGCATACGATGCACATGCCAAGGGTGTGCCAATAAATCGAGTTCTCGTGTGCTATTTATTCACGATTGACACATGAGACTTATTGGGTGATTTCAGATTCGATTTGACTATAAAATATATTTGGACACTAACCTAGCCAACCCCGCTTGGTAGAGCCATGACTAGGTGGCCATGACCTACTAGAATTATTCTGAATATTTGATAGGATCTTGTACCATCAAATAGATTTAAATACAATTTCGTATATATATGATTATTTTTATTATAGCCTAATACTCTCTCTCTCTCTCCTCCCTCTCTCTCTCCCTATATGTGCATATATATATATATATATATATATATATATATATATATATATATATATATATATATATATATATATATATATATATATCTAAACAAAAAAAAAAAAAAAAAAAAATATATATATATATATATATATATATATATATATATATATATATATATATATATTTATATATATATGAATAAAAATGTTAGCTCTCCCCCCTAATCCTTTCTCCCCCCTAATCCTCCAGATCCCCATCCGCCCCCTGGCCTCGCGGCGCCGACAGCTCCGGCCTTCCTCCTCCGGTGACGGAGCCGGTCCCACCGCGCTCTGGCGGATAGCCGCATCCCCCACCTGTATCTCCCCCGGCGGCATTCGTTCGGCACTAGAGACGGCCACAGCGCTCTGCGCTCGGCGAGCTCCTCCACTCCGACAGCTTGGACCAGTGATCAACTGGCCATGGTGGGCCTCTTGACCACCGGAGTCGCTCCGAAGCTCCGGTGGCCGCCCACAGCCGTCGTTGGCTCTTTCCCCCTCGGGCCGGCCCTTTCCTTTTCTGTAGGAAGCCATGCGCCCAAGGGCTGTGAGATGAGCGCATACGCCTCGGCTCTCCGAGGCCCTCATGCGCCAAAGTCTGCTGGCCTACTGCGGGCCGATGATGGACTTGTCAACCCCACTCCCAACTCAGGGAGATCCGATGGCCGTCGATCTCAGCTTGGTGGTCCTCCCTCGAATCGCGACGCCGTCTCAGCTCCTTCCCCTCACCCTCAACACCACCCCTCCGGGCAACTTTCCTCCCCCCTCCCCGACCATGCTTCCACTGAGATTCTGAGGTCGGACGCCCCATTCTTTGCTGAGATCTTGAGGCCGGATCTGGCAGTACCATTTCCCCCCAACGATCAGGAGATCGATCTTCCTGAGATCGAGTTCGCTGCTCTTATCGAAGGCCAAACCATTACAGTATCATTCTCCTCCGACGAAATTACCTCATTATCCTCCTCCTTCTCAAGGACCTTCGTGCTTAAATTCCAATCCGGATGCCCGAAACTGCCCATTGCCAAAGAAGCCATCGCTGGGTGGGGTCTCTCATCCGCCTACAAGGTCGCTCCTTTGGACTCCAAACACCTCCTCCTCCACCTGTCCTTCGACCCCGACAGCTCCTTGGTCTGGGCTAAGGGCACCACCAATATAGGTCCTCTAAGCGTGAAGATCGCTAACTGGTCTCCCAGTTTCAACCCCAACGTCGACTCCAAGATCATCTCGACGTGGATCACTCTGCTGAATCTACCCCTCGTCTGCTTCGTACCGGCAGCGCTCAAGAGAATTGCCAACTCCTTTGGGACCCTGGTAGCCATCGCATAAGAAACTCACAACCTCTCCAAAGGCAACTACGCTAAGATTTGCGTAGAGATCGATATTTCCTCCGAGCCCCCAATGCTCATACAGCTCGAGCTAGGGAGACAGACACACCCACAGACGCTCGAATACGACAACAAAATAAGCTTATGCAAGCATTGCCGGATCATAGGTTATCTCTCGAAGTACTGTTTTAAGAAACATCTGGAGCTCAAGAAAAAAGCACCGAAAAGGAACCCAACCCCGAGAGCGACACAAATCCCCACCTCAGGACCTATCCTCCCCCTCCCCAATTCCCACTCCCACTTCGCAGACAGCGACTGCTCCCCCAGCCCTCGCGTTCCCTCCTCGTCGAAGATTAGATCGGTCCCAAACATGCCAACAGGCATCACCCTTCTCAACAGATTCGAGATCCTTGACCCATCTCAGGTAGGGGAAGATCAGGCAATCCTCCTCCCCGACTTGTCATCGCCCGATGACGGTACAAAGATCGTTGTTGCCACAGCAGTTGCCACATCGGGTTCTTTTGGGGACACCTCGTCGACGCTGATTACCCTCCTTGCCCCAGTTGTCTCATCCACCTCCCCTCCTCCGGTTGAGGTAGCACTGCCAACAGGTATCTCAATCCTCAACAAATTCAAGAGCCTCAGCACGTCTCTAGCGACTGACGACCCCCTCCCCGATAAAACCCCGCAAGAAGAAGGTGCTGAGAACGTTATTACCCCGGCCATTGGCGCCTCGGTCCCTTCTGAGGAAAACCAGTTGGCACAGGTGTGCCATGTGAATTAAGTTATCAACTCATATTACACTATGGGCTTTGATCATGTATTTAACTATTCTTTTCCCCAATTCCATGCATAAGAGAAAACATGAATAAATAGGGATACAACTGTGAAAAGTAAAGGCAACTGGTGTAAAGTAAAGCGACTTGTGAAAATTAAATACAACTTATTTTGGAAAGTAAATGCAACTGGTAATAAGAAGGAAACATGTCCTGAATGTTCAACATACAAATTTATAGTTCATGCTCAATTTAGTAAAAGATGTAGTGTAATTTCCTTCTCCAAGATAGGGTATAGAGCTAAGAAGAGATAATGTTTCGGGTCCTCTCAATGTGTTCAAAAGAGGGTACAACTTAGGTTCTACAATTAGATAATGTCTAACTGACCAATTCGACCCTTAATTCTTATTTAAGCACTCTTAATTCTATCTTAAATCAATAACAACTAACATTAGTTTATTTCTATAATTAAATTTTTCTACTAAAAATTGTTGTAATGAACTTTGTTTTAAGTTATGCTAAATTAGAAATCAGAAGGGTGAAGTTTTGATAAGAAAATACGTAAAATGATATAATATCAAGTTGTACCAAATATTGTATAAAAATGTTATACTAAAAGTCACATTGACTTAAGGAGCATAGACAAGCTCCTAAGTCAAACAAGAATTAATTTATTTATAGATTGAATTAATAAAGAGGAGAAATAATTTTGACTATAGGTCGAATCATTAACAGAAAGTAATAAATGATTTTGATTAGAGATTGAATCACTAAAAAGATAAATAAATCGATAACTTCGATTATAGATCGAAATAAATAAATTATTTATAGGTCAATAAAAAGTGGGCCTACCCCGTCTTCAACATCGATAAATAATGATGTGAGTTAATCAAGATAAAAATAATAAATGAACTCTAATATAAATAGGTAAACACCAAAATCTCTAGAACAAATCACACAAAATCAATCCTCATAATTTGTAGCCAAAATAGAATTACTACTCACCTAACATTGTGAGACTCATCTCACTGTATCAGTATTTATGTACGAGTACATATTTTGAGCCGTATTTTGTATTTCTTGGTTTTCGAATATTTTAAATTTTTTCTAAAGTATAGGTTAAACTTGACTTGGTTTAATTTGGTTCGGTTCAACTTGGTATTGGGCTTGGTTTGGTTTAGGTGGGTTTGAGATGAGAAGGTTCGTATAAAACCCAACTCCTCTCTCTTTCCTCCATTATTTTTATTCCCTTTTTCTTCATCTTCTTCCTCCAACCCTAGATAAGTACATCTTGCCAAATGTTGGACAAATATTATTTTGTCTGTTTTAAACTCTTTCTTACATGATTATAAGCCTCTTTAGAACTTGAAGTTTTTGATTTTCATGGGTGGATTCTTGTAGATCTAAAATTATAACATTTTTGGTTTTCCTTGGATTTGATCTATCAAACTTACTTGTTTTCGAAATCTAGTTGTTCTATATTGTAGAGAATTTCGTTCTACCACTTTTTGACCTATGGAAGTCCAAATTTGGACTTACAGTGAAAGTTTTATGGAGCTTGGAAGCTATGGGTTCCATGGCCATCTTCTCGGATTTTGTATGAGAAGATGGGCACCCATCGACTCTTGCCGCATGACACCCCATCGATTCTTGCCGCATGGTACCCCATCGACTCTTGCTGCATGGGCACCCATCGACTCTGGCCGCATGAGAAGATGGGCACCTATCGACTCTTGACGCATGGCACCCCATCGATTCTTGCCGTATGGCACCCCATCGATTCTTGCCGCATGGCACCCCAACGATTCTTGCCGTATGGGCACCCATCGACTCTGGCCGCATGAGAAGATGGGCACCCTTCGACACTTGTCGCATGGCACCCCATCGATTATTGCCGCATGGCACCCCATCGATTATTGCCGTATGGCACTCCATTGACTCTTGCCGCATGGGTATATATATATAGTAGTATATATATAATATACTACTATATACATACATACATAGATATACATATACATATATGTACATATATATATATCTGGCTGCAACAGTGGCGGGGCCAGGCCGCCACTACCATGAGACCACCGCCACGGGATGCCATCCTACCGGTGACACGCCCACCGCGTCGTCGCACCCTAGCCAACCGCTGCAGCCAGGCGTGCGACCCAGATAGCATCGCAGTAGCAGCAGCGTCGCTGCGACTGCCGGCACCCCCCATAGGTCTAGTGATTATTGATGAACCTTCCCCTCCAAGCCTCTGTCCTCCCCGACATGTAGCATAGTCTATTTGTACGTTTCGCATAAAATCTCGTCGTGACGCGCGCAAATTCGAGTCTAGAATTCTGTTTCATCGCTGCAACTTTAGACGCATTTCTCGAGAATCCGACCGTTATCCGATTCTTCCGTCTCAATCTCAGTATATACCCCTTCGCTCACCTAAATTTTCTACCGTTTATTCGACCATTTGATAGATCAAAACCGGCCACCAAGTTGACAGTTTAAACATGTTTATTTTTAGATAGTTTCGTGGAGCCAACTTCGCGGAATTGTTTCTCCCTCGCTGAAGCTTCGGTTTAGGCGGGAGTATGCTAGTATTCACGATATTAGTTGACGCTAATATTACTTCTTACCTACTAGTATGATCCCAAAATAGGCTTTAACGTGCATTCATATAGTTGGCTAGATTACCCAGAATTATTCAGTTCATGATATGGCGTGGGATGGTGTCTTGTCGTAAAATAGTATGCCACCCCTTGTCCTTGTCTGGTTGTAGGGGTGGTTCACTGCTTTGATGGTAAGATATTGGACGATGTTATGATCCGAACTACTTATTCATGTATTTATTTCAGTTCATATTGTAGCTTGTACTTTTGTATCTTGTTATATCCCTTTGAGGACCTGGTGATCTCTCCAGGTTGTTGCTGAGCTTATAGTATAGACAGGTGGATGGTATGATTTTGGCTGCAGGATTCAGGTATTGCTTCTAGTGTTAGTTTATCATTTTATCGTACTTTATATTTCCCTTTTGGTTATATCTTGCTCATTTAGCCTAGTTTTACTGGACCTTTACTATTCTTTGGGTCTATTCCAAACAGATATGATAATGGGCTGCAGACCATGGCACATATTGTTTATTCTTGATTTTGTTCTTTATTATGGATTGAGATATAGATTAGTTAGTATATGTTAGTATACTATTCAACATACTACGATTAGGATAAGTCCATTAAATTGGGATACTTGTTCTAGTTGTACAGCTGGCATGCTCAAGCCTTGGGTTACCTATATAAAGTAGAACTGGGCGTGACACTAAGTCCAAGCTACGCTAAGCATCAATAACTTCATCAGGTATAGTGGTACCATGGTCTGGTGCTGGCTCATAAAATGCTCGTCTGTACCTGGATAAACCTCGACTAAACCTGGAGATATCCCCAGGTCCATAGGTGTCACGACCCGCTTCCGAATATTCGGATACGAGTCGGACACATCCAGCCTACGCTATGAGACACCGCATAGTAAGCTGTTTTAAACCTTCAATTATCATCAAAATTATATTATATTGAATCATAATAATCACAACTTCTATATCGAGATAAACTAGAATAAGTCTAAAATGTCATTTTAGTTACATTCCCAAAGCAAGAGTAACTAGAGACAAATCCAGCAAAATGAATGTTAACTATTTATTATAAACCAAATTCAAATACTAAATGTGAGCTAAGCTATAGGGTACTCCCTAGCAGGGACATCCTCTGGGATGTGAGCTAGTGTCTCAGGGACAGGTCCATAGTATGAGTTGCAAAGCAACTTCTCCTCAGTCAATTCACCTGCAACGATCCAATCAGGAAAGGAGCAAAGTACAACCCTACAATTTACGTATGATGAAACATAGAAATATCAAATAGAAATATATGTAAAGAACTGGTTACAAAGAAAAGTACAACAAGAAAATATACTGCAACATGCTCAAGTGAAAAGTAAATACGACTGAAAAGATAGTAAATACATGATCGACTAATAGAACGGTAAAAATAAATGCAACTGATATGGCATATAGCCGATCCGGCAAAATTCATAGGTGTGCCATATGAATTAAGCTATCCACTCATATTACACTATGGACTTTGATCATGTTTTTAACTATTCTTTTTTCCAATCCCATGCATAAGAGAAAACATGAATAAATAGGGATACAACTGTAAAAGTAAAGGCAACTTGTGTAAAGTAAAGCGACTTGCGAAAATTAAATACAACTTATTTTGGAAAGTAAATGCAACTGGAAATAAGAAGGAAACATGTCCTGAATGTTCAACATAAAAATTTATAGTTCATGCTCAGTTTAGCAAAAGATATAGTGTACTTTCCTTCTCCAAGATAGGGTATAGAGCTAAGAAGAGATAATATTCCGGGTCCTCTCACTGTGTTCAAAAGAGGGTACAACTTAGGTTCTACAATTAGATAATGTCTAACTGACCAAATCTACCCTTAATCCTTATTTAAGCACTTTTAATTCTATCTTAAATCAATAACAACTAAAATTAGTTTATTTCTATAATTGAATTTTGGTACTAGAAATTGTTGTAATGAACTTTGTTTTAAGTTATGCTAAATTAGAAATCAGAAGGGTGAAGTTTTGGTAAAAAAAAATACTTAAAATGATATAATATCAAGTTGCACCAAATATTTTATAAAAATGTTATACTAAAAGTCACATTGACTTAGGAGCATAGACAAGCTTCTAAGTCAAACAAGAATTAATTTATTTATAGATTGAATTAATAAAGAGGAGAAATAATTTCGACTATAGGTCAAATCATTAACAGAAAGTAATAAATGATTTTGATTAGAGATTGAATCACTAAGAAGACAAACAAATCGATAACTTCGATTATAGATTGAAATAAATAAATGATTTATAGGTCAATGAAAAGTGGGCCTACCCCGTCTTCAATATTGATAAATAATGATGTGAGTTAATCAAGATAAAAAAATAAATGAACACTAATATAAATGGGTAAACACCAAAATCTCTAGAACAAACCACACAAAATCAATCCTCATAACTTGTAGCCAAAATAGAATTACTACTCACCTAACATTGTGAGACTCGTCTCACTGTATCAGTATTTCTGTACGGGTACATATTTTGAGCCGTATTTCATATTTCTTGGTTTTTGAATGTTTTAAATTTTTTCTAAAGTATAGGTTAAACTTGACTTGGCTAAATTTGGTTCGGTTCAACTTGGTATTGGGCTTGGTTTGGTTTAGGTGGGTTTGAGATGAGAAGGTTTGTATAAAGTCCAACTCCTCTCTCTCTCTCCTCCATTATTTTTATTCTCTTTCTCTTCATCTTCTTCCTCCAACCCTACGCAAGTACATCTTGCCAAATGTTGGACAAATGTTTTTTTGTTTGTTATAAACTCTTTCTTACATGATTATAAGCCTCTTTCGAACTTGGAGTTTTTGATTTTCATGGGTGGATTCTTGTAGATCAAAGTTTATAATATTTTTGCTTTTTCTTGGATTTGATCTATCAAACTTACTTGTTTTCGAAATCTAGTTGTTTTATGTTGTAGAGAATTTCGTTCTACCCCATTTTGACCTATGGAAGTCTAAATTTGGACTTACAGTGAAGGTTTTATGGAGCTTAGAAGCTATTGGTTCCACGGCCATCTTCTCGGATTTTGTATGAGAAGATGGGCACTCATCGACTCTTGTCGCATGACACCCCATCGATTCTTGCCGCATGGCACCACATCGACTATTGCCGCATGGGCGTCCATCGACTCTGGCCACATGAGAAGATAGGCACCCATCGACTTGCCGCATGGCACCCCATCGATTCTTGCCGCATGGCACCCCATCGATTCTTGCCGCATGGCACTCCATCGACTCTTGCCGCATGGGCACCCATCGACTCTGGCCGCATGAGAAGATGAGCACCCATCGACTCTTGTCGTATGGCACCCCATCGATTATTACAGCATGGCACCCCATCGACTCTTGTCGCATGGGCACCCATCGACTCTGGCCGCATGAGAAGATGGGCACCCATCGACTCTTGCCGCATGGCACCCCATCGATTCTTGCTGCATGGAACCCCATCGACTCTTGCTGCATGGCACCCATCGACTCTGGCCGTATAAGAAGATGTGTACCTATCCACTCTGGCCGTATGAGAAGATGGACACCCATCCACCCTTGGCCGCATAGTGTATATTTTGGCTATTTTTGGCTGTTTTATGCCCTATTTGGCTGATTTATGGCTAGAATTTCTCCCAAATCCCAACATGAAAGTTGTAGATCTTTTTCTTGGCTTTAAGAATATGTTACCAACTATTTTATGCAAGTTTCTTTCATTCTTGATATGGAGCTTATGATTCAATTGCATGTTTTCTATCTTGGCCTAAATTGCGACGACCCTACTTAATAGCTTGATATTTCTTTAATAAATGAATTTCTTAACATGATTTGATAATATTGTACAATTAGAGAATGATTGTACCCCTCTCATACCTTTAATACTAGCACAGATTCAATTGGTGTTTTAGGCCAAGTAGTTATTTCATTTATTCCTTCTCATATGTTATGATGCACCTTTTATCAAGATCTATCTACAAGATTTCTTAACATGATAGTGATACGTGGTGGGGCACTCGTGATTTATGTCTTCCTTCTTTTGCTTAACATGATAGTGACCCGTGGTGGGGCACTCATGATTTATGTCTTCTTTATTTTGCTTAACATGATTGTGGCCCATCGTGGTGCACCCCTAAAAAGTACTCTTAACATGATAGTGATCCGTCGTGGTGTACTCCAGACAAGTAACATAACAAGTAATATGACATGACATGAACCATGAATGCTGTTGCGACGGCTTTATTAGCTTACAAGTAATGAATGATTTGGACACCGTGGGTGTTTCTCTTGAGTGTGTTAACTTATACAAGCTACATGTTCTGTATTGCACTATGTCTAAGGCTTGGATTCCTGATGACCACGGTCAGGGATTCATACTGAATCTGGCTAGGATTAATGACTAGATTGATCAAGTAGTTCATGAAGAGACTTTTCCAGTTACCTGTTGCCCCTTTGATCCCGGCCTTATATATATATACATGGGATTTGGAGCTATCTGTCATGATGAGCACATTTCCAGTCCACCGTCGAGTGGGGCACCTCCTTAGGACACATGTATCTTACTGTAGTGTGTCTGCTATACTTGTTTTTCTTTTGCTGGGGTCACTCAGGTAGCAACAGGCAGGTAACAGGACTTGGAAATCTCATTGCATATTGTTAGTAACTAGGCTTGTGATAACCCTAGTTAGTTAAAGTATCAAGCCGTACTCATTTCTTGGCCGTGATTGATGGATGGAGTCAGTCCAGTCTAGTCTAGTTTTGTCTAGGCAGTGTTCGTATGTTTATTTCAGTACACTATGGTTTATGCTTTACTTTGTCGATAAATGATCGGAGGCTAAGTTCTATTCAGGAGAAGGATTAAAACCCGATCCTTGTTTGGTTTAAGGGTTGTAACTTGGCTTCCAGAATAGTTCCCAAGTTATCTTATCATTTGTCGTCCTATTCAGTACTCACGTTCTATACCTGATCTTTATGCTATACAATGATCAGAGACTAAGTTCTGTTCAGGAGAAGGGTTACAACCCCGATCCTTGTTTGGTTTAAGGGTTGTAACTTGCCTTCCGGGATATTTCCTAAGTTATCTTATCGTTGTCATTATATATAGTTCTCACATGCTCGATAGTTCAGTTATCTTATAAGTTATGCACAAACCCTATATTGGGTCGCCATGCTCTCATGACCCGACTGTTTCACAAGCTCCCATGTTCAGTTTATTTTATAAAATCTCAAGCTTCTATTTACTTAACATATGTACACTTACATTATGTCACATGTTAATTACTTCACGCTCCAGGATACTTTACTTATCGTCTTCTATGTTCGAGATAAGTGCATTGGTAGTGCACGAGTCCCGATCTGTACTTACTTAATTATATCTCTAACCATTGTTATGTTAGTTATTGCTGGTTTTAGTTCATAAGTTTGGCTTCCTTTATGGTACTTGCTATTGGGGGTCTGACCCCACTGGTTTTGTTTGGCCAGATCTGATGGAGAAGCCCAAAGGATCTTCTGTACCATCTACTCGACTGTGACCATCCAAAGTGCCAGAGTACCCAAGTGGGTTTCTAATTTTATTCTCCCACTGGTTATGTACATTATTCTTTTGTGGCGTTAGCCTCCGAGCACATGTTTAGCTTGTGTTTTGGTCCTTGATATTTAGCCTGTGGGCATAAACATGATGTGCATATTCTAGACTGCAGCTAGAGTTGTCATGTATGACTAATACTCTTGCTAGTTTCTCTATTTTGTATTACTAGCTTCATGATCATCCATGTATATATATGGTTTGGGACACTTTACTATTGTATGTCTGATGATCATACTTCTTGTACCTTGTATAATTGTCTATGATTAAGATACCTAGGATTATTTTAACCTAGGATCGACTGTTGGCTTGTAGAAGTAACCCCCATGTCTTGACAGCTTATACGTGATTTCAGAGTACTGGTGTACTTTGGTATTGCGTAGCTGGCCATGTCCATTCCAACTTGCCAGTATTCTGGTTATGGGGCGTGACACGGTTTTAGTGGTAGCCCATGCAGGTCTAATTTTTCAGATATGTGTGGGTTACTGATGTTTATTTATCTCAATCATGATTACCCTTTATTGATTTCCTTCATGTTATTCTCTATCTCTGATCATTTGATCTGATATCTGCCTTGATCGTTGACCTTTCCTCTTCCTTCGATTTATCCTTCTGTCCTTCAATTTTCAGGGGCACTGTTCCTAATTCTTTCGATTATCTTGTTTGGGTTCTGCCTATGGTAGGTCAGCAATCTTCTGTTAGGCTATTTATGGAGGATCAGTCTCAGTATTCAGCCGAAGAGTCGAGAGTTAACTCGAGGGCAAAGATGCCAGTCCATCTCGATCATCCAGCTCAACCCGTACAATCAGCAGTCTGAGCAGAGGTAGTACCAGGTCAGCCCAATATACCTGCACTCATAGAAATTATCAAAGAATGATGGAGTCACAGCAACGACGAGATATCGCTCTCCAGTAGAGTATCCAGATGTTGGTAGACCGTAGTGGGCAAGGAATACCCGAAGAATTTCAAGACACGAACTTGCTGCCAGAGGAAGTACAGAATGGAGCCAGACAGTATCAGTCGCACAGCCAGTCAGTATATCGAGCCCGACCTACTGTCAGTGCAGTACGAGAGCAAGAGCATGGAACTATGAGGACCACATCTAGAACTGAAGGTCGTAAAAGGAACCATTCGCATGTATCAGGCTTTTTACTCCGACGTCCATCACCAGTACCAGCAGACCAACATCCATATCAAAGCCAGGATTTACCGGTCGTATGTCCCTTCTGTGGAAGGGAAGGGCACACTCATCTTACCTATCGGAGGGCTAACCATCTATGTTTAGCGTGCGGATCACCAGACCACCTGGTAGGAGTTTGTCCCTGGTGGAGTCCAGCTGGATCGTCATCCTTTCCTCCTTCCAACCAGCAGGCACCAGCACTGGCTCAGCAGCAGCAAGCTCAGAGGAAGAGAAACCAGCTGCAGTATCGACCAGAATAAGGAGGATGTACCTATTGTGAGAAGTTAGGGCATTCTAGATCAGTTTGTTGGACTGCCAATAGGCGATGCTTCCGCTGTGGAGCAGAGGACCATTTAGTTAGCAATTGTCCATATCCAACATCCCAAGGAAGACCATCTACACCAGATATACCCATGCCATCCTTTCAGTCACCCCCGTCATCGTCTCTAGTAGTGGACGATCAGCTAGGGCTAATAGTAGATGTTCAACCATTGGCACAGTACTCACCACCATCGCGAGCTCAGAGGATCAGACAGATCGAAGCACAGTTGCATGCACAGTACCATGAGCAGCCCTAGTATCAGCACGAGAGTAATACCTTAGGAGTTTCAGGTACTATCTTCATGTTCTTCCATCAGTTCTTCTCTTAGGATTTGTGTTTCAGTGGCAGGCCAAGTAATGGCGATATATCTTAGGTTCTTGCAGGCGACCTTGTATTCTATCCACGTATGGAGTACAATAGTCGGCTTGACTTATTAGGTTAGTGAAGGTGAGTTTCTCGTCCCCAACTCTTCTGTCTTCGTAGTCGAGGCATGTGATAACTTTATTTGTATTGACTATGATGATACATTCGGGGTAGAGTCATGTCTTGGACTAAGTCATTGGTACCGACTTACCTTGGGACTTGACCATTATCTATTTTTGGAGTCAGCGTAGGCCAGCGAGGACGTTGGTCCCGACTCAACTGTCTCGGGAGACATATTTATTCATATGCCTCCAGTCCTTCTTGATTGTGATTGTGTTATTGCTTATGCATTTATTTACATTACAGTTGTCACTATTTACTTATATGCCAAGCTACATTTTATAGAGATGATTGTGTTTTCTTGAGCTTTTGTTTTAGTTATCCTACTCGACTGACTTTAGGAAATTTCGAGGATGGAATTTTTCTAAGGATGGGAGAGTTGTGAGACTTGTCTCACTGTATCAGTATTTATGTACGGGCACATATTTTGAGCCGTATTTCGTATTTCTTGGTTTTTGAATATTTTAAATTTTTTTCCAAAGTATAGATTAAACTTAACATGGTTTAATTTGGTTCGGTTCAACTTGGTATTGGGCTTGGTTTGGTTTAGGTAGGTTTGAGATGAGAAGGTTTGTATAAAACCCAACTCCTCCCTCTCTCTCCTCCATTATTTTCATTCTCATTCTCTTCATCTTCTTCCTCTAACCCTAGGCAAGTACATCTTGCCAAATGTTGGACACATGTTATTTTGTTTGTTCTTAACTCTTTCTTACATGATTATAAGCCTCTTTAGAACTTGAAGTTTTTGACTTTCATGGGTAGATTTTTGTAGATCTAAGTTTATAACATTTTTTGTTTTTCTTGGATTTGATCTATCAAACTTACTTGTTTTCAAAATCTAGTTGTTCTATGTTGTAGAGAAGTTTGTTCTACCCTATTTTGACCTATGGAAGTCCAAATTTGGACTTACAGGGAAGGTTTTATGGAGCTTGGAAGCTATGGGTTACATGCCCATCTTCTCGGATTTTGTATGAGAAGATGGGCACCCATCGACTCTTGCCTCATGGCACCCCATCAATTCTTGCCGCATGGCACCACATCAACTCTTGCCACATGGGCACCCATCGACTCTGGCCACATGAGAAGATGGGCGCCCATCGACTCTTGCCGCATGGCACCCCATCGATCCTTGTCGCATGGCACCCCATCGATCCTTGCCGCATGGCACCCCATCGACTCTTGCCGCATGGGCACCCATCGACTCTGGCCGCATGAGAAGATGGGCACCCATCGACTCTTGCCGCATGGCACCCCATCGATTATTGCTGTATGGCACCCCCATCGACTCTTGCCGCATGGGCACCCATCGACTCTTGCCGCATGGCACCCTATCGATTCTTGCTGCATGGAACCCCATCGACTCTTGCCGCATGGCACCCATCGACTCTTGCCGCATAAGAAGATGTGTACCTATCCACTCTGGCCGCATGGGAAGATGGGCACCCATCCACCCTTGGCCGCATAGTGCATATTTTGGCTGTTTTTGGCTGTTTTATGTCCTATTTGGCTGATTTGTGGCCAGAATTTCTCCCAAATCCCAACATGAAAGTTGTAGATCTTTTCCTTGGCTTCAAGAATATGTTACCAACTATTTTATGCAAGTTTCTTTCATTCTTGATATGGAGCTTATGATTGTATTGCATATTTTCTATCTTAGCCTAAATTGCGACGACCCTACTTAATAGCTTGATATTTCATTAATAAATGAATTTCTTAACATGATTTGATAATATTGTACAGTTAGAGAATGATTGTACCCCTCTCATACCCTTAACACTAGCACAGATTCAATTGGTGTTTTAGGCCAAGTAGTTATTTCATTTATTCCTTCTCATATGTTATGATGCACCTTTTATCAAGATCTATCTACAAGATTTCTTACGTCTATGATTGCTTAACATGATAGTGACCCGTGGTGGGGCAATCATGATTTATGTCTTTCTTCTTTTGCTTAACATGATAGTGACCCGTGGTGGGGTACTCATGATTTATGTCTTCTTTCTTTTGCTTAACATGATTATGGCCCATCGTGGCGCACGCCTAACAAGTACTCTTAACAAGATAGTGACCCGTCGTGGTGCACTCCAGACAAGTAACATAACAAGTAATATGACATGACATGAACCATAAATGCTGTTGCGACGGCTTTATTGGCTTACAAGTAATGAATGATTTGGACACCGTGGGTGTTTCTCTTGAGTGTGTTAACTTATACAAGCTACATGTTCTGTATTGCACCATGTCTAAGGCATGGATTCATGATGACCACGGTCAGGGATTCATACTGAATCTGGCTAGGATTAATGACTAGATTGATCAAGTAGTTCATGAAGAGACTTTTCCAATTACCTGTTGTCCCTTTGATCCCGGCCTTATATATATATATATATATATATATATATATATATATATATATATATATATATATATATATATATATATATACATGGGATTTGGAGCTATCTGTCATGATGAGCACATTTCTAGCCCACCGTCGAGTGGGGCACCTCCTTAGGACACATGTATCTTACTGCAGTGTGTCTGCTATACTTGTTTTTCTTTTGCTGGGGTCACTCAGGTAGCAGTTGGCAGGTAACTAGACTTGGAAATTTCATTGCGTCTTTTTAGTAACTAGGCTTGTGATAACCTAGTTAGTTAAAGTATCAAGCCGTACTCATTGCTTGGCCGTGATTGATGGATGGAGTCAGTCCAGTCCAGTCCAGTCTAGTTTTGTCTAGGCAGTGTTCGTATGTTTATTTCAGTACACTATGGTTTATGCTTTACTTTGTCGATAAATGATCGGAGGCTAAGTTCTGTTCATGAGAAGGGTTACAACTCCGGTCCTTGTTTGGTTTAAGGGTTGTAACTTGGCTTCTAGAATAGTTTCCATGTCATCTTATCATTTGTCGTCCTATTCAGTACTCACATTCTATACATGATCTTTATGCTATACAATGATCAGAGACTAAGTTCTGTTCAGGAGAAGGGTTACAACCCTGGTCCTTGTTTGGTTTAAGGATTGTAACTTGGCTTCCAGGATAGTTCCTAAGTCATCTTATCGTTGTCATTATATATAGTTCTCACATGCTCGATTGTTCAGTTATCTTACAAGTTATGCACAAACCCTATGCTGTGTCACGACCCGCACCCTAGTGTAAGGGCACGAGAAGTGGGTACGTCCAGCCTACGTCGCAGTGTCGGAGGTAGAACTCTGTCCTAGGTCACGTGCATCTAACAGTTTAAGGTACATTGCACTGTCATACTCTCCGAATGGAGGAATATTATAAGTATAATTCTCAATCACAGCTAAGGAAGATGTACGATAAGATAGATAAGAATATCAACAGAACCACAGATGAAATACGATAAAAGAGAGAATCCAAAGTGTCTAAGATAAACATCTAACAACTCCACAAACACACATCATCACAAAATCTCTAATACAAATACCCATATGAGATACAACTGAAATAAGATAACTAAACTATGGGAGTGTCGTCAGCAGGTAATGGATCCTGCTGGAGGTCCAAGTCACAGGTGTCCTCTAATGCTGCCCTGTAGTAGGTGGTACAATACGCCTCATCCTCGTCCTCTGTAATATTTTCAACAAGTCCGGTCAGGACGGGAGTGAGCACAATACATCTCACACAGTTCATAATATGACAGGATATGTAAATATGCTATAGAGTAAGATACATAAAACGCTGGAAAATATATGAAGTAAAAGAGATGACTGTAAAGAAATATCTACTATAAATAAAGAGCTAACAGTGACTAGTGATGTAGAGTACAAGATAGACATGTGAACGGCTTGATAATAAACATGAAAGTTTGCACATGACTACACTACTTTAGAATTGTTCACATGACCATTTATACTCCCTCGTACCCCAATCAATACACAAGGATCCAGACAGGTTATGTTATTGCACATGATATCACATGAAGGCCCATAAAAGGGTGCACATGAATGTAAACATGGAGGCTCTGTGAACATGAGAGTACATGAATCACAAGAGTGCACATGAATAGTGAAAGCACAGGAATACATGATAAAAGTGAAACGCACATGACAGATGTATCCGATGCTCCCGAGGGGGATAACATCTCATGAAGGGATCAATATAGTACCAATCTGTGTTAACAACGTGACAATATCAAGTAAACAAATCTACAACGTAAATGTAAATCCTATCAAGTATGAAACGGTCAAAGAATGTACTCGCCTGGTATCCTGAGTATCCAATGAATATATATGTCTAGACAGAGTAAATAAGTCCTAAACAGAGCAACACAGGTCACAACATGTCCAGAATAATAATACTAAAGATTACAATACATTCTACATGATTCTAGGTCGATCTAGGCCATAGTCAACTCTTGGTCAACTCTGGTCAACTACACTTGTCAAACTAGGTCAACTAGGTCAACTAGGCCAAGCTAGGTCCAATCCTAGTCCAACAAGTCTCACTCGGCCTAACCAAGCCTATAATATGCAATTAAGGCTAGACACTACCAAAGCAAAGCAATGTGAACCACACCAAGGCATATATATACATACTATATTGCATTGCATACACTCATGCATCCATACTATACATCTATACATTCATTCATACATGCCTTTATACATTGCATAGAGGGGAAGGAAAACATACTTGCATATTCATCATACTTGCATTCATACTATATTCATGTTAGCACTATGTTGCATTAATATTTTCATGTTTATATTACATTACATTGACACATGCCTACATTGCCTATATACCAATACATTAGATTACAAATATGCATACATTGGTTACATGATTACATTACATATTTATATACATTACATATGTATATTACATTAACATACATGCAAATTTACATTGCATTCATTCACATACATTCATGCATACATTATATATTACATATATACATAAATATATATGCATTCATAGTATCATAAATTCCTATAAAAGAGGACAGTAGCATGTAGAGTGAGGAATTAGTTAGGGGGATGTGAATGTTATGCAAGGGGGCTGTGACAGTAGGGTGATAGTGAGAGGGTGTGTGTGTGAGCATAGGGTGTGGAGTGGGTCTGGTGTACAGAGCAGAGGATGGGGGTGTGTGTATGTTCAGTGTGTGTGTGTGTGGTGTAATTTTGTTTCAGGTTTAGTGAATATGGGTGTGTGTATTAGGTTTCCAGGTTTTAGGGATTATGTGGGTGTGTGTAAACATAGATGGGAGAGTGTGTAAATGTGTGTGTAGAAGTGCATAGGGTGTGTGTGTGTTCCCAGATTTCTGTGTAGCAGGTCAGAGTGAATATATATGTGTGTAGACAGCAGTAGGGTGTGTGTGAAATGTGTGTGTATACAATGCGATGTGTTCACAGGTTTTAAACTTCACTCAATTATATTTCGAAAACCTTAATTACCAAGCTACACATGAATCACAATGATTCCTAGATAAGACTACCTAATTCTCAGATTTTACACATGTTTAAACATCATGAATTAACATTATTTAATAAATTAATTCCATTTTAAAATCAGGAAACATTGAAGAATCAGTAAGTATCAGAACTTAGGAAAAAATCCCAAATTCGAAATCAAATTGCAACAAACATCAAATACAATTCGAAACACATGAAAATCCAAACTAAAGGGTTGGTAATAAATCGTGCACATGTGTACATGTCATACCAGTGATATGGTGTCCACAAACTGGACACAAACGTATCCAAATGAGTCACACGAACGCAGACACAAACTTGTACTGCAAAGTCTCGTGCGAGTGTGTCACGGGCTCGTACACATGACATACGAACCTGACATGTCGTGCTCGTGTCTAGGGTTAGGTCTAGTATAGATCTTCGTGTTAGGCATCCTGATTCGTGTCTAAGTGGTGTCATGTCTGAGTTACAAAAGCGTATCAGAGGAAAAATCCCGTGCGTAACAGTGTAGTTCAAAACCAGTGCACCACGAATTCCGTGTCCGACACGACAAGAGGAGTCATGAAACTGGGCGAGTGACTTGTCAGTCACTGCCCCGACCTCCATACCAAGTTTGGTGGGTCCACTGGACTGTGAAGTGAGCACGACACGCGTGGCAGCAGGACACTCGAGACACTATCTCGTACTGTGTGTCCGTATCAATTTTTGACACAAAAACGACACAAATATCAACTCAGACAAATGGGGTTGTGATCTACACATATAGCGCTATAATATCATTCAAATACATTTCGAAAATATCATGAAATTATTTACTGTGATTTTATCAAACACCTAGGTACATACACTGATACGTGTCCGATACGGACTCAAAAATGACACAAAATCCTACCAAATTTCACCTACAGCTAGGGGACTCCTAGATCTATGCAACCATGCAAAGAAATCAAGAAAATGAAGTGGTTTGGATAGTTTACCTATTGAGTGTCAAACTCAAGAAAAAGCCCAAAAAATGAGAATCCTTCTTGCAACACAAAAGCCCCAAATTGTTCAAAAGTTGAGATTCACATCATGAACAGAAAATAGACATGGTTTAGATCCTATTACAAAAGACTAGGGTTAAAAAAGAAAAGAAATGAATAAAATAGGAAGGATTGAAGGATGGACAAATCTTGCTCTTGCCAAAAATGCATGTGGAGTAAAAAGAGGCAAGGAAGGAATAAGAGACATAAAATAGAGGGGGAATCCCTAGGGGGCCGGCCAAGAATGGAAGAATTAGGGTTAGGGTTGATGACTAATGGGCTTTGGGCTAAGTTCCATGCTAAATGGGTCAATCCATAAGTCAAAAACCCATGCACCTAAAACACTTAATCTCTCTATGAAACTTGTTTCAAAATAAGTCAACTTGGGTCGACTTAAGTTAGACTAGGGTCCCACCATTCTAAACAAGTCACCATAGTCAAAGTTAACACCTAGGTTAGTCTCCAAAGTCTCAACTAGCAAAAGTCAAAAATAACAATCATCACACAAACAATTTACAAATAATTCCAAGAAACCAAAATGACCAAAATACCCCTAGGCCAAAAATGATAAATAAAATATCCTAGTCTCATGGTTAAGCTCTTGGTCAAGTAGTCTCTAGGGTTTCACTGGCAAAACTCCAAAATCACAAATTACCAATAAAATAGTTTTTAAAATAATTTAAAATCACCAAAAATTATATCATGATTTAAATAACATTATTAAAAGATTAAAATTATAAAATTTCAAAATTATCCTCATTTAGAAAACTTGGTGTTATAAGTCTACCCTCCTTAGAGAAATTTTGTCCTCGAAATTTAGAAGGTCGTAATCCTGTAGGTCAACCCCTAACAATCAAGGTCAAAGCTTCTACCTAGCAGCATCCTGGGTCAGCAAGTCCAATATGGGCAGTAGGCTTAAAATAAGTCATATCCAGAATTTGGGTCGACAGGTTGGGTCAAAAAGGTGTTCCCAATTCGAGTCGAAAATAGAAGTGACTCCATGGGGTGAATCAATATGGGGCCTTGTGTCGGGAAAGTCGTATGAAGCAAACGGAGCACAAAATACTGTGTCTGAGTGGAATACGAAGGTCATGAGTGTAGGGGGTCATGTATAGGTCATGCAGGGGAAGTTGGTTTGGAGAAAACAACTAGTCTTGTGCTCCTAAACTAAAAGTCACGGTAATGTATATGAAATAATCATAATTAAAGTGGGAATGGTCAAATGGCCTAAATTGGACCGAAAGTTGTTTTGCCAAAACAGTACAAGGGACAAGGTAAGTGGGACAGTCTGTGGTCATGGGTGCCAGGCTGGGAAGATAAGGAAAACAATGAATCAAACAGGGCTGTAAGGGTTACCATTCTAGGGTCAGAGCTACACTATCACTTCTAAGTCAAAAGACCTATCACAATCATTATTTCATTAAGAGAAATTCATAACAAGGAAGTTATACAAAGGATTATACTAACAGTTAGAGCTACTCCTACTCCTAAGTTAAATGATGAAAAAGCAAAACAAAACAAACAACAATTTTTTTTTGAAAGACTGAAACAAAAAGTAGAGACCATATGTTCAAAAACTTTTAAGATGAAATCTGATAATCATATGCGTTCATCCAAAATCATGGTACTCTGAATCCTCGTCATACTAGTAAGCAGGGATATGATAACCAAAGAGTCCAAACTAATGTACATACTTCTAGAATAATAGTATTTAAAATTTTTGCTCTGCCGCTAGCTTGGTTGCGAAAATATTAAATTTCCACACCCGAGAAATATATCCAAAATCAGACTGTAGGTCCTTGCCATGCTGGCTAATGTGACTGTAGAAGACTAGATTCCATAACTGAGATGACCTAGCCCATATAATTTATCTTGGCAGAAAATTAAATCAACAATGAATACCAAGAATCAGATTCATCTACGAACAAGAATGATAAGCAAGATCTGTTGGAACTGAATTTCGAGATGGTTAAAATATGGCAAGAAAGGAACGGAATTGAGATGAGCAGAACCTGTGATAAGCTCTCCTACTTCCTGTACACCCTCAGCTGCCATAGCGTAAGCTCGCCCCTGCTGGCCTCTTCCAGCCTGATGCTGCGCGAATATCTGCTGCTGAGTCTGTAAGGATAGTCCCTTCTGCTGGCTCACTGGAGCCCTCGTTCCTGCTCCCTGAGCTGTCCGTCCAGGAAACTTGGGACACTCTCTTAACTGGTGATATGATGCTCCGCAAAGTAGGCACTTGCCTAACCTCATTCGTTATTTACTCCAATCGTGCCCTGGTTTCTTACAGAAAGGGCAACTGATAACATGCTGCTGTCTAGGGGTCTGTTGCGTCTGTAACGGTGGTCCCTTCGACTCTCTGTCGGAGCCCTAGCTCCTGTTGTTGTCTGAGTCAATGGTGTCTGGCTCTTGGGACACTCCTTACATTGATGCTCCGCTGAACCACAAAGTACACACCTGCCAAGCCTCATCATGTAGTCGTTCCACCCATGGCCTGCCTTATTGCAGAAGTTGCACCTAGCATCCTGCTGCTGCCTGGATGCCTGGTGAAAATATGTACATCCCTGACCCTGAAGGTGCTGCTGAACAGACCTCTGCTATTACTGATGCTGAATCTGTACGTGAGGCCTCTTGGCCCGACCTCCACTGCTGCTGACTCCATGAATGTCATGTCCCCTCTTGAGCAACTGTTGTCACTGAGTCTCCACTATCTGCTGGAAGAAGAAGAACAACCGCGCCACGTCCTCTGATCCTGACGGAGGCTGCTGTTGCTGAAGAATGTCCGGGATAACTGGGGAAAGTCTCAAAGTAGAAAGAGGTACACTCCCAAAGACTGTAGATATCCCGACCTGAGCTGGTATAACAGGAACTGCAGTCTCGAGGTCCTGCTGATCATGACGAGAAGTGGCAGACCCCTCAGTGGTGTCTTCCCTATCGAGATGATGAGATCGTGTCTCCATAACATCCTGAAGACATATCAAACGAGAGGGAAATCACTGAGAATGAAGCGACAACATCAAGGGAGGACGGTTCATTTTCAAGGAAAGACAATAATACAACAATTTTAGGTAACAGGAATCTGATTAAGAGTTTTTTCTAATGTGATTGAGTACCTTCAAAATATATCCTAATCCTACTGCAGGCTGTAGTGATACTCTAGTTCGAATACCACTACATAAACTCGACCTGCATGGGCCACCACTAGAAATGTGTCACGACCGCACCCTAGCGTAAGGGCACGAGAAGTGGGAACGTCCAACCTACGCCGCAGTGTCGACGGTAGAACGCTGTCCTAGGTCACATGTATCTAACAGTTTAAGGTACATTGCACAGTCATACTCTCCGAATGGAGGAATAATATAAGTACAAATCTCAATCACAGCTAAGAAAGATGTACGATAAGATAGATAAGAATATCAACAGAATCCATAGATGAAATACGATAAAAGAGAGAATCCAAAGTGTCTAAGATAAACATCTAACAATTCCACAAATACACATCATCACAAAATCTCTAATATAAATACCCAGATGAGATACAACTGAAATAAGATAACTAAACTATGGGAGTGTCGTCAGCAGGTAATGGATCCTGCTAGAGGTCCAAGTCACAGGTGTCCTCTAATGTTGCCCCATAGTAGGTGGTACAACACGCCTCATTCTCGTCCTCTGTAATATTTTCAACAGGTCCGGTCAGGACGGAAGCGAGCACAATACATCTCACGCAGTTCATAATATGACATGATATTTAAATATGCTATAGAGTAAGATACATAAAATGTTGAAAAATATATGAAGTAAAAGAGAAAACTGTAAAAAAATATCTACTATAAGTAAAGAGCTAACAGTGACTAGTGATGTAGAGTACAAGATAGACATGTGAACGGCTTGATAATAAACATAAAAGTTTGTACATGACTACACTACTTTGGAATTGTTCACATGACCATTTATTCTCCCCCGTACTCCAATCAATACACAAGGATCCAGACAGGTTATGTTATTGCACATGATATCACATGAAGGCCCATAAATAGGTACACATGAATGTAAACATGGGGGCTCCGTGAACATGAGAGTACATGAATCACAAGAGTGCACATGAATGGTGAAAGCACAGGAATACATGATGAAAGTGAAACGCACATGACATGATGTATCCGATGCTCCCGAGGGGGATAACATCTCATGAAGGGATCCATATAGTACCAATCCGTGTTAATAACGTGACAGCATCAAGTAAAGTAATCTAGAGCGTAAATGTAAATCCTATCAAGTATGAAACGGTCAGAGAATGTATTCGCCTGGTATCCTGAGTATCCGATGAATATATATGTTCAGACAGAGTAGATGAGTCCTAAACAGAGCAACACAGATCACAACATGTCCAGAATAGTAATACTGAAGATTACAATGTATTGTATATGATTCTTGGTCGATCTAGGCTAAAGTCAACTCTGGTCAACTACATTAGTCAAACTAGGTCAACTAGGCCAAGCTAGGTTCAATCCTAGTCCAACAAGTCCCACTCGGCCTAACCAAGCCTATACTATGCAATCAAGGCTAGACACTAGAAAAACAAAGCAATGTGAACTACACCAAGGCATATATATACATACTATATTGCATTGCATACACTCATGCATCCATACTATACATCTATACATTCATTCATACATGCCTTTATACATTGCATAGAGGGGAAGGAAAACCTACTTGCATATTCATCATACTTGCATTCATATTATATTCATGTTAGCACTATGTTGCATTGATATATTCATGCTTATATTACATTACATTGACACATGCCTACATTGCCTATATACCAATACATTAGATTACGAATATGCATACATTGGTTACATGATTACATTACATATTTATACACAATACATATGTATATTACATTAACATACATGCATATTTATATTGCATTCATTTACATACATTCATGCATACATTATATGTTACATATATACATAAACATATATGCATTCATAATATCATACATTCCTATAAAAGAGGACAGTGGCATGTAGATTGAGGAATGAGTGAGGGGTATGTGAATGTTATACAAGGGGGCTGTGACAGTAGGGTGATAGTGAGAGGGGGTGTGTGTGTGAGCATATGGTGTGGAGTGGGTCTGGGTACAGAGCAGGGGATGGGGGTGTGTGTATGTTCAGTGTGTGTGTGTGTGGTGTAATTCAGTTTCAGGTTTAGTGAATATGTGTGTGTGTGTGTATTAGGTTTCCAGGTTTTAGGGATTATGTGGGTATGAGTAAACATAGATAGGATAGTGTCTAAATGTGCGTGTAGCAGTGGATAGGGTGTGTGTGTGTTCCCAGATTTCTATGTAGCAGGTTAGAGTGAATATGTGTGTGTGTAGACAGTAGTAGGGTGTGTGTGAAACCCGTGTGTATACAATGTGATGTGTTCATAGGTTTTAAACTTCACTCAATTACATTTCAAAAACCTTAATTACCAAGCTAAACATGAATCCCAATGATTTCCAGATAAGCCTACCTAATTCTCAGATTGTACACATGTTTAAACATCATAAATTAACATTATTTAATAAATTAATTCCATTTTAAAATCAGGAAACAGTGAAGAATCGGTAAGTATCAGAACTTAGGGGAAAATCCCAAATTCGAAATCAAATTGCAACAAACATCAAATACAATTCAAAACACATGAAAATCTAAACTAAAGGGTTGGTAATAAATCGTGCATATGTGTACATGTCATACCAGTGATATGGTGTCCACAAACTGGATACAAACGTGTCCAAATGAGTCACACGAACGCAGACACAAACTCGCACTGCACAGTCTCGTGCGAGCATGTCACGGGCCCGTGTGCATGACACACGACACCTGACATGTCGTGCTCGTGTCTAGGGTTAGGTCTAGTATAGGTCTTCGTGTTAGGCACCCGGATTCATGTCTAAATAGTGTCGTATCTGAGTTACAAAAGCATATCAAAGGAGAAATCCTGCGCGTAACAGTGTAGTTCAAAACCAGTGCACCACGAATTTTGTGTCCGACACGACACGAGGAGTCGTAAAACTGGGCGAGTGACTTTTCAATCACTGCCCCGACCGCCATACCAAGTTTGGAGGGTCCACATAGCCTATGCAGTGAGCACGACACGCATGGCAGCAGGACACACGAGACACTGTCTCGTGCTGCATGTCCGTATCAATTTTTGACACGAAAATGACACATAAATCAACTCAGACAAATGGGGTTGTGATCTACACATATAGGGCTACAATATCATTCAAATACATTTCAAAAATATCATAAAATTATTCACTGTGGTATTTTATCAAACACCTAGGTACATACACTGATACGTGTCCGATAAGGACACAAAAATGGCACAAAATCCAACCAAATTTCACCTACAGCTAGGGACTCCTAGATCTATGCAACCATGCAAAGAAATCAAGAAAATGAAGTGGTTTGGATAGTTTACCTATTGAGTGTCAAACTCAAAAAAAGCCCCAAAAATGAGCATCCTTCTTGCAAGACAAAAGCCCCAAATTGTTCAAAAGCTGAGATTCACATCATGAACAGAAAATAGACATGGTTTAGATCCTATTGCAAAAGACTAGGGTTAAAAAGGAAAAGGAATGAATAAAATAGGAAGGATTGAAGGATGGACAAACCTTGCTCTTGCAAAAAATGGATGTGGAGTAAAGTGGCAAGGAAGGAATAAGAGACATTAAATAGAGGGGGGAAACCCTTGGGGGTCGGCCAAGAATGGAAGAATTAGGGTTAGGGTTGATGACTAATGGGCTTTGGGCTAAGTGCCATGCTAAATGGGTCAATCCGTAAGTCAAAAACCCATGCACCTAAAATACTTAATCTCTCTATGAAACTTGGTTCAAAATAAGTCAACTTGGGTCGACTTAAGTTAGACTAGGGTCCCACCATGCTAACCTGTCACCAAAGTCAAACTCAACACCTAGGTTAGTCTCTAAGTCTCAACTAGCAAAAGTCAAAAATAACAATCATCACTTAAAAAATTTACAAATAATTCCAAGAAACCCAAATGACCAAAATACCCCTAGGCCAAAAATGATAAATAAAATATCCTAATCACATGGTTAAGCTCTAGGTCAAGTAGTCTCTAGGGGTTTCACTGGCAAAACTCCAAAATCACAAATTACCAATAAAATAGTTTTTAAAATAATTAAAAATCACCAAAAATCATATCATGATTTAAATAACATTATTAAAAGATTAAAATTACAAAATTACCCTCATTTAGAAAACTGGGTGTTACATGCTGGGTTGCAATGCTCTCATGACCCGGCTGTTTCACAAGCTCACATGTTTAGTTTATTTTACAAAATCTCAAGCTTATGTTTACTTAACATGTGTACACTTACATTATGTCACATGTTAATTACTTTATGCTTTAGGATACTTTACTTATCGTCTTTTATGTTTAGGATAAGTGCATTGGTAGTGCACGAGTTCCGATCTGCATTTACTTAATTATATCTCTAACCGTTGTTATGTTAGTTATTGCTGGTTTTAGTTCATAAGTTTTACTTCCTTTGTGGTACTTGCTATTGGGGGTGTGACCCCACTGGTTTTGTTTGGCCAGATCTGATAGAGAAGCCCAGAGGATCTTCTGCACCATCTACTCGACGGTGACTATCCAGAGTGCCAGAGTACCCAAGTGGGTTTCTCATTTTATTCTCCCATTGGTTATGTACATTATTTTTTTGTGGCTTTAGCCTCCGAGCACGTATTTAGCTCATGTTTTGGTCCTTGACATTCAGCCTACAGACATAAACATGATGTGCGTATTCTAGACTGCAGCTAGAGCTATCATGTATAACTAATACTCTTGCTAGTTTCTCCATTTTGTATTACTAGCTTCATGATCATCCATATATATATATGGTTTGGGACACTTTACAATTGTATGT